>CM021768.1:2241997-2387473 GCA_011076525.1 Nettapus auritus
ACTCGGACGAGGAGACGCCGACGTCGGACGAGCTGGAGCAGTTCGCCAAGCAGTTCAAGCAGCGCCGCATCAAGCTGGGCTTCACCCAGGCCGACGTGGGGCTGGCGCTGGGGACGCTGTACGGCAACGTCTTCTCGCAGACCACCATCTGCCGCTTCGAGGCCCTGCAGCTCAGCTTCAAGAACATGTGCAAGCTGAAGCCGCTGCTGAACAAGTGGCTGGAGGAGGCCGACTCCTCCACCGGCAGCCCCACCAGCATCGACAAGATCGCGGCGCAGGGCAGGAAGAGGAAGAAGCGCACCTCCATCGAGGTGAGTGTCAAGGGCGTGCTGGAGACGCACTTCCTCAAGTGCCCCAAGCCGGCCGCCCAGGAGATCTCCTCGCTGGCCGACAGCCTGCAGCTGGAGAAGGAGGTGGTGCGGGTCTGGTTCTGCAACCGGCGGCAGAAGGAGAAGCGCATGACGCCGCCGGGCGAGCAGCAGCAGCAGCAGCAGCAGCACGACGTGTACTCGCACGGCGTCAAAACGGACACGGCCTGCCACGACCTCTGACCGGGGCTGGCCGGGCGGCGGCCCCGCGGGCTCGGACCTGTGCGCCAAGGGGGGAGCCGGCGGCGCCCCCCGCCGCCCCTCAGCCCCCCCTGGCTGCCCCCTGCCTCCCCCCTCCCGCCCTCCTCGCCCCGTCCCCCCCCTCCTCGCCCCCCGCGGGCCGGAGCGCGGCGGGGACCCGCGGACAAGGCTCGGTCCCCGCCGGGACGAAGGGGAACACGGGAAGAAGGGGGGAAATGAGTGAAAAAAAAAAAAAGAAACCAGAACTGCAAACGGAAAGGGAGAAAACGCGAAAACCGGAGGAAAAAGCGAAAACCCGACGACGAAAAAGGAAAGACAGATGTGTGCCTATGAATAACCTTCCAGCGCCTTGGTTATATCAGCTGTATTTCAGGTGAATCTGTTTTACAATAGACTAGTTTTGCATTTTTAAAGACTTCTATAGCGTTTTTAAATGTCTGAGGTGTTTTACTACAAACTGTACACAATATTTGTGACCTAATTTCTATCGGATCGAGCAGCCCGACCTTCCTCCCTTCCCCGCGCGCCGCCAACGGCACCGGCCGGGGACGGGACGGGGCAGGGCGGCCGCGGCCCTTCCTCCCCCCCCCCGGGCCCGGGCCCGGTCCCCCCATGGCAGCCGGGGGCTCCCCAGGGCGAGGACATCGCCTCCGTGCCCGCGAAGCCCCAGACGGGGCCGGTTGGGCGCAGCTCTTCGTTCCCTGCCTTGCCGAGCACCTCCGAGCACCGCCAGCCGGGCGGGTCGCCGTCCGGCACCCCCCTTCTCCCAGGGAAAACAAAAAAACAAAACAAAAACCAAAATAAAGCAAACAAAAAGATGCTATCGGTCATTTCCGAGGGAGCCGAAATTAAAGCAGCACAAACAAAATCGCGGCGTTTGCCGGTCCTTTTCTCTCCGAAGATGAGCTGGGCTTTACTGAGCGGCGCCAGGCTGAGAGGTCTGTAGTAAAACACCTTCGTAATTCTGCGCTTCGGCTTCGGCAATCGGTTTCTCTGTATTTTGTTTCGGCAGTGGAGAGGAATGAGGTGGCTCACGGGTTGCGGGGGGAGGCAGGGGGGCAGACGCCGCCCGCGTTCGGGTCACGCTGAGCTTGTTTCCGCGTCGCAGGGAGCTGCTGGATTCGGTGCAGAGCTTTTAGAAACAGAAATAGAAAGAGAGAACGGGGAGAAAAACGAACGAACAAAGCAAAAGTCAACGCTACCGACCTAAGCCGTTATTTTCGGCACAGGGAAGCGCGGAGCTGGGCCCCCCCCCACGGGCACGGCCGGGCCGGGCCCCGCGCTGCGGCTCCCCGGGGCTGCCGGGCCGGGCCGGGCCGGGCCCCCCCTTTATCCCCTCTCCTTTTATCCCCCCTCCTTTTATCCCCCCAGCTGTCAGATTTTTCCTTTCGACATTTATATTTTTCAAGTATTTTTCAGTAAGCGCTATAAAAAAAGAAAAAAAAAAGGAAAAAGAAAGAAAAAAAAAACAACTCGACACTGAGGACCTGCCTATTTCTGCCAACTTTATAACTGTACAGTTTTGTATATTAAACGTTTTTTGGAAGTTATTAATTTAAAGAAAGATCATTTAGTTTATTCATTTAGTAACTGATGTATAATAAACGCTATTTTCATTAAAGGTTGCTTTTTTCAACTATTTTATCCAAAATTGCCTATCGCAGTTGCCAACGATTATTTATTTTCAATAAATTCCGCATTATGTTTAAAAAAAAAAAAAATCTCCAAAAAAAAAAAAAAAAAAATGAAGCTAAAAAAAAACCGAACTGGGTGTCGGAAACAAGTCGCGGAGCGCTGACAAAGCGCGGAGCCGCCGTGAGGGTTGGTGGTCGGCCGGCTTCAGCCGAGGGGTTTCTACCGACGCAATATTTTATTGTTGTAAAAGGAAAACGAAAATTAAAACAAAGGTTTAAATAAACATTTTTACAAAAGCCGTCCGGACAGCTTCGTGCCGCCTTGTTTGAGCGCCGGGGATCGCTCCGGCCTCGCCCCCCCCCCCCCCCCCCCCCCCCCCCTCCCCCCCCCCCCCCCTGCCGGGGACCCCCCCGGGGACCCCCCCAGCTCCTCGCCATCCCTCGGCGGGGCTCGGGGGGGCTTCTGCCTTTTGTTCTTCGCTCCCCCCCACCCCCTGTTACGGCTGCTGCGGCCCCGGCCCCCCCCGGGCTGCCCGGAGGAACAATGAGAGCGGCACGGCCCGGCCGGGGCAGGGCGCACAATGCCCCGGGGGTCCCCCCCGAGGAGGGGCAGCGGGGTCCCGGACAATGGGGCCACGCTTCGGGGTTCGGCCCCGAGGAGCGGGGCCGGGAGAGAGCCGCGGCCGGCAGCGCTTGGGGGGGCTCCGGGGTGCGGTGGGGCCGCGGGCAGCCCCCCCGAGGGCACCTTTGGGCCGAGGGGATGCTGCTGCTCGGCCCTGCCCGGCTGCGACTAGGGTAAAAAGGGTTAAAACGGGAGGAGGAGGAGAAAATAGCGGCCCCCCCGAACCCCGTTCCGCGGCCGGCTTCAGCAACAAAACGAGCCCCGAGCAGCGTGTGCCACAACGCCAGCGCCGCGCCACCGCCTGCGACCCTGCGGGGACGAGGAAAAAGCTCCCAGGCACACAGCCGCGGCCGTCACACGGCTCTGGACATCCAGGTCCTCGGAGGTAATGCCCCTAAAGCCAGCGTGGGCTTGGACAACCGGCGTTTCGCTGAAATTAGCCCATTTTAGAGCCCTTTGGCCGTTCTGTAAACACAGCTACAGCAAGCGCAGGGTTATTGTGTGATGTTTCTCAACAAATCGCATCAGGAGACAAAAGAGAGGCGACGAACGAATAAAGTTTATCAGCAGGAGTGCTCCGAAGACTGCCCGAAAGCCGGAAAAATGGGGAAGGAGAACGGCACTGAAACGAAGAAAAGGAAATTCTCCCTTCATTATCCCCCCGCACTTCAGTATTCCTGCGAGCAAAAGGAAACTCTTTTGTGCCACCTAATGTTAAGTACACATCACTGTTGTCTTCGCTGCCCACCGCACGCCATGGGCGCGGGAGGCCTGGGGGTGCTGCCCCCGCACAGCACCCAAGGCACAGCACCCAAGGCAGCGGGGGCGGAAGAAGCCTTGGCTTCGCTCTCAAGGACGAGGGATTCTTCTGAATTCAGGAAATTCTTAAAAATAAATAAATAAACCGAGAGGGGGCGGAAGGAAGCCCGGGGGAATAATCATGAGAAGGACAGATTCCAAATGAGGTCTCGGTTATGATAGAGCAGATCCAGAACGAGCGCATCCAGGCTTTGGGAAGCTGCCCACCACCGCTGGAGCCCAGCTCTGGCCGGGAAGCCCTGGCTTGCAGCAGCTCCTCGGCAAGCTCCCCTCCAGGCCTGGGGCCCTTGGTCATGGTGTGACCCCCGGCACAGCCAGGATTTATGGCGTGTGCCTGCAGCCGTTCACACTAATGGAGATACTGAATCCGTACTGAGACACCTCACACGCTCCTGCAGAAGGAAGGGCTGGAGGAATGCATTTCTCTGGTAGCGATGACTTACACTGTTCTTGTGATTTTGGTGGAGGGCGTTAAGCATCTTTAACGATTTTGAGGCTGCATCTCCTTTGCTTTTTAAGTTATTCGAACAGAAGAGAACCAGAGGCTTCCTTCATGTTTAATTCTCAAAAATTCTCAAGCCGTGCTCTCCTCCCCTTAGAGAAGGCCAGGACCATACGAGGGTGTTCACCTGAAAGCAGAACTAATAGCAAGCAGGGATGCTGTCTCACCTCATAGCAGTCCTTACCACCATGCACGCAGCATAGGGACCAGTAAATCCACACCTAAACTGCACTTGACCAAGAGGCTTTCAAAATCCTTCAAAAGAAAGTTGTTGCAGTTTTTCCTTCTTTGTTTTTAAGCAGTAATTTTATAGCTTCAGACAGAGCAGACCACAACATCTGGCCACACTGACTGGGCCCAGCACTGGCGTGCCAAAACACGGCTGATTTTTAGGGCAGAGGAAAGATGGAGGTACGGTTCAAACCCAAATCCTTACCCAGTGGCTGAGAAGACACCAGTGCTGGAGGGGGTGCGTGCTGCAGCCCTTCGGCCGAGGGTCTGGTCCCCAGACACAATGCATCGTTTCACTCACCAGGGCAGTTTCCATTTACTTTTGGGAGATCAGCCACGCAAATTTATTCATTTGTGTCTTCGCAAAACCCAACTCTGAGACCCCGTCCTAGAAAACGGGATCCTAGGCAGGTGAGCGATCCTGCCAAGTACCCCTGAAAGCAGAGGTCAAGCCCACGTTTGCACTTGCTTTCCCCTTTTCCTAAACCAGGGTCCTGTGACCAATAGACCAGAAAGGCTCCACAGCAATTACATATTTAGGATATGTGATAGCTGCAGTTAAGATCTTTATGACTGATTGCAGGATAAAATTTACTTCAAATGTGCAAGAGCCCATTTTTAAACCACAGTCTTTCAGCTGGTTTCCATTATATATATTCTGAAGGATCAAAAGCAATTAAAGTGTACAAAGTATAAATGGTAAATAATTTCCAAATCAGAACCGTTATTAAAGCAATAAGCATCTATTTTTGTTAACACTGTAAGATACAGAGAGGGCCAAACTAAATAACTTTTGGTTTAATACGATGAAAAGAAAGCAAGAGTTCTACTCTGACGGCGGGTATGTGAAATCTTGTCCCAAATGGATTTTATGGTGAGTTTGTGAAGATTTTGGAAAGCAGGGCAAGCTACCCTCTTATGTGGTGGTGATGTGCATGGCACCTTGGTTTAAACTTGTACCTGTGACCCATGGGTGACGTTGCCGGCTGCTGGCCACAGGTAGGACCAGGTCCTCAGTCGCATTGGTAACACGGTGGTAAATCCTGGAAGAGCACAGGGGGAAGAGAGTGTCACTGATAAGAGCCTGCCAACAAGAAGTTAAAAAGCTAATGGTAAATATCATTTCTGCCAGCTTGCGTTTGGCTATTATCGATTGCCGGGTTCTGGCTCCGCAGCCTCATGCTCTCCCTGATCAATTTGATGCCAGAAAGTGGCGGCACAGAGCAGCACTAAAACAGCACTGAGAAGTCTGCTTCTGCAAAAGGATTTTTAAAAACACGAATATTTCCAGCAGTGATTGTTCGAAGGCAGGCAGCAGCCTTTCTTGCCACTGTTGGTTGCTGTTAAGGGACCGAAAACGCAACTCCATTCTTCTGCCCCTGGATTTTTCTTTTTAAACGATGCCAGTCCTTGACTCTGCACCTCGAGTACAAATAATATTTACCCAACATAGAAACGCCATTTTTGTGCTGAAGCTCTTTTCCTTCTTGGCCGAGGCATGAAGTTTTGTTTTGCATATTTATCTGCCGACTTTGGGAAGACGAATAAATAAATAAATACAAATCAGCCCGTGGATCTGATTAACCATAAAGTGCAGCGGGGCGAATGGCAACGCCTGAACTCTTCCTGCCGTGTCAGCTGGAGTGCACGCAGAGGTAACACGAGCCATGGGGCAGGCCTCCCCATTCAGGGTTTGTAGCTCTGTCCAGATTATGGGATTAGCCTCTGTTACATATATCTACAGTTAGGAACTTGTGATCTAGTTAAACCAGATTGAAAGCCTCCCAGCAGGTGCTGGGAGTCAGGCTCCGCAGCACAAATTCTGTGCAATTGCTGTGGCAAACGTGAGGCTTTCGTGGCACGGGGCTTCTGCAAGGCTCCGTGCTGGAGGGGGGGGAAGTAAAGTCAAAATCCCGACAAAAAACACACTTATAGATGGGGAAAAATAGCCACAAGCTTTTTTTTCTGGCTCCCAAAAATGGAGCTGCTATCACAGAATTACAAATGCCGTTGAAACGTTAGTTTGTTCGACTTTGCTGCTCCTGGCTTCGCGCACATTGTATGAACACAGCCGGTCTTTCAGAGCTAAGAAATGCTAATTCAGTGCTAGAATTTCCAGCTTGCAGAAACTGTCCTGTAAATGTCATGGGGGATTACTAAACCTACAGGAAGATTATAGCTCTGCATATGTTTAGGCTCTATTGATTTAAAACTTTATTACCTTTGATATAGCATCTCAGGAAGGAAACAACCAGCAGCGGGAGTTCAGTCCGAACGCAGATTTTGCAGGGTCGAATCCTGCTGTACAGATCTGCTTTCCAACGGCACCACGGGTACTCCTGCAGCATCCCAACAAGGACGCAGGAACAACACGGCACCTTGCAAATACAAACACAGCTCCCCAGTCCTGCCCTGCTCAGGCACCCAAAATTTCTCATAACCACAGCAGAGAGGGAATACAATGCACCCCAAATTATACAGTCATGGTAACTTTTTAATTGAAAAAATAATGGCATCAGTTATACTACTACATAGTCTCCATATGACGGTGAGGCTGTAGAACAGCCTAAGTAAATCTGTCTGTAACAGGAGCCGGGGAGAAGCGAATACACACACTCACATGACTGCAAACAGTTTATCACAAAAACATGCAAGTGCACAGAAAGCCATTTAAGCCCAACTCAGCAAAAGAGAGTGCCTGTTGCAGTCATCCTAAAGGCAGATTAAAAACTAAAGCCTACATTTTTTTTGCAAAAAAAGTCTTGGATGGGACGGGTTCCCTCTCTCCTGATGCAAAGGGAAAGCCAGGCGCAATCTGTTAGAAGCTGCCACCACCCCCTGTGCGTGCCGGCCGTGGGACCAGCCGGGAAGCGGAGCGAGGAGGGCAGGCACCACCCGGCCATACGGGAGATGGGTTCAGGAGGTGCTCGCCTCCAGCCATGGTACGACGATTGTCCTCGCAACAGATTTACGGCAGGCCATTTCTCCCTCTTGCCCCAGCCCAAGCCCCAGAAACGCGGTGTCAGGGTTGTAACGCCTCATATATCCTAGGGAAGATAATAGTAAACTGCGCCGCTCTGACCTTTCCGGGGTGTCTGCTGCTTGATTCACTCGCCGCGGCCATCCCTCGTGCTCGCAGCGGTAACCTGTGGGGATGCAGTGCAGCGGGGGCCAATCAGACCGCCGAATATTGAAAAGGTTAAAGTCTATGTTTATGAGTCTATTAAATGTTTATAGTCTTTCACAGGCTATACTGGGCATTAAAATTATGATATCTCATTCTCATAACAAACACTGTAACGAGAACAGAAAATGGCAAAGCATGAAGCCATTCTCAAGGCAAAATTTGTAATGAGACCACAACAACAGCACGGTATTAATTCTCTCCTTTGAAGCAGCCAGAAAGGAAGAGATGACACCACCAACGTGACACAGACGATGCCACCACCAACAAATGGCTGCGCACAACGTCCCAGCGACCCGCCTCGCCCAGCATCTACATCTACATCTCCAGCACAGACCCACAGCGCATGCTCCAGCAGAAACCTATACAGAGACTTCAAGTTTCCTTCTATCTTCAGAGTTTTTAAGCTAAAATGTGGAATAATAATAATAATAATAATAATAATAATAATAAATAAAAAACCAACCTTTTTGGTCATAAGGTTGCAGGTCCTTGGTTGCACCAAGAAATAAGAGCGCTGGCTTGGTGCCCCTTGCTGACTGCAGACTTCCCAGTGACGGACAGTTCCTGGAAAGGTGATGGAAACTTGGAAATCGTACAGTCAGAATGGGAGTGACCTTGCAGGAAATAAATTCACATCTGAAATAACCAAAGCTGTGAGGAAAGGAACCGCACCAAACTGCAGAGTGAGCAGTGGGGGACTGTGGATGCGTAGAAGAGCAGCAGAGTAGAAGGCAAAAGAGACCAACAGGGGGTTGTCAAATGAAAAGACAGTTGGCCAATAAGTTACACAAAGACATTTTTAGGATGGTCCCCAAAAGGGGAAGCAGTATTCTGCTTAACTAACCCTTCAGAAACAGCACAGTGTGCCTGGTGACTGAGAAAACAAATGAAGAACACCTACTGCTAATCCTTAGTCAAATAGGCTTACCAACGTGTGGATGTGTTACAGAACAAATAACAACCATCCCAGTAGTGCCCTGAACCCACATATAGGATGAAGGGGAAGGGATTTACCCACCAAGTTGTGGGTCTTGAAAAACTCCAAGTAATGGGATTGCTTAAGGAAACCATCAATATGAACCCAATTGTGCTAGTTTATACCGGCTCTCCATGTATCAAAGCAATATGTAGACAAAATTATACAATCGGAAGTGTTGTTTCCTCTAAAATTCAACTTTTTACTTGCTGGGCATTATGCTTAATAAACATCTTGCTAATGTTCAGCTTTCACAGTGGTAATCTCACTGAATTCTTTAAGGACAGGAACATTGTGGTCAATGAACTCATAAGAAAAGTTTGAATGCATTCAGAAATGGTAAAACCTTGAAAAACAGTATTTCACTGAACAGGAACCAACCCCGACACCTCTTACCTAAAGACGAAGCACACGGCACAGCAGGGTGTTGCTGCCTAGGGACCTAGAAATCCGACCAAGGTCTCATCCCACACCTTGTAAAACTTCTGTCACCATGAATTGCTGTATTTGCACAAACTCTCCTGGGAAAAGAATAAAAATAATGTCCCTTTTTGCTAGTTGTAAATGATGAAGATATCAATCCAGGAACCAAAAATATTCCCAATGAGAAAATATCTCGTGCTCTCCTGAGCTCCTCAAAGGATGAACTTCCCTGAAGCAGTTTCTGTTTAAAAGCAGCCATGAAAATAAAATATGCAAAATCAGTAAATGGATTATGTCCTAGTATTACCTCAAAGAGATTGCTCAGGAAAATTGAACTATTTTTCCATTTTAAAATCACTTTTGATCTCATAATTGGTAATGAAAATAACAGGTCATTTAAGTAGCAGTTATTACGAGTACACGCAAGAAGTAGAAACAAGACATCAAATACAACGACGCCATTGCTATTTGTTCTATGTTCTGCTGGAGCACTAATGCTTTTTTATTTGTTTTATAATAGAGTATTAAAAAACTACGTGCATACAGTATTCTATATGGCAAGGGATTAAATAAATAGCATCGGCACAACAGCAGGGTTAGCATTACTTACACAGAAATGCCTGATTTAAAGCTAAGTCCTGTGCTGGCCCCAGCAAGGACTGAGGTATCGCGACGCAGGAGCAGAGGACACAGAATGAGGTGGCTGTGCGAGGAAAGGCACGTGCTGAAACAAGCCATCACAAGCCTTACATCACAAGTGCTTTATGAAAACCAGACATTCTGAGAAAGTCCCCCAAGATTTCACAGCCGTGTAAACCCGGTCGCAGGAATTCACCGTTATTTCTTGGCCCGCACCCGTCATTTGCCTACCGTGTTGAAATGTCGTGAAATTTCCAATTAGGGCCAGGTTCCCCGGTGCAGCTGCCCCGTGCGAGGCGGCTCCATGGGTGGCAGCCTGGCCCCGCGATGACAAGCCCCGATTGCCCTTTGGGGCAGCAGAAATGCCTCGGGCTCTGCCAAAGCCAGTGAGGAGGAAGAGGGGACCGAGAGGGAGGAAAACAGGAGCACCACAGCCTGCGAGATGGGAGGTTTCCCAGAGGCAGCCTCCCCACAAGAAATAAAAATGAGGAAAACCTTTAATTGGGGGAGGGGATGTTGCGAAAGGGGGATGGGAATTTTAAAAGGGAAAATAAAATTCCAAAGTCAGAGTTTTTCCAAATGGCTTGTTGAAAACAAGCAAAATTACTGCTCCTTCCTGTGCTCAAAGGAGAGTAGTTGGGCTCAGTTCTATAGCACAAATAATTTTTTCTGAAAACATATTTTAGGGTCTCTGAGCTCTTCCACAGAGAAATGCAGGCTGACCATTAATTTCTGCCATCCTTTTTGAGGCTGAAAGTATTAACATAACACGTTCCCATAGCAAATCTGCAAATATACTGGCATGAATCAAAGCAATAAAGAGAATACAGCGGGGTCCTAAAACGAAGAGCTGCAGAACTGAGCCGACAAGCTTATGATTAGACAAAAATTGTACTTTCTTAACGGTGCTTAACATCTATGCAATGCATCTGAGCAATATATTGTGCAAACATCTGGTGTTCCAGTGGCAAGATGGATCACGTGGATGTGTGATCAAATATTCCGAGTCTCAGAGCTCTTCCGTCGGAGACGCATGGTCACACAGCAAACGCGCATATTTCTCTTGCTCTCGCTGCTGATCTATTGATTTTGAACTGCTCTGATTCCCCCTGTGTCTGCCTGTAGATGCAGAAGAGATGAAGCAACTGGGAAATCAGCAAAGCAGCAAGCTGAGCAGTACAAATTGGTAAAAATTATTTAATACTGGGAAGCTGATCTACTCACCCCCTGGTAATACTGTCAATTAAGTGTATGAAATTAATATTAATTATCAATAATGAATTGTTTGCAAGTGTAATAATGAATAGAGAAAATAAGAAGAAACACAGCACATTTACGATGCAAAACTGTTGGCTGTCTGTGAATATATCCTCTGAAATCTGTTTTGGTTCCATTAAGAAGTACATTCATAATTATATTTTCTTAGTATTTGAGTTGCAAATCAGCCTAGGCAGATTAGTGAGTGCCATAACACAAATGTATACACTGAAATTCTGTCTGATCCACAAAGTTATATTCATTTAAAAAAAAAAAAAATCAGAAAAAAACCCACAGGGATGCTCAGCAAGAGCAGTCTTCTTTGGAAAAGAGGAAACCAGCAGCACTGGGAAAATATTTTAACAAGAGAAGCACACACTGGAATATCACTCCCAGCGCGTGCTGATGTGCTGATGCCTATCAACAGATCGCAATAACTTTCTTCTCACATCAGGGGGAAAAGAAAAAAAAGCTGAAATGAAAAGGTCTACATCTACATCTACAAGCACAGAAATCTATGATACATAATTTACAATTCGATTTTCTTTTTTTTTTTTTTTTTTTATCCTTTCCTAGTTTAATCTCTGCACCCAAATTTGGGGACTTGAAGGTTTCCAGTACAAATTATTGGAGTTCTGCTCTGGGACCATGGGAAGCAGAGTGAGGGTTGGGGATTGCATCTTTTAAGCCCTCAGGCTCTTATTTGTGTAACGCCACGAGGGGCATTACAAGCCGGAGAGTGAAAGCGAGTTCCTGCCTGAAACACGAGTTCCCCAGCTCTTGGAGAGGATAAGCACACCGCAAACCTTGGCTTTATCAGTCTCCTCTGTCCCATGTACCGCTTTTTCTTCCATTCTAGTAATGCTAGTTTATACTTTATGATTAAAAGGACAGAAGCCTTAAAAATGGAAAGAAAAAGAAAAAAAAAAAAAAAAAAAAACATTTTCTACTGTGTCCAGATGAAGTTTTGGAGAAGGTGCTCAATGACAAATACTTTCAGTATTGGTAAAATAGCACCACTATTTAAACACAAGTGCAATTTCTGTGCTTCTCTATCAGCCTGCAGGAAATGCATTCCCCTTGGCATCATGCCTGCAAGAGGGAACTTTCTCCCTCACCGCTAAAGCTAGTTATATCATCAGACCATACAGTGTATCACATGCTTTTGTTTTGGTTTGATTCACCCTTTTAATGAAACTATTACAGAGCATCAAAAGGCAAGCAAGTATTAAAACCAAAGGACATAATTGGTACCCCAAAAATAGGAATGTAAAATGGTTCGGAATGCAGCTGTTCGTAGGGAAGCAGCATGTGCTGGTTCGCACTTCGGGAAGCAGAAGCTTCACACAGAATCAGTTTGCACATGGAAAGCAGCCACCATCCTTTGAAACTGAGGATAATACAAGCCCTTGGACATTAACTTTTATTTTAATAAATTGGTTGCGGTTTTATTTCTAAGCCCAAGCCTTCTGCAGCTCACATCACTCCTCAGGAGAGAGGAAAGTAGACATTTAGCTGGTGTAAATGGTGTAAACTGGAACTTACAGGAACTGGGGCCATTTACGCTTAATGAAGGTCTGTTCCAGAGTACCGCTCCAGATCATCTGAATCCCTTCTCTTTCAGTAGAGGGGCTGTCTGAATGTCACTCACGTTGCCCTTTATTTTTATCCATTAGACAAACAAAATGAATGATCACATTTATGCTGCGGACAGAAAGCAGACCCCACAGGCTATATGTTGTGAAAAGAGCTCTTTCTACAGAGCAAGATAATGCTTGAAAAGGTGAATGAAAAGATTTCAGTACGGAGGAAAATGTCCCTGTAAGACCCTTCCTAATTCTGAGCTCTTCAGTAACGTCAGCCTCGCTAATCCATACCTAGCTGTGAGTTCGAATGAAAAATTCATTAACTTTGTGTCCTTTAATTTATTAGGTGTAGCAACACTCCTCATCAGTGGAAGGGCTGAAAGGAGGAGACAATCAGTGCTCTTTTACGCTTTTTGCAGATCTATGGGCTCACAAAGGGAAAGGACCCGTTTGTGAGAAATTACGCTCGCCTAATTAGAATAGCTGCTGTTTGCTTCTCGCAGGCGTGCCGAAGCCATCCAAAGTAAAATGTAAAATCTGCCAGCAAAGACCTGAATTGGCCATGGCTAAAACCACGCCAGGACCAGACAACAGCAGCGGCACCACGGTGACCGTTTCACTCCACGGTGCTACATGGAAAGGGAACGCATTAGGAACACAGATAACAAAGTCTTTTATAGAGAAAATTAAAACCGAAATCTGGACTGGCTACGCCGCAGCAGGACTGGATGCTGGTTTGCTTCCGCTATGCCAAAACCTGCTCAGTGCCTCTTATATTCACGCTTTGGCTTTCTATAGATTTTTTCACAGTAACTGCGTAGGAAAGCTGAGTTTGGGTGCAGGAAGCGAGAGCAGGAAAGGCGAAGGATTTTTCTCTCTGAGCGCTGCCTCGCTCCAGGGGCTTGGGGCTTGTATCCCAGCCCCTCTGCTCGGGAACCTAGGGACAACAAACCGCTCCTGTCTTTTTCATAGGGCTGGTGTTTCAGTTTTATTCACAGCAACACAATATTTTGTCCTCACATGACCCTCCCTGGTGTCCCTTCCCTCCCTCTTTGGAAAAGGAGAAATAATTATCCTTATTTTGTGCCAGAAACACGGATAGCGAGTGGGGTGACATGGACTGCAGCCAGGGCAGAGCCAGAAGCAGAGCCCTGCCTCCAGCCTGCCAGAACCAGGACCTATTAACATTAATGCTTAATTAGTGTTTACATTTTCAAAGCAAAATGTAAACACATATCCGCACCAGCCAATACCAGCTGTGACGGGATAGCGATGTTATCCAAAAGCAATTTCCTCTCCTTTCACAGGGGGCATCTCCAGTAGGTAGGACCACAAAGCAGGATCTGAATCGCGACATCTCGTATTGTGCCTTCACAAAGCACAGCAGCAGGGTCGTATCACCAGTTACAAAGTATGACCAGCAACTACTTAGACTGACAAATAAAGGATAAGTAGTGTAGTAGGAAAAAAAAAATACACAAAACAAAATCTCCAAAACACTTTCAAGGATCCTGCAGCAGTCATATATGATTTCAATTATGGAAATATAAACTGTCTTGATAGCCATATGGAAATACTCTTTGAAGAAACAAATTATTAATACCAGAATTAATTGTTCTTTGGAAAACCAGAAAACTCTGAACAGCTGTAAAAAATGTTCACAATGAAATCTGAATCTAGTTGAGGTTAATCTGGGTTTAAATTTCTTTACAAATATTAAAATGGAGTTCAGCTGAGCCCAAAGTCCATGAAATAAGCTTGTTTCTCATGCCTCTATCTTGCTCACAAAAGCAATACAGATTCTCTGGCTTTCAGCCCTCCACCCCAAAACTCCTGCCCCCTTTACCAAAATGCCCAGGACTTCCCTCTTTTGCCATTGGTACCTCCTGGAGGCTGGCTGCCAACACGCCTTGCTCCTTGTGGTCCAAGCTCTCCCACTCCAGGGATCATGTAGATAAGCAGCTGAAAGAGAAAGTCACACGGCCAAGGATTTTCTGCTGCAATTAATGAAAAAATAAATCTGCAAATGTTCTCTGTCACCGATATTTCTGAAACCTCTGTCACGTGGGTGCTTGTATGGCAACTGTTCATGGTTTCATGGGGGATGGATGTGATAGGGAAAGGCTACCTTATATCAATCTTTCACCAAGTGCTTTTGTTGTTGTTTTGCTTGTTTTTAAATATTGAAAATTAGGGAAAGTTTAACATCACCAAAAGATGGAGGGGAAAAAAAGTCTCCCTTCACCGAAGGACGCTCCTGGAAGGAAATGTTAGGGGCTGAAGGAGAGCAAGTTTCTTGAGCAGCAGAGCTGAAGCAAGGCAATTCTTCTGGATGGGGAGCTGCACGGTCACCTATTCCTCACCAACCACGTGCCATGAGGAAAACCAAATGTATGTGTTGATTTTGCCCCATAAGCCAAGTCCCTCTGGGGTTGTGTGTAAAATCAGTATTGAGAACTAGGAGGGCCAATGCAGAAAAAGATATAGTCAGCAGTTAATTACTTACATATGGCCATCGGTGCTCACCTACAGCATCCAGGCAGTGATAGGCTACATATATAAGGTGCATTTTCTTCAAGGAGGGAGACTTAAAAAATATCTGACATGGCATCATCTCCGAGGTCAAAGACAGCTATCCCATAGTGTTACCTAAATGGTGCATAACCTAAAACTGTAAAAGCTAATCTGGTTGCTTGACAAGAACAAGAAATCATTCAGGCTCAAGTGAGCAGCACAGGAAGAAAACTGGCTAGAGACTATAAGCTATTCTAAGAAAAGTAAATAACACAGTAATATCTTTATTCCTTCTTATTGTATGGTGGAATACAAATTTTGGTACTGTGACAAGGAAACATCTGAAAGCAAAGGCACTGGGGAATACAGACGTTGTCACCTCGGCTTACACAGTCAGCTATAGCAACTTTTCTTCAAACGCAGCCATAAATCTCTCTACTCTAGAGGAATTCCCCATGCAGTTAAGAACATATTCATGACTCAAATCTATGCCCAGTCTTTCTTTGACTTCTCCCACAGCCTAAACCCTGCTGACCTCTCCAGGCAAGGAGTTCCATGTTACGTGGCACATACATAATTATGTGTTAGCTTCAAAAAATGTCTTGTGATGCTTTCACATTCATTGCCTTTCACTTTCCCTGAGTTTCATCGTTGTTAACCACGAGACTAGATAAATAAAATGATTTTAGAAATTCTTACCAGTCATAAGCCTTCTCTGAAGTGAAACGATGGAGCTCAGTTATAGATTTGCCTCCCAAAGAGGAGAAACTGGCCACAGGGTCCCCACACCAGTCTGTATCCCCGAAAGCAGGACACTTGAGAGTGAAGATGTAGGACTGTCCCCTCAGCCAGCGAGGTCATCCTAATCACCAGCTCACATGCCAGTATGTGCCATGGCTCCTGGTAAAGCATAAGTCATGGGAATCACTACGCAAATACCCTACACATGATTTTCAGCAGCACTTGTATTCTTCTCCAAAAGCTTGTATTGGAATCCAGTTGTGTGGTTGTCCCCTGAGCGAGGGCCACGTCTGACACAGAGCATGTTGTGTTCTGGCACCAACGCGTGGGAATAACCAGGCTGGCTAAAAACTACAAAGAAATGATTTGCAAAGGTTTCCTCGGTGAAACACAAAAGAGGTAACAGCTTAGGAGAACAAGACGACACACAAATACAGTCATCTTCAGTGAGGAAAGCTTCTGAAAACCTACATAGCCGTAGCAAAGCTTTTTGGAGGTTTATTGCTCCTTGCAGATCTCGCCAGATTACTGCGGGTCCAACGTCAGTCTTGCTTCCCTATATAATTTAATCTTCTGGACGGCTCTCTCAAATATCATTTATTCTGCAGCGTCCCACAGCCCTGAGGCTGGGCGATAAGTGCATTGCACAAAGCAGGTCTCACCCAGAGAGGCAGCACCCGTGTTGCTGCGAGGTGACACCACAGAAGCCGCTCAGTAACCTGGATGTTGTCCCTGCCAGGGACTCCGTGCTCTGGGAGTAACAGCTTCCAGTTACAGGGGGTGGTGCCATCTGAAGCACTTATCTGCATGCCACATTGAGCTCCAGAGGCAGATTGTGTGTTTGTGAGGGCACAAAGGTTGAAAATTATTTATTAAGAAACATAACTTTGCAAAGGCTTAGTTAGACACCTTTGATGTTTCTGAAGAGCACTGCCTAAGCTCATTTTTGGAATAAAGTAGCTAGCTCAATGATATCTTCATTTCTTGAAGACAGTTGTTCAGTCTCTTTTCTATACTGTATGTTCCACATTAAGTCATTATCTATGCTGTTCACTCCATTAATTCTGCTAGTTTTATTAGCAAAGTTCTGCTGCCTGGTCCTGTAGCAGTGACAAGCATTTCTAAAAGCTAATCTGACAGATAATGACTCCATTAAGTGTTGAATACTAATTGGTTTACATCAGGGGCCTGAAATTAATTGATGTAAATAAATTAGCACCTGAGCATGCATCACCCCAGCTTTGGATTTTCCTAAATACCAATGATTTTTAAAGCTTGTATCTTCAGCAAAACGCAACGGAATATAAACAGACAGGATGAGTAATTAAGATGTGGCAACAAAATAAGACTATCAAGATGAGCTTAACAAAGATTGTTTACCTATTGATGCAAAGGGTAGTGTCTGCCTGTACAGTCTGTTTACACTGCTCTGACTTGTACAAAAGATACTTCTCTGACAGCTTCCAAAAGATATAATTATCATTACTATTAATAACAGTGAAACTGACCCCACACCATTGCTAAGATTTAGCAAAGTTAGGTGAAGCACAGTGAATGCATGCCATTAATCACAACAAACACCTCCCCCCCCCCTTGAAAGTCAAGCCTTCAATTATTAATTCAGGGAATTAATAAAAGTTATTTTGTTTTAAAAGGATAAGAACTCATTATAGTGGAGATTTGTCACTGGAACGACACAAATAATGAGTAATTTCTAATGCTTAACTGTGCAGAGGCATCAGGGAGCAAGAATGTGTGCTAAGGGCATTTCTAGAGCAGCCAATAGGTTAAAAGACACCAACAAATACGCTTCACTTTAATGGAGAGATTTACTACATTTATTTTCACCTCTATAAGGAAAATAAAATCCAATATGAAGCAATAAAAACCTCAGAAAATACACGTGTTGGGAAAGCAGGAGCTGTTTGGAGTAGGAAAGTGCATTAAGCTGAGGGTGACACCCGGGCAGTGCTGGCCACAGCGCGGGCACACGGCTCTGCCACCCCGGGGGGCTCTCCCCTACGGTGCCGTTGTGGTGGGGAGTGGGGGGAGAGCCGCTGAGGCTGACTGAGACACCCATTAACTTCGGCTTTGGATCAACTTTCTAATTACTCACCCAGATTTCAGATTGGATACGCAGATTACTTTACATGCACCAAAGAGCACTTTGTTTCGACAGCTATCACCACTGTGAAAATATTAACTGACTTCAAGTTAGCTTGTAAAGGATACAGTCAGAGCTTCTGGGGGCCGGCATCATCTTCCTACGGGAATTAGGAAACACGAGATTATCAGGAAGAAATCTGCTGAGAAAATCTGTGGGGAACCTGAAGAGAGATCTCTTCAGATATCCAAAAGGCTTCTCTATGATAAGCCATAGCATCCCCACTCCTGCAGCTCTACCCCAGCCCCACCACCCGCCCCTCTCCCAAACTGGGAAACTCTTTGGGCAGAGTTTCACCAAGACACTAGGATGCTATCAAGTGCTATCTCACCTGTGCTAAGTGAAGCAGGGGGTGGCTGGCAGGCACGTGTGCTTGGGAAGGTCAAGCCAGGAGAGCTCGTATCCCTGTGATGTGGCATCACCGACAAAGAAGCACTGGAGATGTGGCTGGGGCTGGGCTGGCATCCCCCGCACAGCAGCCTACAGGCAAAAGGCTTTTAACAGGTTCCTCACACGCTGACAGAGCCAGACTGTAAGTAACAAGGGAAAAATAGACCTCTGAAAAGCAGCCATAACAGAACCAGCCTTTCTCGACTGCGACACCCCTAAAGATTCCTTGTTTCAGAGCTGTTAACCACTTTGAGTAATAAAGGTAAAAAATGAGAGCATTAATAACTGCGAAGAAATATAGGAATGAATATCTCCTTTGCCACTTACAATAATACAACTAAAATATCGCTGTGAGTGATTAAGCAGCTTTTAAACGTTGCCTGAAGCTAAATAATAAGTCAGAAACATTTAGTAATACCATATTTTCTGGCACATGCCTCCTTTAGAAGTGCTCACCCAAGAGTGGTAGAAAGCTGCACAAAGCTTTATACCTCCCGGACAGCACCAGACAACTCCTGTAAGCATTCAGATACTGGGCCCAAACCTTTCCTACAGTTTACATTATTTACATGTACAACAAACTTTTCCCCACATAATAAAGCAGCAGAGCCCACTGGGTCCAAGGCGATTCCTTGGGCTAGGGAGAGGACAGCCTTGTGCTGGCGCAATGGGGCCCATCCTTGTCTCAGAGCAGCACCAGAGCAGCCCTAACCTCTCCTGTGCACAAATTCTGATTCAGCCACCACCAGAGCAATGCTGGAAATTAGCCAGGAACTAAGCAGTGACAATTAATTACAGAAATAAAACTTGCATGGCTTTCTCCTATTATCAGCATTTGAGCGCAATGGACAACAGAGCTATCAGGCAGCGTGATGGACAGCAGAGCTTAAAGTGAGCTGTTTTCTAGAAGTCACCGTACATATGCTTAATGAGAATTCAAAAGACATAATGAATTCGGATTGCCCTGTTGGGCACCGAGTATTTCTTCATTAAATTCTAATGAAACAGGAAGAGCACTAGGTTTGCTCACCCAGTGTAGTTTTCCCCTTTTTTGGTTATGTTTAGATGCTTTTAGTTGGTCTTCATCATCTTCCTGACAAAGATGTACGCTGAAAGAACATGTTTGTTATGAATGGAAGAAATAAGAATACTTGAAGACAGAGAAGTCAGCAGCAAAGCTCTGTGCAATAACAGTTGAAGAATTTTTGCTATACCATACTGAACCCATATTGCCCGAAACGGCAATTTGTTTTTGTCTTCAGAAATTATAGGATGAGATTAAATATTGCCTAGCAATAAGATTATGGCAAATGATGTCATCCCACTTGATTACCAGTTTTAGGAAAAAAAGGACCAACTCCTGAAGACAGAGGCAGTGCACAGTGGCAGCCCTTTTCCCATCCCTCAATGAGAGGGCTTCACAGGGACAAATCCAAATGGCTTGCTACAGAACCGATGGCAAGTGTGCAGTAGCACTGCCAAAAACAGCACAGGAGAAATAGGCCATCTTTCCCTACAGTCAGTAAAACCGCTTTTCCCAATCGTTTTGTGCACATAAGCAATCACAAAGTAAGAAACACATCCTAGGTGGCTGGAGCAAAGGGTTTCCATCCATGAGGAAGGTGATTACGGGCTGCAGCTGCACAGGGCACTGATGGGTCACTCCGGTTGTTGATGCCTTTAAACATTTGGAGCGTTCCTAAATGTCCTGTCTCCCTTAACAAAGGGCTTCAGAAGTGTTTTGCCAGAGATACAACAGGGAAAAAAAAGGAGAAAGGAAAAAAAAAAAAAAAAAAAAAAAGGAAATGAAAGAAAAGAAAAAGAAAATCACTGATAAAATTTTCACTGCTGAGCACAGCTGGTGGATACCTTCCAGTCTTATACTAGCAGTCCTGCTGCTTATTTTCCTCGCTGGATGATAACGATAAAACATTAAAAGCACCAGCTCCTTCAAGAACTGCTTCAGGCGAGACTGTGGCGCCGCCTGAAGAGCGGCACAGGGCTTGGCCACGCAGAGCCCGCAGCGGGCAGCTCCACCTGAACCCTGCCGTCACCGAGCACCTCCCTGTTTGGTGCTCTTCCGAAGGAATTCAAGCAGCAGAGAGGAACAGATGCTCCTGCAGCTTTGGGAACTGTTATCTCTGCAACCTCAGTCACTGAGGACTGTAAGTGTGTGGTTATTATGAAGAGTAAGCAAGTGAAAAAAAATCTGTGCTGCCGTTATGTTAAGAAATTATTTCAGGAAATCAATATGAGGTTGGAGAGTTTAAAGAAAAGTGTGAAAGCAGCTGCAAGAAAACCACAACTTCCCCACATTTCTTCCAGAATCACAGCACACTGGAAATCAGCTAGGGGCAGCCGGACAGACAGCTGCAGACCAGCTCTGTGCCACCTGCAGCTGGCTCAGCAGCAGCTGCCCGTGCAGCCCCCAGCACCTCAGTGCACCTCCCTTCATCGCTGCCTCCCACACCGAAATAAAGGGGATTACAGCACTTTGTGTTCTCATTGGCTGTTGGTGAGGCAGGCAAAGCAATTAGGCTGCTATGGCAATTTTATGGTGCTTATAAAATTCATTAGGAGCCAATTAATTAAATTTTGTCGTCATTATTATTATTATTATCTTTTCTTTTAATGTCTTTTCTGCTCAGGTCTGTCTTTTTTTTTGTCCTTTTGCTTTACCTTTTTTTATTTACTTCCTGACAGACACAGCCCCAACTTTGCACTCCAACCTGGCCGGGGAGAACTGCCTTTTAGGGCTCATCTTTGCTACTCACAATGAGTGTGGAACAGCAACAGCCAAAAAAGCAGAGTGGATCCGGAGAGCAGAAGCAGCCTGGGCAGAGCTGGCATGGCCGCTACCAGGAGAAGCATCACCTCCAGCATCAGAGCCAGGGACACTGATTTGTGCCAGTAAGAGGAAAGCCCTCCTGGAGATGCTCACCTTCTGCAGAATGGGCCAAGCATACCCAAGGTCCTCCAAAACGGGTTTTTGAGCATCTTTAAGGAGTGATTTATCTCCAGCTGACCATTCTTGGCAACGTACACTTGTCCAACTTCTGGAAGGAAAAACAAACTTTTTAAACAAAGCCCCTCTTGCATGTTCCAGGTCAAAGGACAAGTTCTTGTTTCTCTCAGATACCTGC
This sequence comes from Nettapus auritus, assembly GCA_011076525.1. NCBI lineage: Eukaryota > Metazoa > Chordata > Aves > Anseriformes > Anatidae > Nettapus > Nettapus auritus. Next base: position 2,263,395 of record CM021768.1, read on the forward strand.
GATGCTTCAAAGCAGTGCTTTTTTTTTTTTTTTTTTTTTTTAAAACTGGAAAAACAAAACAAAAAAAAACCTGTGAAGTGGAATCTTCCCAAAGAGGTGATTTTTGGAGAACTGTCGTCATTCAAAGGTTAGGAACCAGACCACTTGTTCTTTGTGGACACCAGCCAGCTTTTTTCTTTTTGTTTGCATGTTTGTATTTTAACTCTACATTGGGAATAATCTCTGAGAGACAGTTTCATAATATTTTACATTAATTTAAGACCGAAGTGTATTTTATTTGTACATGTGCCAGGATTTTGAAGTCTCCCTCCCAGGCTCCTGTCCTCTTTTCAAACATCTCCTGAGACTCCTTTGATGCTCCTAGCATGAGAGATCCCACACCCCACCATGCAAGAGATTGTCTGAATTGGAAACTTTCCCAGAACAAGTTTGCTGGCTAAAGGGCTCTGGTTGCGATGAAATACAGCTTAGTCCACAGGGCCTTACCTTCGGTGCTTTCAGGCCGTTGTCTCAGACGATGTTAACCAGTGCCACGCCAGATGTGGTTCTCTCTCCTGCGCAGACCCGGAGGACTTGCTCACGTCCAAGAAAGACTGGAGAACTTTGCTCTTGTTCCACACCAGCCTTGATGTTACCGAGGGTTGCACAGCCCCGGTGCAGCATCGCCACCTGCAGCACGGCCTCCGGCACTGCAATGATAAAATAATCACGAGAATAACACTTGTTAAATCTGTTCGCTGAGGATGTGCGGACGACACACAAGCTCCCCATCAGCTGTACGTTACGTTATTTAGGTCAGATTTAGAGCTTTATAACTCGCTGCTTGCTCAAACTTTCATGAAGCCCCGAAGTTTGGTTTAGGTTTTGCTTTTCAATCCCTCAGGCAGGCCAGTAGCCACTGCACAGCACCACTTGCTATAAATTCAGGCCACATTCCTCAGCACAGAAATCCAGTGAGCTTATAATGCATTTTGCTTGTTGTGCCCCCGAGCTGTGCAGAACCCTGGAGAAACCCGATGGGATTTTGCCCAGGCTTCAGGAAGCTCCACTAACTCCTGCAAGCACTTTCTACCAAACAAACCAAATATAAATTAATTTTGGAAGCGCATCCCCAGCACCCAAGGGGTTACATCTCACCTGTGCTGCAGCCATCATGTCACTGAAGCCAATGAATGCAAAGTGACCTCGTATCATGGCAGGGAAAAAAGGTGAAACCAATCATTAAAATGGGTTAGGTGGAAAAATCATATTGGAAAATAATAATAATAATCAGCATTTGGACATCATAAGCCTGATTCAAGTCATACACAAGTCATCAAACATTTAACACTTAATAACTTGCCTGTGCCTTGGCTCTGAGGCATGCCAGCAATATGGTTTTGGAAGAAAATTATCAGGAGGGTCAAAAAAATATCTGGCCTTGTAGGTGGAGGCTCGGCACCCAAAACACACCTCACCTGCTGAGCTGTGGCCTGAAGAGGGTGGGTGGGGGGGAAACAGAAAGCGATGGGCTCTCTTTTTTATCAGCCTTTCAATCTCAACTTTGCATGGGGAGCAGAAAATAAGATCTTGGTTCTGTGGTGTCTTTTTCTCAGTAAGGAAACTTTACGAATCCTTCTCTGTTCCCTCACAAATGCTGCTGAGTCTTGTCGCTGCTGAGAACAGTGACACGAACGGTCCTCCAGTAGCGCGTCCAGGAGGGGAAGGTGTCTGCACAGGAGGGCAAGTGCTACCTTTAACTCAGTATCGCTGGTGGTAACATCCGATAAATCACAGTTATGTGTCATTTTAAGGGTGAGTTAAGGGGCCACAAGGCTGTTAAGGCATAAAGCACTGTTGCTGCTTAATAACAAAGTCATCCTTTCGGCTGAAGTCATTTTAATATAGTGCGTTGTTAACTCAGAAAATCATTTGTCTTCGCAAGTGATGACCTTTCTTTTCTATTAAGTCTTCATTGTTTCTAACTTTCTTCAAGATTAAAGCTCCATCGTATTTAAATAGACAAAAATTGCCCAAAGGTTATTGCCTTCACATTTGGCTGCTTTAGGTGACTGATAACTTTTAACCTATCGCTACACACTCATTAGGACTTTATTGCCATACATTAGTAGAGAAATAAAATTTTTTAGGAACCCAAACCGAGCCCTGACTCATGTTAATACTCCCTTGTACCAGCACAGTCGATCAGCAGCTGAATGCACTGGAAAGTTGATGGAAGTAAAAATCCGCCTGGTGGTCAGCAGTGAGCCCACGGGACGGCTCCAGCATCCCTCACTCACCCCAGTCCTGGCCTGGTTCACCTTCAGGGAATGCCACAGCCATGATTGCCTTCATCCTTCATTTTGTGATACTGAACTGCACCAAAGGTGGTAATACAATAAGCCTTCACTGTTATAGCAGAAAAATTAAATTTGCCGTTATTATGCCTTCACACAAATCCTCGTGGAAGAGTTAGCTTTTATTTGCATTAAGCAACTATATTTCATATTGTGCTGCTTAATGCCAATGTCTTTAGAGGTCATCAAACTCAACAGTTAAAAAAATTAATCTGAGAATTTACAGCAGTTAAATACAGCTAAATAATTAATGATGAGGAAATTGAACTTCCCATTGAGATTGGATTAGGAGCCAATGTGGGACACCACTGCTGTAGAGCCCGTTTCCCCGGGGAACCTCCCAGCAAAAATCAGCCGCCTTATTGCTTTCCATATCACTAATAAAATATGAAAGCAGAGAATACAATAAGATTTTCATATCATATTAATGACCTTCAGAATGCAATCAGACTAGCGGCTCTCACTGAGCAATTTGCTAACATAATATAAAATTGTTAATATGATATGAAGGTCACTCAGACAGTATAAAAATTAGTGTAATGACAGCAACTAACCTAGGCCTTTCAGCAACTTGCAACTTCAGTTTTGCAACTCGTACCTTGTATGCACGTGGCAGGCACAATACGAGGACTTCACCTCCGTGGGCTTTCAGCTTGGCCGGCTCCGACCCAGGGATCACAAGGCACCTCGCTCCGGTGCCAGGGCATAAAGACAGAACGAAGGAGGAGGAGGAGGGAGCAAATACAAGAGTTGAGATTGGCTTTATCTCCCGCTTCTCCTCCTGCAAAACTGGAAAATACTTCTAATATGTGGTGTCACGCAGATCAGGTGCCTCAAGCTCCTGGGAGGGACAGTGCTGCAGCATCATAACAGAGCTTTTGAAAGGAGGAGATGGACACCTCTCACTGGGGAAAGCTTTGATGTAAGGGCATTTATGGGAAATAAAAGAGCAATGGTGCTTTTAATGGAACCAGGTACTTAAAAATATTTCAAAATTATGTTAATAATTTTCCTCCTGAATAAAGCAGTGTGTTTAGACTCCATTTTTATGAGCCTAAACCTAAGAAATGAAAAAGTTAGTCAACGGAAAAATTCCTGTGAATCTCTTCTAAACACATCAAATCAGTGCTTTATTTCCACAAACAGGGCTCTTACACGGCTACTTTAGTGTTTTGACAGGCAAATACAGTGGGAAGTCCTTCTTCAGCTGCACAGCGTGGAAGAGGGGTACCTCTTCTTGGAGACTCATTTTACGTTCTGAGTCAAAGCCCTTCTATATTTCTTTTATACGTGAATTGATTGGTATTTAATTAACCTACACTTTATACCATAGTCAATCTTTAATTAAATGAATCCTCAAGCATAGAATTTAAAGCATTACCAGAATGGCTTTAAGTGCAGAATGCATTTTTATGTTTTCCTCATAAACTAGAAACCAGGAAGGCAGCAAATAGCTGTTCAAAAGCAGGACTCTCCTCAGTCAAGTGCAAAATTTGTTGCAGGGAAGACACCCACCTACAGAAGGAGACATCTGAACGTTTCCCTTTCAGAATGTACATTTATGTAGATGTTACCAAAGCCTTCCTACAAACTAGTTATTAATTCTAATATCTTAAGCAGCTAAATACTGTCCAAAAGGTTGAGATGCTGATGGGCTCACGTGCATTTATTTGCACGCTGACTTCCCACCTCCAATACGAATACCTGTTTGTATTAAAGGAAGACTTTCCCAGGGACGGGGTAACCCTTTTCCTCCCCAAAACAACAACCGTATAGCTATTATCAGTGAATGCCTCAGCAACTATTACCAGCGACTGATTATTTTCACATTTGTAACCTGCTGGCTACCTGTGGATAAGGAAGGGTGCCAGGCTTCTGGGGGGCTACGGACGTGGCCAAACCGGAGGGCAGGAAGCTCTGGAGGAGCCCCCACGCTTGGTCAGGTCCCTGGCCCCAGCAGTCGTCATAGCTGAAATTTTGAACAAGTGATCAAATAAATGATTTACAGATCTGGGCAAGCAGAGAGGGACACAAACAGGATAAGAACTACAGGAAAAGCCATTATTTAAATCTATGTTGTTAATAAAATTTACAGTTATTCAGAAGGAGTCAGTCTCCAAATCTCGTTTGCTTTTCAGTATGAATATTGCTCATTGCACTGTACAATAAAAATAAATGAGCTAATCTGCTCTGTGATGCAGTGACGGGGTCCAAGGTTTCAAGGATTATCCTTTAAATATTTCTTCCCTTACCGTTTGTGTTTTCTGAATACAATCACCTCTTGCAATAAATTATGTCTAAAGAGAAATGTTTGCAGCTATATCAGAGGCCAGATATGAACACCTGATTTAGGAGGTCTGACATTAAGAGAAAGGCTGCCACAAAGTACGTAGATACGTGTATTTCTTTTGTCTGACCTCCATCAGTTGGGCTTAGCCTGTCTGAAGGTGATGCTGTGAACACTCGGGTGGCAAGATGGGGGTGGGAGGAAGGGGCAGGAGGGAGCTGGGAGGTTTTGGGTGCACCTAGCTGCTCCCTGGTCCTTTCATTCACTGAGTCACTATGCTGCCATCAAAGAGAATTGTTATTTTTTTTTTTTTTTTTAAAGAACTTTAAAAACCACCCAGCAACAAGAGACCTATTACAGTGTCATGACTGTTGCTGTATCAGCCTTGCTAACTAGATATATATACACTCAAAACCACTTCAAAATGATGCCATCAAATCATCAAATTTTCATTTTTGCAGCCCTGTCACAGGGCTGCATTCCACTTTCCTGGCTCTCCTGCTATCCCAGCTACCTAAAACCCAGAGAAGTTACAGGTGATGTCATAAACTTAATGCAATGATGCAATAATGCTGCATGTGCCAGTTGCATAGCCCTTGGTTTCAAGTCTGCTCCCAGGAGCGATTTCTGTTGACCGAAGAACAGCACCTATATGATGGAGAACCCAGAAACGTAAGTCACAACAATTTGCTAAGAGTGCTTATAGATCCAAGTTTTCACTTAGGAAATTAAAATCTGCTTTTTCTAACAGGAAAGAAAGAAAACAGGTATGTTCACATGCTGTGCCAGTCTTTCAGTAAATTAACTCCACTAGAAAGTAAACAATTTATATTTGCGTACAGCAGTATTACTATATTTCCCCAGTAAAGGGAGGAGATGGAGACACGAAAGGCCAAGACAATGCTAATGAGCTTTTGGTCATGTCCAAAAAAGACTTACAATGTGCTGTTATCTTACAGAAAGAAATGTGTAAGAGTTTCAGAAGAGATTAGATAGCTTTTTGTCCATCTGAAGCTGCGTACCTGTCTGCTAGGTCCTTCCCACTGTTCCATTAATAAACCAAATCATAGAATCCTAGAATGGGGTGGGTTGGAGACGAAAAAAAAAAAAAAAAAAAAAAAAAAAGAAAAGAAAAGAAAACATAACTCTTCTGAGCCCAAGAGCTAAGTTACAGTCCAGTGTTTTTGTTTGTTTGTTTGTTTGTTTCCCAGATATTATGAAGAGGTTCATGAATGGGACCCAGACAATGAGAACCTGGACGAAGAAGCAAAGGAAGAAGTAGCTAGAAGCACAAAGAAGGAACCAGACTTCTTAGACACAGGAGGTAATTCACCTCCCACAGCCGAGAGAGATTCTTCTGAAGGGCTAAGCACACAGCAGGGAACCACAGGAAAAAAATCCTGTAATATATTACATATCTAACATATTATAGTCTTGATTAAAAAAAAAAAAAAAAAAAAAAAAAATCTTAAATAGGAAGAATCCTGACTTTCTCAGAGACCAGAGCAACTGTTGCAAAGCTCTGTGAAAACAATATAGGTTTGGACCATGTAAGACAGAATATGTTCTGCATACACATTTCCTACAATAATCTGTATAAAATGCCACCTCCTTTCCCCACTTTATTTTATTTTACAATTACCCAATACAATACAAATCCCAGCATCTTCTCCCCCTGGGCTGCAGTTACCTCGGGGGTAAACTGACTCAAAACAACACAAATAAGAACCCATTTAATTTATTTTGGCAGCAATGCTAAAATTTTATATAAACTTGGCCTTTTTCCACTTTGGCTTTGTTAATAACCTGCTTTTTTATTACCATTCTAATGGTTCTGAAAATAATGTAATTAGGAAATACAACTTGAAGCATGGAAGCAGAGAAATTCATGTAAATAAGGTGAAACCATTCCAAATTCCCCTGTCCCAGTTTTCTCCCCTTCCCCACTCTGAAGCAACCGTACCCAACCAAGCGGCTGTCAGTTGGATTACTGGGAAAACCTCTGGTGGAGAAAAAATGACAGAGGAGATGACAGAAGAGATGCGTTACAGAAAGGGCCACTGATCAGTTCTATTTTGCTGTTTGTTTCTAATCCTTGGAGCAGTCGCTTTGGGTTCCATTTTGAAACTGAACTTCCAAGAGCGAGAGTGCAGCCATGTGTGTCTGAGGGGCAGCCCAATCAGTACAGACTCGGTAGTCAGAGCAGCTCCTCTGCTATCGGACAAGTTCCTTCTGGAATTTGGAGCTTTTAAATCCTTTTCAATGCTGCATTGAAATTTCTCTAGTAAATAACACCATTAATATGTCTCTCAAATTGAGATGTAGTCTATAAAATGGCAGTCAAGATGCGACTGCAAAAGAAAAAGACGTTTCCTCTTCTCAAACTGTGACTCTCTTCTAGATCTAGATTCAATTTTTGGCAAGTTGCCACCAAAGTCACTGATCAAGACCAACCTTCTCTTTGCAAAACCTCCACCTCCGAAGATGTCGTATAAGCCATCAAGCAGACTGTGTCCCCTTTCCATTAAGAAACAGGTAAGCAGCTGATGTAGACCTGGTATGCTATGCAGAAGAACATGAATTTCATTTGCTTGGTTTGTTTTCCTCTAAAGCTGATCATGACGTGCTTTCATCAGAAAGCAAATCAACATAAGGACTTTAAAACTACGCAAAGTTTTAAAATTACCAGTCAAGCTCCACCATGGAGAAGGTAGTTCCTTCAGAAAAGTCATCCTCATTCACACCTCTCAAATTAGCACTGAAAACAGCCTGGAAAATCGCTATCTCCTAAGAAACACCAAGGATGTATTTTCAAGTATATAACACAATATTAGAACTTTGACATAACGCATTTCAATGCAAATGCATAGAGGTAGCTATCCTCTTTTCCTGCAACAACTTAACATCAGACACATTTTTGTAAACAGCAATGTCTTAACCAACCAAAAATTCTGATTGTTTAAAAAAAAAAAAAAAAAGGAGAAAAAAGAGAAAGAGGTGGACAAAATTGTACTGGAAATTCTTGTAAAGTTGCTTGTTAAAGGTCACCAAAGGCAGAAAAGAAGGCATTCTGGGGAAAGGGGACAGCGTCAGAGCCTGCTCTCAGACCCATGACCTGTTCCACAGGCTCCATGCTGTTTGAGGACGGTCACTATCACAACGTCCGACGCACAAACTCCCCATGCTGTAGAAATTCCCTCCCTAGCACCAGGCAATGGAGGTTTTGATCCATGAGTCTCATTAGGCTCATCGTCATCTCAGACTCGTTTAGAGTCTGTGCTTTTGCAGTTGTGGTAAACATTTTGCAACTGTCAAATACCTGATCGCTAGCGGTGAAAAGAGACCCATTCAATTGTCTTGAGGCACATATCTCAGCAGTCACCATTCTCTTTAAATGAAAATCGTGTACTGGGAGCCTCCTGGATGCCATTGTGGTCCCACAATACGCATGCATTCCTGGGTATACTTTGCAATTTTCTTTGTATAACAGAAGGAAAATAATCGCTTGAATTTTAAACCCATGACAGCCTAGGTTTCAATACCGTATTATACTCCTAACAGACTTCTATTTTCTGAAATTGAAGACTGTTAGGACAGATGAAAAAGGAGACCAGGGCGTGAAAGAGGGAGTCCTGAACACTTGCAACGAGAGGGAGTCTGCACAAAAACATTCAGTGCATTGGTTGGACGCTCCTTCCTCCTGCACCTGCCCCAGAGCTGCTCTTCTCAAGTGAACAAATGTAACTCACCACGTGCGATATGCTCACGGGCAGCAACAGCCAGGAGAAGGACATTAACCTTAGCACACTTTGTGTTATTGCTGCTTTCTCCCAGAACCACCACCCACTGGGAAATTCTGAGGAGACACCACTTAATTCCAACAAAGTGACTGAATAAAACAAATAACCCACCTCTGTGACTGATTTTTCTTTGTGCTATGATGTGAAGTGCTAGCCATACGCAGCTTTGTACATGGTACATACAATTTGTATACAACAGCAAAAATTGGGCAGATAACCTGCAGGTAATCCCCTCCAGCTTGGTATTTGTTGGGGAGGGATCGATGTGGATTAGAGCTATCTGACTAACAGAAGCCTCTGGTCGTGCTCACGATGTGGGCAACACTGGAGGAAGTGTAGCTTAGCTGTCTGTTCCAGGGACAAGCAAATCCAACCACAAGTCAGGCACGAGACTTTGATGGAAAACCCCACTCTGTTCACGTCGCATCCTATTTTAAAACAACATGAAGACGGCACAACTCATTTTCCTCTGAATGCTGCCTTATGTAGAGGTAGAGAAAAACTACATGGGCTTTGTGTCATTACTTACCAACTCGCTAATATCAATGTGATTATTTAGAAGTTCACATCATGGATGTGTGAATGAAACACGAGAAAATGATATTCTACCCTACAAATCCCAACAAGGCAATTTCTAACTAGGCCCAGTCATTTCTGAAAAAAATCACATTATCTCGCACAGAAAATAAACTTCTATATACAACAGCACGTCTCCTGCATTTTCATACAGATTTTCTTAAAAAGCCATTTCTCAGACATCCCATGGGCAACTGTTCAACGCTTTCCATGGCTGCAGCCTCGCATACAAATCGCCTCAGTCCCAGCGCACGGGATGGCCGAGCAGAGCTGCTTGGCATGCCTGGCAGCAGCGGGACCGCAGCAGCGTGCTGGGCCTAGCACCAAGCACACCACTGCCCATCTCCCCTGCATTCATTTCTTTCAATAGAACACAAATATGAATTAATCAGTAGAAACTTAAAGCCTGACATTAAGTCACGATGAAGCAAAGTGTTTATCTTCTCACATTCTCCATATTGATGTCAAACGAATAAACAAACTTTGTATGTTGATCTTGCCATACTGAATATTTCACCTGTTAGCGAAATACCGCATTATAGAACATATTTTAATGCAGTTTTGTCTTTAAATTTGCTTGACTCCCCCGAACACGCCCAGGAGCCCCATGCTGCCCTCACGCCCTCCTTATGATGTCACCTCCCAAGCAAGGACATGGTGCCCACAGGCAGCGCCGCAGGAGGGACCCACACAAGGACAGTAAGTGCTTGAGGGCACTCAGAGAGTGGGGAGCAGCTTGCAACACAGGGCTCTGAGATGGAGTCCTGCTTTAGGGAAAAAAAGGGAGAAAAAACAGGTGTGGGGCAAAACAGTAATCGTCAAGTATTGCAAATGTCAAGCTGGAATTTCATGTGCCAGAAACATCCAATGCTCGCTGATGTTAGCACAGGGTTCAATGTGCAGTAACACCCAAGTTAAAAATAAAAATGGTGCTTTGAATATTTTCCTTATACGATCCCAAGAACTCAGCTAACACAACGTACTCCCCAGAGATCTATGCGTACCAGCAGATCTGTGCTACAATCTGGCCTCGTTGTATCTCCACGTTAAGGTTTTTTTCTGAGGAAAGCACCTCAAGTGCAACCATCTCTTTTCAAAGCATTGACAAACATTTCTATAGTTCCTGACTTACAGTGGTGGAAGGTCACGGCTCAGCTCTCGCCACTCACTCTGCTTTCCATAGACGAAAGGTCTCACTGAGCAACTCAGTCTGGAGACAATGATCCACGAAGAGACTCATGGCTTTCCTAGAAAATAAAGTCTGTCTAAATCATTTAAGCGGGATAACGCTTTCCTCCTTCGTGGAAAAAAAGTGTCTTTCATGGCCTGTCTTATCTTTGTTATGAAAAAAAAAATGCCTTTCATTCAAGCTGCAGCACAATGATCTCCTCCTACCAGTACTAGACATTCCCCCTCACTGAGCCCATGTTTCCTAGCATTGGGTCTCCAGCATGAATAATTGCTGTGCAGGGCCTGGCAATGGGCAGAGCACACGTTTTCTTGCCATCTCTCCAACAACGTCCGATCGCCCCCGGCTGGCTCAGCTCCTTCCCCAGCAGGGCCGGGCTGGCCACGTCTCCACGCAGCTGCCGGAGGTGGCTGCAGGGAGCTGCAGCACCACTTCGACCCAATGCACGGGAGAAACCGCTGTGACAAGGACAGGATTCCTCTGGCTGTAGGTGGTGGAAACCACGCCGGGATTAAGTTAGCAGAGGTGTGCACACAACCTACAGCAAGTCTCGCAGCCAGGACTCTCGATCGATCAGTGGTGAAGCTCTGACAAGGGACGCGTCTGGCTGTCTGAGCCTTTGCCACCTTTATATGCTGGCAAAAACTTCACAAATATGACTGGACCCAGTGGCTGTCACTCTGTGGCTGCATCCATCTCCACTTCAATCCCGGAAATTACCTCCTGTACTCCCCAAGGCTGGCTACAAAAAGAAGCCATTTTTCATTTTTGGCAGAGCCAAGAAAAGGGAGGAGGAAAGCAGCTGCTTAAAGATAAAAAATATATATTTAAACAACAACAACTTTAAGTCAGTTTTAACAGATGATGCTCATTGACATACTTGATGTAATACAACCCAATACCAACGTTCACACTTCTAAAATGAAGGCTGTGTACCAACACAGAGGGGCATGCCCAACCCTTGGTATTTTGACATTTGAAAGAGCTTTTCACCTGTACAACAGTGAACCTCATACCATCACAGCAAGCTTCAGGACAGCCTTTTTTTCGAGGACGGACTGCAGCACAACGAAAACTTCCTGCCTGCCTAAAACAAACCTCCCTGACCAGCATCTGTCTCTGCCCATGTCCTCAGTCTCTGCAATATACTGTTATTTGTTTTGTTTTCATGATATTTAGGATTAAGTTATTTCCAGATATTTCCCCATAGACGTTTTCTTAAACAGCTTACGTTGAAATAGTAATAATCCCTCGGATGGTCCAGCTGATTGTTCACCTTATTTCTTTTCACTAGGGTAGGTCTGTAAATTAGATCTCTCTTCTCCAAAGTTTTCTTGGATGAATGGTTTCATTAATAAGAAAAGAAACAGAAATCGATTCAAGCATTCTAAAGGCTCTGAAGCAAAATAATTTCAAAGTAAAAAGAATTTAGGAAATTTCAAAACCCAGAGAATAAAAGGACTTTTTAAACTAGGATTTAGAGAAAACAGATAAAGTATGGGAAAAAAATACAGCAAATTATATAAACTTGCCAAGAAATACAAGACTTCACAGTAAGATATACTGAAATATATTTTTGCACTGGATTTTCTAGTGTTTCTTTCCCGATGATACCTTTTTCTTCTCCTCTCAGCTTTATCCTCCAAGACATTAAGAAATTATGTTTGATCTTCTAAATTAAATTTCCCTTTGCTAGTTTCATCTGAGCACTAAATTGCATGCAGCTTTTTATCTTTGCATCCCGAATAATAATTATCTCTCCCCGATGCTCACACCTTTGGAAAACTGTTAGCAAGGATACCTTCGTCAGACCTCCAGCCTTGTTGAGCATCTACATTTATTGTTCTCAAAGTATTTTCTGCTCAGAAGGAATAGTGCCTGCAGCATGTAAAACCAACGCCCTCTTAATGAGGTAATGATGATTTTGTATATGGGTTTGTATATGTACACATGTGTATTTCTGCACACTCAAGAAAGGAATCATTTGGAAGAAGTTTGTTTCATCAACCCCACTGATTATCAGGATATTCCTATACCAAGATCTGCAAGCAAACACTTTTGCTGAATGCACCACAAAGCATCACTGGCAGCAAATCATCCTATTCTTAGCTCCATATAATTTGTAAGGACATCTGAAGGCATGTACGAGGGCATAAATCATTTACAGTACACAATTGATTCATGTGAAGTTTAAGTTAGTTCACTCTGAACTCAAAACAATTACCACTGCGGTGATTTTATAAAAATGTCTCTTCCCTTGGGAAGAAGGCATCTAAATCAAGCTTGGTTTCAAGCCACAAAAATTAATGATAGGTATTCTCATCTCAACGTGCAGGAAGCCATACGCATAAATCCCCATGTCAAGATGAGGTTCATATCATTTTAGGTATTCCACAAGCCCCAGATTCAAACAAACTAGGAAAACCTCACTTAAACTAGGAAAACCTCTCCATTCTCATCTTTTCACTTTTAAGAAAATAGGTTATATATGGTCAGAAGAATATGTGCATACAAAATAATTTGTCTTTGAAGTAGCCCAGGAAAAATTTAGTTATGGAAGTCTAGATTGGGTAAACTGCGGTCCTAAGAGCTGCCACACACCCAGCTGGCTGGGATTGAGAACAAGGTTGTTTCTACTTCTGTATCGCTTTCTTCTGCCTCATCTAAAGGACATGCCCAATGAGTTTGGGGCTGAGAGAAGAAAATAGCAGAGAAAGCAGTGACACCAGCCCTGACACAGGGCAGAGGAGCGTCCCAGCCAGCAGTGGCACATACCCCAGCAGCAGCACGACCCCAAGGCAAGGCACGATGGATGCCTTTATCTAACCAAAAATGCACTTTTAATCCCACAATGTTTAAGTGTTGCTACTTTCATTTAAAATACCATATGTGCATTACTGTCATTAGCAGTGTATGAATGGCTACTTATTTAGATAGAGCACGTTAGAAAAACTCAGAGCAAACACCATTTTGTCTCATTTATTTTTAAAAGCAGCAAAAACATTTCATCGCCCCAAAATGCCTGGGCCTGATTATCATCCGTACAAGGTAGAGCTTTTCCTCTCTGTGCTCCCCTCTCTCCTGTTTGAATTTCAGATACCAAAAGGTCCGATCCAATGCAACAGCCACGGATGAATTTTTCCCTGAAGTTTTCGAAGCCATGCCGACCAGGCTCAAAGCCAAGATCAAAACCATCAGACTTACACGTGAGTATGCCCAAGGCTCGCATCTGACAACGTGCAGGGCCTGCAGGGACTGGAGCAGGTCCCGGCATCCACAGGAGGGATGGGAGCAATGTGAGCAGCGTGGGGCTGTTCAGTAACGTGCCAAATTTCCATCTTCCAGCACCAGAAGCACACAGAGCCCCTGGCTGGCCAAGAAGCCCCTGCCGCACCAGTCGCCCCCTCCCAGCCCCGGAGGGAGCCCACAGGCTCCAGCCGCCCGCCCCGGCCCTTGGTGGTGGGCGCGCGGCGGCAGGGGCCACCAAGCCCGCGGGCAGGCCGGCCCGATGCTGGTTGGCAGCAGCCACTGCTCTTCGTCTTCGAGCAAAAAAAGGCACCCCTCACTGCGGCTGCAGCCAGGACCTCTCCTGCACCAACCTCAGCAGCTGCTCGGAGTCCTGTGGAGCCAAATCCTTCATTTTCTTTAGAAATAAAAGGAATGCCGCAGGGGGGCCAACCGGCATCCTCCTCCACGCAGCAAAGCCCACAGTGGGGACACGTCCAGCAGCATGCAAACCGCTCCCCTCAGCTGCTCTCACCCTGCGATAAAGCCAAGGGGCCTCCGGTCACCTGCCAGTCCCCTGCAGCAGCCCCCAAGGACAGCCAGAGGACAGCGAGGGCCAGCGTCTCCCCTCCCTGCCTGGAGATCATCTCGCTGAAGAAAGGCTTCGCCGTCAAGACCTTCCCCACGTTCAGCCGAAGCCGCTCGCCCCCAGACCCTGCCGGCCCCCACAAAGCCCTGCCAGGGGCTGCTGCATCCAACAGGGCCGAGGCAGCGGGTGACCCCGCGGGCAGCCGAGCACCGAGATCCGCACCCTTGGTAAGGCTGAAGGGAAGAAGCAGAATTTGGGTTCTCCTGGGGTACCCAAGCAGGAGGGTGGCACGTGACACACCCACCAAGGATCCCCAAATGTCATGAAATCCTGGGTATGAACCTACCCAAGCATTAACATCCTTAGAAAAGACTGACACCTCTTCTTTCACAGCCTGGAGCCAGGTGGGTCCACAAATTCCTGTAGAGAAACCTGCCCTTTCAGCACCCTGATCGTGCAAGGACACCACAGCTCGAAGCACACAGCAGCTCTTCCTGGCCAGTTCACGGTTTAAGAGTGCTTTGATTTTTATTTTATTTTTTAAAGCCGTGTGCAAGACATTGGTGACATATTGCTCGTTAACATGCAAAGGTTAAAATGTGTGTGTATCACCTAGCTAAATCCATTTATGCATATAGTTAAATGGCACCAACACCGACAGTGCCTCCTTCCTGCAGAAACAGCCCACTCCAAAAGCGGCCTTCCCATAGGCTTTGCTTTTCACTCAGCTTGTACAGTGTTGGAGCTGTACAGATAGAGTATTTCCCAACAGCAGCCATAAAACACGCTCAAAAGCTAGTTATGTATCAAACTAATAGAATTAGGAAGTAATTTAACACTGAAATTTTGCTGCTAACAAAGGTCACATTCAGCCAGTGAGCATTTTATAAGTGTTTCTAGAGCAACAGTTCTGAAAACTGAGCATTCTCCTAAAAGCAGCTGTAGCAGTTCTTAAGATCAGCAGCAACAGCCCTTAGGAGCAGCAAAATATCTTTAAAAGCCCTTTCCATTCAGCAACAAACAAGTGCAAAGTCCTGGAAGGCAGACTGCCCTCCAAGCCCCACCACCTGCTTGGGAGTCATTGCCGCGGCCCGAAGGCTGAGCCGCTCATCCTTCGGTAAGCTAATCAAAACTTCCATTGATCCACTCTGTGTTTTCTTTCTCTTCACTTTCCAATAATATAGGGCATTTTTTTTTTTTTTTTAATTAAATACAAAGGCCTTTCCAAGTTTCAGAAAATTAATCACTTTTGGCATTTATTAGTTATTCATTTCTGTTTAAAGCATGTTTTATAATTCATTAAACTACCTCAAAAATTAAATTCTTAATAGCCCAAGGCCCCAAATATGTTTAAGTAAGAAAATTAAGCACAGTAATAAATAGTGAAGAATTCTGAAATATTAATTTGGCCTGTAGCATTTCAAATGTTTATTTGTGGTAATTAATTTGAAACCAAGTTTACATTGCCTCTCTCAGTAGTTTGCTAGGAACTTTCAGTTATGTTACTAATTTCCTCAGATTTGCCCTTCTGGTAGTTCGTTCCATCACTGACAACCCTTCCCAATGCATTTAAATTAATTCTTTCAGCTGTTTCTAAATTTGATCATTTTCTATGAGACGCAGAAAATTAAGCAGAAAGCTGAAGGATACGTCCCCGGCTTGGTGCAGGGGGAGTTCGTTACCCGAGGCCGATTATTAGCACTATGCAACGGTTCTGTGCCCCTCATAGCCCTGCGAGGAAAACACTTTACTGTGGCACAAGTGGCACACAGATGCAGCCTCTGATACACATAAATGTAAATTAAGGTATAAGAAATGATGTACACCTGAGAGAAGCCTCACCCAGAGGATTATTAAGGCTTCCCTGTACGCTGTGCCTTACAGGACATGGTGAGGCAAGTCAGTGCTGGCCCGTCTCCAATCCGCAAACCAGCAAGCACACTCCCTTAACTCAGCCAGGAAAGCTCTTAAATTATTTTTATTCCTAAAGAGTTGTCTTATTTCCTCAAGCGTTGTCTTGTCATCAGCAAGATTTTGTAAGAACTTTTATACTGTAGAATCTACCCTGATGCTGAATCCTGCAGAATCACGGAATATTAAATTGCAGTATGTTCCCTAATCAAAATAGCAAACGTGCAAAGTTGTGTTCACAGGCAGGTAACTACACTTCCAAGCCAGTTCTGCTGAAGCAGAATCCAAAAGCTTTGCACTGAACGAAGAGGTTTGATCTCTATTTTGCAGATTTTTAGATTTTTGCTCCTCTAGAACAGAAGTTCCCAACACCACCCTTATAAAATAAACCCTCGCAATTAAAAACGGAGCAGCAGAGCACAAGGCCAGCTCCGGGGCGGGTCCCCTCGCTCCGTGCCCCCAGCCCAGGCTGTGCTGCGCGGGGCGGCCGCCACTGCCCCGGCTTCGGGCCAGCCCCTTGGTACTGGGACACTGCCAGGAAGTGCTCAAAAGCATGTTAAGCAAAAGCATGTTATGCGAGGGAAGGCAAACTACTGCCTTCCTCTTCACTCACCTGTGTTTCTAACATGCAGGAGAGGAGAAAGTTTGTCATGATTTGTCGTGAAGCCCTGCAGAGCCTGTGAGGGCACCAGACCGGGACAAGATCCCCCCACAGGGCAGGGAAACTGAAGCAGGCCACTCTCTGCCCATGGATGTGCCGCTGCCTCCAGCACAGCACCACAGCGTGCCATCAGCGATGGCAACTTGATTCAGTGGCTGCCTGAGGAAAGCTACTCAGCTAAAGCAAGCGCCTATTTTAAGGTGAAAAAAATGCTCTCAAAACACACTTTTAACATGTTCTACCCCATTAAAACACAAAAGAAATAAGTGGGAAGGTAGCTCATAGTCACAAAGCTTCAGAGATGAATCACAGGCAAAACTAAGCTCTTCTGAGAGCCAAGGTTTGCAAGAAATGACAGCAATACTGAATGTACCTTATTTAATCTTGTTCCTAAATCTCCTCACTGGCATTTTATTTTTAATCCATACCTTGCCTCTTTTCCCAACAGCAGTCAGTCTCAACCAACAATATAAAGAATACACTACCTGAGAGCTTGGTGTTGTTGGAAGTTTGTTGGAAGTTTTTAAGTCTGATTTCCCCATCATCACAATCAAATGGAGCAAGCCATCTTCCTCTGCGAACCTGTTTCTTGCTGCCTCCCCTATGGCTTCCACCACCCCTCCAGGCACCACCAGGGGCTTCAGCCCTCCTCCACCAGCCCCTG
Source organism: Nettapus auritus (assembly GCA_011076525.1). Lineage (NCBI taxonomy): Eukaryota > Metazoa > Chordata > Aves > Anseriformes > Anatidae > Nettapus > Nettapus auritus. The sequence goes on from CM021768.1 coordinate 2,280,633, forward strand.
TAGCAGCTTCAGCAGCCCCCCGGGCATGGCCAGCCCCTGGGCACACTTCTGGCTGCCTAGGGAAAGGCAACAACCCCTTGCCACAAAGCACTTGGTCCTCATTTAGCTCCTGCTTCCCCCTTCCTATTTCAGTTACCAACTTATTAATGAAAACATCACAAAATCTGGAACACTTCTCCTTTTCCAGACTGCTCAGCAGTTATCTGAGTGTTTCTTCCTCAGCAGGTGATGCCAAGGGCCGGGTGACTCCTGCTATGAGAGAGGCCTAAAGGAGTCTTTAAAAAGTGCCTTAGGGAGGAAAAACATGAGCTGGGAGAATGATTTAATTCAGGCAATTTTAGAAAAATCCTTTTTGTCTGTTTGGACCAATATGGTAACTGAAAAACAGGACTGCAGCATTAGTTACCAAAGACCTTGTTTTAAAACCACATAGTGCACTTCAGTGCAATTACACTGACATATCTCATCCTCATCCTGTGATGGGATTAGCTACATAGCGAAGTGTGCTGCCACCTAGTAGCGATGTACCAACATTTGGCTTTGTAGTAATAGCTCAGATACAGGACAAAAGAATTCTATCAGCTGAAGCAATGTATCTTAAATTCAAAACCAAACCAATGGTAGTAGGAAGAGCTTTTCATTACAACTTTTTATGACCTCACATAGCAAACACTGATGCAGACAGTTAACCATCCGTGCAGGTCACTGCTGTTAATGTGGTTACTCTCATTTGCAATGTAAGTGCCTTTATTTCAAAGGACCAGACCTTCGCAGAAAAATTATTTCTTCTTGTATACATGAAGTCAAAGCTGAATACCTGAAAAACGTACAGAAGGTAGATGATCCCACCCTAAAGTAATACATCAATCCTATCAGTGAATGTATGGTTTATTGAAAGTGTGGCATGAAACACCTTACTGTGAATATAAATTTATAAACAGCTCTTGACGTATGTGTTGTTTTTGGCAAGGCTTACCAAATAATGCAATTCACAGTACATTTAATTTAGGAATGTTTGCTCATTGATTTTTATATCAATTTTTTTAAAAAAGAGTTGAACTTCCAAATCATAAATAACCTATTTTTGTCAATTATAAAATACTATGAATTTGCAACCTTTTTATTCTAGTACTCAAGGAACTGCCAGCTATTTAAAACTGTACCTTTATCATTATTCACAAAGTTTAACAAAAATAAATACAATTTTGAGGTTGTCTTTGGCATGTCGTAATTCAAGGCAATAGTATCTTTTAGCAGCACAGTGCAAAGAAAGACAACATACCATACAATGCACTACTAGATTCAGCCTTACAAGGAGAAGAGAACGTAGTACAATGCAAACTTTAATGTCAATATATACAGAGCTTTAAAGAAAACATTTTTTTAAAATTAAATGAAATAAATACAATATGATACAAAATCCACAATATGCTTAGAGAAAGAAATGACAGTTACAATATCTGATAACGGGGACCTTTTGAATAGTTTCATCCTTGAAGTACCTCAGAGAGCATGTGATTCATTGCACGCTGTTTTCAATTAATGCCCTTTTGTATATTGAGATTTATAGCCAGTCACGTGCCAGAATAGTTTTAGCTCTAATCAGAGTATCAGTGCAAGATGCCAAAGTGCTTGGGATATTATGACACTGCAATTACTTAGCAAACGCTGCTCATAAGCCTAATGCAAAACATACAAAATAGGAACACTTTGTCCTGCAAAGGAGATCCACCTTGAGCATGTTTTCAGTTCTCTCGCACACACGCAAAAGAAAAAACAACCCCACAAACCCGGATCCAATGTTATTCAAACTCATTACTGGTAATAGGCTATCTCCCAAATCTTAATCAATAAGAGACATAATCAAAGATCATTTATCATTTAAAGCTTTCAAAGTAAAACTGCTTTCTTTATATAAGAAAATCTCAAGAAAGCCTGTCACTGATTAACGGGAGGGGCAAGGGGGCAGGTGAGCAACTTCTGTTTACAAAAGATACTGTAATACTTAAATCAACTTTAGCTATACACTAGGGTGTTGGGTTTTGTTTTGGATTTGTATTGTTTTGTTCAAAGGAAAGTACAGGCTTATCAACAGAATAATTTGGGGGAGTAAATGTTTAAGAAAATACACTGAAGTAGGGACAAAATTTATTCAGAGGGTACTTAACTAAAGAGAAGTAAATGCAGAAGGATGGTACATGGTGTGTAACAGCGTATGCATGTTACCAATAGGTATACCAATACATACTCAAGAAAAAAAAGTGAACTTTCAACGAGCAGCTTAAAAAAGCCTGTAGAGCTGTGATAGCATTACCTAAGGACCCTATTATCATGGCTTAAGAAGCCTTCTGAAATCTGCTCCTCCCTTCCCTCCCACAAACATTAGGAAAGTTTCAACTCTGGTAGGATTAAAAAACTTAAGTGCTACAGAAGTACATAAAACCCCATAATTGCATTGATGCATGAGCCTTATTTCATTTATATGAATCAGGATAATTACTATATTACTATGTAATTCATTTAACTCAATCCTTATAAGCTCTCCTAACTTTTTAATTGCAACATTTGACAACAGAGAGAACACTAGATGCAGCCATCTGTCACTGCAAATGACCGGTGTATACTGCAAGTAACTTCCAATTGTTGCTTTGCTAGATGTAATTTTAACTACGGGACATATTAATTTCTTCAATACCTATATTAAGATTAGCTTCGGAAAATGAATTAAAACATGGAAGACAATTCAAGCTCAGTATGACTGACTTGGGTAAGGTTTTGGATGCTTTCTCTGAATGCTAGCAGAACATTTAAAACCATGGAACATGTGCCTCAACTAGAAATATGCTTAGACCACCTACATCTTAGGCTCTTTATAGGGTCAAGAAGAATTTACTGGTTTCAAGCATAATGGGAAAAACACACAACACGCTAACAACAGCATTTAGACAAGCCACAGAACAGCAGCTTAAATGAATCTACCCACGCTAATGTTTGCTGGTATGGGCACTCTTCATTATACACCACTGGCAGATGTTGATGCCACTGCGTAGCTTTTGAATACAATGCAGGAATACAATAGAGTTCTTTGGTCTTCATCAAAGGAAAAACTGAAGATGATAACTGCAATATCCAAGGAGTGAAAAAGAAGCAGATATGTCAAGTATGGGCTCCAGCTACACTTCAGGTCTGTAGGTATCTACTCCTTTCAGTGAGAACCATATCAGACTGCTAGTGAGAGCTAGCACTCATTTATAACTCCCATTATTAAAATCAGAGTAGATGTCATTTTGCTGGCAGTAACAAAGACTGCACCCAAAATATCAGAGCAGTGAAGAAAATTTCTGTATTACAGTATGATCATAACTAGTCTTGAACTATGCAGAGATGATATGAAAATGAAACGTATTACACTAACCTTTCACTCCAACCAAAGGCATGTTCAAATAAGTGTTCTTCCATTTCAAACACCGAACTGATAATGCATCATCTGTTCATGAGTATTAATAATTGAACAAAATCTGAGCTTGAAAAAATATGAAGTAACAAAAGAATTAAAGATAATCATTAAATATCATATTAGAAGTAAATGTGTAAGAACTCTTTTGTATCCCTGCATATCCAAAATGTTTCAAAATTGATATGATATGCTGAAATATTCATAGCAAGTTAACTTCTTCCCCTCAAGTGATTTAAGGATTAAAAACTGGCATACCAGAATACGCTGGTCTTGTCAGATATAACAAAGATGTTTGTCCATATGTTTTCCTAGTGATAAGACAACTTGTTAACCTTGCCTTTGCCCCAGGAGTACCATTTGCACTAACGGCTAGTAACGATATAAAAACACACCAGGGATAAACTTATAGATGTTTAAAATTCTTTGCTAAGAATCAGAATATCCATCTTGTTTGCACATATTTCTTCTTACCAGCTTTCTTTTGACAAGAACTCGAGTATCTTCAGCTGCTTACAACTGTATTTGTGCAAAATGCTTTTAAGGTGCTTATAACGTGGTGCTTCTAAGCAAGCTAAAAGAAAATACCAATATAAACACTGTTAAATGATTCATGAATAAAGCCATTAAAGACCAGCTGCTACCTTACGGGAAAGCTGAAGACAATTCAAGTTTGACATTTGAGTTCTGTTCCATTCCTTGCATTACCCTCTGCCAACGCAGTTTTTACTAGTGCATTACAACCCACGTTACACCGTGACCTTGGTCAAGGTAGCTTATTTCTACCACATTTATTCTACCCCTCTCTACTCAGTGAATTCAAGTTCTTCTGGTAATTATAAGTTGACAAACAAAATTACACAGACTGTAAATGAGAGGTTTACACACATACTTCTGGGCCAAGGTCTCTGATAATAAAGATGATGAACCAAGTGAACGAGTGATAATAAAAAGGATGAACCAACTGCATAAGGCAGATTTGGTACTAAACAATAAGCTTTCCAGGAAGCAGTCATGTTCTTTGATAGCTTTCAAGCACTTCAAACAGGCACCTCAAAATCAGGCACAAATGGCCCCAGTATGCTTCCAACACCTATCAAACACTCAAGAAATTTAGTATGGGGTATGTTCTGCATGATACAAATAGCACACCTATGTTTGCTATAGTCATTAAGTCTCAAATCTACATATATTCATACCTAACTATTTGGCCAGATCATTTCCATCTTCCCCCACCACAACAGAAGAAAGCAGCTCATCTAACAGTACTTTCAATGCCACCAAGTACTTCACAGGTATAAGCAAAAACCAGCCAGCACCCTCTGCATTTTAAGATCTGAGTTACTATTGCCGTTCTTGGCAGTTAGGCCAGAATGCTTTGGGAGGCTTTTTCTTCCTTTTCTTCCTGTCTCAAAATGCAGAGTTCTGCCATCGTAGATGTCTTGTAATTTGCCCAAGCTATCGGGAACAGGAAATTCAATGATGGCAAATCAATCAACTACAATTTTTGGTCACTTGCATTCTCCAACTGTTCACAGTCTAACTGTTGGTCACTAATATACCTACCTAATGTTTAAAATGCGTACCATCCTACTATGTCAATACAATTGTACAGTAATGTCTACAGCTTGTGAAAATATTTTACTTTAAGATTATCATCTCTGAATGTATTAGTTCCCAGTCTACGAGCAGATGCAAGTCAGCACTGGTTTTGAGTCAGAAAACTCAAAAGGTGATTCTGGCCCTGAGATTTGTTTCCTGTCCATCACAGCACGTAGAAAGAGCTGAAGTCCTAACACCAAGACAGAGAGAACAAGTGAGTGCCGGCAACAGGATATTGTCAGAAACTTGCCCATAACTGTGAAATTTCTTGGTCAAAATTCCCTTATCTGGGCACACTGCAAGGCTTATTTATTTTCCCAAGCTACCCCTACAGTTAGGCAAATAGAATTTTGCATTTATGTTCCGTAGTATTTGTACATGCGGCTAGAGATTCAGATAGAAGCAACGTTCTATAAAAATCAAATAAATAAAATTAAAATCCACATGCCAAGTTTGTTATAACAAAGTGTCAGTTTGTCTCATACAGCAAACATCTTAATATTGGATATATTCAGGGGAATCATCTGCCAAGGAAACAGTAATATAGCCATTGTACAAATGGATAGGCAATATATATATTTTTTTAAAACAAAACTGGATTGCATGATGTTGTCTTAAAATAACAATATTATTTCAATCCTTAATTTTGACTGTTTAAACACATACATACTTTCTCCAGCTCAGTGCAGGACACAGTACCATTCATGGTAATAAATTTAGAAGTGTTCATTTTCCTGTAAGAGGCCATTAGTTAACCAGCATTTCTTTCGAGTCACAAGTGATCAAATTGATTTTACAGGTAAAGTGCAGGACCTTACACATTGCTTTTGTTTGTATTTTCCACATAAACTTATCAGTTACTGGCACGATGCAAACACAGACCTGCCAAATTAGCATTAATGCATTTAATATTGGCACAATACATCAGTCAGGTTTTCATAAAAGCAATGAAAAAGATAAATGAATTAAGTTGAATCAGTTAAGTGTCCAATTACAAAATTAAGAATTTGTCCTTCACAACAGGATTTAAATATGTGAAGAAATGAAAAAACTTACACTGACACTTTTTTATGTACAACTTGGTCATTGACAACGGTCCCCTAAACCATTTTTTTAAATGAACCCAGCAAAACTATACAGAATGCGAAATAATATTTGCAACAGATCTCTTAAAGGACAGTGTAGAGAAATTCATTATGGTGCGTACCTGATGTCAAATTAATTTAACAGATACAGCCTGTAAAACAACACAGTATGAACCTGTGGATTTTTTTTTCTTTTTTAAAAAAGGACTTTTACAGAATTCAAGTAGTGTAGCAGGAAACCATAGATGCCTTTTGATCACAGGTCAGGCAAAGTAGAGCCACTTATTGGATTTTCCCCTTGCTTCTGTTTGCTAAGGTGTCCCAGTGGATCTATAAGTCTGTAGATGTTAGCTTTTTCATGCTCCGTCGTTGAGCTAAACTCGAGGCTGCAACAGGCTCTAACACCGGCTGAAATGTCTTGTGATTCAGTGCAGAATATGTAGCAGCCATGGCTCCCTAGAGAACAATGAGTTACATGAAAGGTTATAAACGTCTTTTTTTTTTTAAACTGGAAAATAATTCAATATTAAATTCTTACAGAATTCTATAAAAACAGGGCTTACAGTAGGTCATATACATTTTCTAAGTTTGTTCTGAAAGGAAAAAAAAAGAATTCATTGCTGAATCCTTCAGGTTTCTAAGCATGTATCCTAAGGGTGTATGACATCTTTTTCTTTCCTGTGTATTTCTTCTACATACCTTAGATGTAGCAATAACCTCTTAATGTGGGTCAGAATCAGTATCTTCCAAGCAATATTAGCATCAATTTATCAAATACAGCCACTTCAGTGGCTATTCAGGTCCTGACTTATGAACACAATATAATTAAGACTAACTTTCTTTGCTTTTTAATTCTGTAAAACTGATGGAGTTGTAAAAGCTGTTTGCATATATTAGAATTTGCTTGTGCATACAAAACAAACAGATAAAGCAAGTGCAAAAATTGTAGGTAGATTGCTAATTTTTATTGTTGTCAGGAGACTGTAATAGTTAGAAACAAATCTCAAAAGGTTTTGTAGAATCATAGACTAATAGACTATCCTCATTCGGAAGGGACCCACAAGGATCATTGAGTCCAAGTCATGGCTCCACACAGGACCACCCAAAGAAAAAAAAAATAATCAAAACCTATCTGAGAGCGTTGTGCAAATGCTTCTTGAGCTTGCCATAATCGCTTCCCTGGGGAGCCTGTTTCAGTGCCTGAATTTCTTGAATAAGAACGCTAGGGGACCTGTGAAAGTCTCAGATAACTGTCTGAGCTGGTTCCTGTATGGCCAAAGCTACCTTAATCTTTGAAAGCACAAAAGGAACAAACAGAAAAGTCTCGTCCTTTACAAACAGATTTTAAGAAGTTCACTGATTATTTGTCTGCTTATATAACTTAAATGAGGACGCACATCCTAGCAAAGAGAAAAAAAAGCTAAGTTCAAAAATCAGTTTGCCTGTAGCTCCAGAAGTGACCCAAATCGTTGCACATCCATCAGCTCAAGCAATATTCACTCCCCAGGTTTACCTTTACTAGATGTGGTGCATCTTGCCTGTTTAGTTGATAATGTGGCAACTGGTCCCTACACGCTATCCACGAATGTTTTAATACTTGCTCTGCTGTATACCTCTGATGCGGATCTACATGAAGCATATGCGATAACAAGTCCTAGATAAAAACAACAAACACATAGTGTTCAGTTAAAATAATCTCAATACAGACTCTAAGACATTAATTATGGCAGTAATTTAAAAAGGATCTTATGTGGCACGGATAAACAATGCAAACACACAAATCAGCAGATAAATTGCATCATTTTGTGCCTTGACACTGCAGAAGTCTGAAAACAATGTGGTGTACTATAATCAGTTTAACAGAGAAGGCCTTTATTGCAAAGAAACTTACTGTTGCTTCCATGTTTCATATTTCAATTTGTTTATAATATGTCTAAAAGACCAGAAATATTATTAAAATCTAACACAAAGTGCTTATGGAAGAATATTATTGGCAAACAACTTTCCTCATTCCTGCTATGCACTTGGGGTCTGCAGCATATTACAGTTGAATTCATATATATATTTGTTATATATTACCAAAGAATTTTTCCTTCAAGATATATAAACAGTAAAGCCAAACAAGAATGAACATTTGTTTTTGGCTGTTTAGAAGCATTAGTAACAAGCTAGGAATTGTAGTGTTGGTCAAAAGATGAGCTGGATGGGAAGTACACAGAAAAGACAGGAATAGCTTGAAAGAAAACAAAATATGAACAAGCTGACAGAATGTTCCCTTTGTTTTAGGTACAAAATGTTAAATGTTCTTGACTATGCAGAAGTGAATTACTTGTGCTAAGACAGAATCAGCCAACAAGTATTCTGAATCACTCCTATTGGGATGAACAAATAGCGCAGTCCCAAAGGATTAGTTAAAAAAATTACTATCAACACCAAGATTTATAAAAGGTAAAAACAGTGACTAAGATACCTACAGAGTAGGCCAACATGAAACCCTGAGAACACATACAGCAATTGATATGCAATGCATCACAGCATCTTTAAACCAAGCAGCACAATCAAGCTGACAGACTATTCGCAAAATATCCAGATACATCAAATTATTAGTTTAATTGCTGAAAGTAGTAACAAAAACAAAGACCTGACAAATTCAGTGTCAAACAAGTCAAAAGAGTGAGCCTATGCTACAGGAAAAAAAAAAAAAAATTAATACAAAAACTGCTTGGCTACCATAACAGAGCTGTAAAAAGACATCCTTGCATTTAAGTAATACCACATACATCTGGTTTGGGTCCGATATAAACAGTTAATTAAATGATTAGGAAAGCTTATACAGGGACCCATCCTATCTATCAGTATCAGTGACCTGGGTGAAGCAACAGAGCACACCTGTCATGTTTGCAACGAGAACTGAAACAGAAGTGTGGGTAATGAGCTGATGAGTTCAAGGGCCAGGCAGCCACCTAAGAGGACCCAGACAGGATGGAGTTCTGGGCCAGCCAGAACCTTACAAAATTCAATGAGAACAAACAAAAATTTCTCCACTTGGGAAGGAAGAAATCCTTGCCTAGATACAAGCTAGGGACTGACTGTTCAGGAAACTTCAGGAAACAGCTTTGCTGAAAATGACCTGGAGGTCTTTGTAGGGCAGCAAGATGAATTACCAGTGTGACCTGCTATCCAAGAAAGCAGACAGCATCTTGGGTTGAAGCACAGCAGCTACACTGAGGGAGGTGATTGCATTCCTTCAGTCAGCACAGCCAAAGAAATGGAGACAGGACAAAATAAAACAAGAGGTGTTCTAGCTTTAAATCAGAAGCTTCTTCCTCATTAAGGTAGTCAAGAGAAGGCTGCCTGGGCAGGTTGTACAGTCTTCACCCTTGGAGGTTTTCAAAATCAGACTGAATAAAGCCTTGAGCGACCTATTCTGATTATGAGCTGACCCTGTTTTGAGCAGGAGGTTGGACTAGGTGACCTTTATAGCAATAAACTTTGTGGACAAGACTAGCAAACTAGTGTGTTAGATTCGTCTAATTTATGGCACTCAATAGATGTTTGAATTCTACAAAATACAAGGAAAAAAAAACAAAACATTTATACCTTTGCTGCATCTGAAACGGTGTCCCAGTTGCCTCCACTTAAGGAGAATTTTCCACTGCCTATTCGTACCAGGATCTCCTCAGGAGTATCATTAGGACCATTTGCAAATGGAGTGTAACTATTGAAAGGAAAAAAAAAAAGTTAAATTGCTAAAACCTCATAAATCATTCTGACAAGTTATTCCACTACTGACAGTAACAGGCTCCATACTATCAAATAAAGCATGCATTAGATTAGTGTTTCATATTTGAAACTATTATTAAACTATTATTTTTTCCCCCCATAATTGTTACTCAACTGTTACTCAAGTAGAATAAATAGTAACGCAGATTAACAAGATGTTTTAAGTGTCTTAATAATACATTCTAACGAGTGAAGACTTTCAAATCAAGTGAAAATGATTCATAAACAAAAATTATATTAGACAACCAGAGCAATTAAGTAATCCAAACCTAGAACAGTACCCTAACAGAACGGCCTAATGAAGCTGGAGTAATATAGAGTTTGGGGAATGTATGTACATTTTGACAAAGAATGAGCAAAATGTAAATACATCTACAATTTGTGAGAAAAGCTGAAAGAAAAATCAACAGAGATTTGTTTTTATTTATTTTTAAGTGAGCTAGGGAGGCTTAAGCCACAAGATTATTGGTTTGGGAGGCTTTTAATAGATGACTGGATTCCCTGTAAATTCAGATTTTTTTCCTTATAAATCCTACTGTGAAGAACAAAACTAAACTGGCAAGTTTGAACCCCCTATCTTAATGGCTTTGTAGTCATTCATTTGGACATCCAAAAAACACACCTTTTAACAGTATCAGAAGTAGTACATTTTGGCATCTCCTGTGGTCATAGGCTAGTACTAAGTTTTAATGTTTAAAAAATCAAATCTCACTCAAATTAATTACATCATAACACCCCTCAGATATCAAATCAGCATGACAGCAGTAATACATATTAATGCGTTGTATCTTAGTACTTTGAAAGCTCTACGTAGAAGTCAACCAACATCAAAGGTTTAGGAAGTATCCCAACCAGTTTAGTTGTAGTTGTAACTTCAGATGATGAACTTAAGGGGAACAAAATGGAAAGCTAGGAAATCAAGGTGGACCATGCTTCTCCCTTGTTACCTGCTGTGTCTTTTGTTCAGACAGTGTTTCTTACACATGCAGGCAGTGTAATGCCCAAGATCTGCATGATTGCATATAAATCATACAGAAAACAGTTTTGATGACAAAACTCTAGTGGTGGTAGTGATTTTACAGGGAGAAGAACAGTATGGTCAAGAGATTTCCAAAAGACAGTATTTATAGATAAAAATGGAAAAAAAATACTTTACCTGTCAGAACAGAATTCAATGGCAAATTGATAAACGCTATTACTTTTTAAAGTACTTTCTAGTCCTTAATGAAAGTTTAGAAGTTTAGAAAACTGAAGAGGTTACAAGTCAATTCATTCTGTAAAAGGACCATGAATCAAGGCTGTGGAAAGAGATACGAGAGGATGGACTACGAGGGTAGGGTGGGGAGGATGAGGGGCAGAAGGAAAAAAGAAAACCAACATGTGGTTTTACAGACTAAGAGCTCTCCCCTAAGCTAGGGAGAGTCTTTGGCATCCTCTAGTCATGTACTAGGGAAGAGAGAAGCCCTGGAACTACCTGCAAGATAAGCCTTGTTTATGTACACATTTATAAACTCACAGCTTCCTGTTCCTCTTCAGAGTCTTTGTTATTCTGCATACAAACCAGTGAGGTAATATCTTACAATTTTAATAAAAGCATGGATTCGTGCAGAATGCTGTAATTTTAGGTAAACAAAATAAGCTAATATTTCTCACCCTGCCAACATTGTGTAAAGAAGAACACCCAAGCTCCATATGTCACAAGCAGCATCATAACCTTGTCGCATGAGAACCTTTTCAAAAAAAAAAGTTAGAGACTTTTCATATATTAAAAAAAAAAAAAAGAAAAAAGCCACCCTCCACCCTCAAACCACTACACACATAGGCTGAGGAAGAATAAGTCCGTCCCCATATAGTTTCAGAGGCTTCATCATTTCTTGTTCAATATACAGGTTACAGTAACTATTGACAATATTTCTTGTTCCCAGAAAGTCATCTTAAGATTTTCAACAGGCATCCATCTTCTTTTTGAGGGTAGACTCTACTATTTTTAAAAAGACTTACTATAAACACATATGCACTAGTATTTATAGACACATCTAAGGAAAACTAGCAGGGTGGGGTTTTGTTCTGTTTTTAAAATTACTGAAAGGATTAAGTATTTGATACATCAAAACCAGTGTAGACAAAATGCATGGCAGCCTAAGATACCTCTGGTGCCACAAAATTTGCAGTGTAGCATGGAGTTAGAAGTAGTCCATTTTCTCCTCGAAGTTGTTTTGCAAATCCAAAGTCACAAATCCTGATAGAATCAGCATTATTTGAATCATCCGTATATAAAATATTACTAGGTTTAAGGTCTCGATGCACTACCTTTAAAAAAAGATATTTTAAAATCCATTATTTCAAAGATGTACTAACATACGTACATGCAAATTTTACAATTCATAACAAATAATAGGTATAGTAAGCTACAGACTAACACTTCCACACAATTATCTAACTTTCAAGTAACAGAAGTTATATTTCAGTAAGCTCATAAAAAGCATACTGGCTCATAATGCAACTGGAACTAACATAACCAACTCACAAACAACCACAGAACAAATATCTGGTGTTTCAGAAGTAAAAGTGAAGTTAAAAGGCTTGCAGAATAATTACATGGGTCACTTATATTGTCTTTTATAGAAAATACTCCAGTCTTCCCTTCTGCTGTTAAAAAAAAGCCACTCAAAGCACGTAACCAATAGCATTTGCTAATTCTAAGAGCTGTGAATAAAACAAATCACTCACTCCTTGGCAGTGCAGGTAATCCACAGTCTTAGTTATAGTGTATAATACAGCACTAGCCTCTCGTTCCGAGAAGAACTTCTGTCTGAGAATTCGATCAAGCAGCTCTCCTCCTTTCATCAGCTCAGTGACGAGGTATATGAATCTACCATCATCATACACCTGAAGAAGTTTAACAAGCACACATATATACACACATACATATTCATCCAGATCATCCATAATTATAGAACCTGAAAAATCTGAAAATTACAGACTAGATTGTTCACCCATTCACGTATATGAACATAAAGTGCAAACAGCAGGGGCTGTCAGATTTAATTCTGCAATTCAAGCGCTTGAAAGCATGAAGTCTAAAGAAAGCTTGTGTCATTCTGTGAGATGTTGAGATAATAGATTATTAAATCATGACTCAAAATGACATTTCTTCAGTCTAGGAACTTCTGTTTGTAAAAGGAGAGTAGCTCTATCACTGCCTATTCCTCTTCCCCTCCAGTGGATTTTTAGCTGCTGATACTTTGCACATACACGACACATGCAACTGCTCTTTCAGATTCAGATCAACACATTAACTAATTATTTGAAATTAGAAGAAATTACTTTTTAACATGTACATCACTTCTCACTTCAAGTTCAATAAACAATCTTTATAAAATATTAGTATCAGGACATTTCAAATACTCTATACTTTACTATATATACTGCTGTCAATATATTTTGCCATGCAAAAGAAATGTAAACCCCAATAAACTCCCTACATCTATATTTTATATATAAATATGTATTGACTAGCATGTAATAAGAAGTAGCAGAGATAGGTACATACATCCTTTAAAGTAATAATATTTGGATGCTGTCCATAACGCATGAGAATCTCAATTTCTTCTGAGGGATCCCTTTTACTTTTATCAATGATCTGCAAAACACAGTAACATGAAAACAAGTTTTGCAAGAGTTTCAAAAATGTCAAGAGTTCATTACTTCTTATTAATTGTGACTAATTCACCTTCCAGCTTCACATCCCTTTTTACTCAGTTCTTGTTCTATCCTTGCTACCAGTTAAATCTATCATTAACACAGCCTAATCTGCTCCAGTGGACAATGGAATTCACTCGACTGCCTGAAGCATCACTTCCCTGCAGGCCAGTCCCAACCCACTGGATCTCATTTATTTTACTTCAGGTGTGCTCATCATACAACATTTTCAGGGTTCAAAACTGTAGTTTCAAAATTAGTTCTTCAATGCCACAACTTTACCCACAGAAACAAGAACTACAGAAGCCAACATGCAATTTCAGTGAAAGAATAAAACACTGTTTTCATTTCTCACTGCATATAAACAGCTACAGTAACTGCAGAATTCATGCATTTAAACGTCTACTACATAGTAAGTCAAAAATAAATTTAATAAAAGTACCTTTACAGCAAACTCCATATTTGTAGCTATGTGTATACATCGCTTGCAAACAGAGTAGGAACCAACACCAATATCTTCCTTCAGTTCATATACATCAGTAAACTGCACACTGTTTCCATGAAGTTGCTTTAAAAAACAAACACATACAAGCTGTCATTTGAAACAACAAGAATCTATACACTATTTCCAGCAGCAAAAGTTTTCCTGCTTGCCCATGATCTCTTTTGAATCCTTGCTCCAGAAAGGCAGCAACTTGCTTCCCTGCATCCCCAATTCTGGAGTTAAATACCCTGTGGACTGATTTTAATAACATGTATTTTATAATAGTCTCCACAACAAAAAAGAACAAACTGCAAATACTACATGCTGGTTAATCTTTGGCATTTGAAAAAAGTTTACCAAATGAAGAACTTTTACCTGTACTATTGGCAGTATATTGGTGAGTGGTGATATTTTATGATCTTCTACAGTAGTAGTTGCAACAAAACTAAATCCTTTGAAGAGCTGATGTGCATTCGCACTAGGTGGGACTCCTGGAGAATCTAGTTGCACACACATTTGATTAGCATGACTAAAGCTTAGCAAAGCTATTTTTTGAACATTCAGTACAGATATGTTACAAGAAACACTTAGAAGGAAGAGACAAAAGTAGCACTAGACGTTGACTTAAGACTTCTATCCAGTGATCTGTCTTACAGTATTTCAGCATCACAGAACGTAAGTACTACTTCTAAGTTTTACCTAAAACTGCAGAAATTAGCATATGAATACATCTTTTTAGGAAGAAATTTACTGAAGCACAACTCTATTTATGAAAAATAAAGATCATAACCTTATGTTCAAGGACTGCCCAAGAGTGCCCATACATTTTGCTACCTCAGCAGTATATATGCAGATAAGGCAGAAATGAAGCAATAAAAAAATATTCAATTAGTAAACAAAAAAAAAATAAAATCAGAAAACAAAAAAATATTAACCCAAATTTACCTCATATACTATTATGTGCACTTTTGAATTCACTGCTTGAAATTTCAAAATAAGCACAGCTTGATAATTCTGTATAGCCTATCAGAACCACAGACACTCTCCAAACAAATATAAGTGGTTGTAATAGTTAGGTGCAATAGTAGAGAAAAAAAATCACGTAAGAAAACCTGAAGCAAATACACTAATCAATGAAAATCAGCACTTTCTTTCTTCCAAGTTCATTTACTTAGAATTTTTGCTAGTGCAATAATCTAAGAGACACGTTAAAAGTTAATTTTATAGGCTTCTTGAAACTAGTTGAGATGTCTTTGAAAATAATTTAATACTACAGGTCCTCAGTGCACTGAGTGTGTTGCCCTGAACTTCTCAGGAGTTACTTTATACACAAAAGGGAACTTACTATTTGAGACTTGCATTCAAACAAATTCCATTAGGTATTGACATTGAAAGAAAAAGAAAGCCTGGACAGATTTAAGACAAAATTAACAGGTATTCTTTATAGCAGAACAGGACGTGCCCTCTACCTTCCTTGTCATTATATCTAGGGAAACCATGATTAAAGTAAAAAAGTTAGTTGTATGTTAATAATAAATGCTACGGTTACTTTATTAAGAAGGTATTGAGTTTACATATTTTATCTTTCTCTACATATAAAATTTGCATTTCACCAGTTCCAGTCTTCTATTTTAGCCCACAGATACCAAATTAAAAAAATAATATTTGTTCCCTACAGTGCTATAAGCCTCACCAGCTTATAAATGGAGGATGCACAGTTACCTTTTGGTGTTTTTGCTGTGAATTCTGGATCAAAACAAAAGGTATCTTCTGGTTTTCCAGAAGCAGGTTTAAATGGGGGTTGAATTTCTCTTCTGAACAGTTTCTGAAGTAGAAAAACAGTCATTTAATTAAGAGTGAATGAAGCTTCTATCATTGCTGTAATTTTGCCAAGCTAGAGGGTAAGCAACTCAAATGTCATTGTATTAAAACAGTTTTCTGAAAAACTGCATAATATATATAGCAATTAGAGAAACTCAATTACATATGCAAAAACAGAGTTATATTTATGTACCTTTCATTTCAAATGTTAAGTGAAATGTTACCAAGCAAGTCAAACAACACACAGCTTTTGCTCTTTTGAATCTGCCTCATCTACCAGATTTGTGCTTTTTAAACTAGGGTAGCAGACTGCCATTTATCACCAGTTCTTCTTGGGCTTATTCAGAGCACAGCCACAGCGCATCGATCAGTCACCTCAGACCTACTTCACTGCTGTTTTGGACAGTTGTTACCACCCTGAAATAATCCACTCCAAAGGGAGGGTACGCAATACAGTCTTTGCCTCTGTCTGGAACCCAGAATAGAAATAGCTCTCACAAGCAAAGGTTTCCCTGTTGGCAATGAACTGCCAATTACCAAAACTACTCCAGGTTTTTCCTGACCTGCTAAACTAAGCCACAAGGAGGGAAGGAAAAGTAGAACAAAAGCTCCTCATTTTCTTCTCCTTTACTCAACATGCTTTAGAACACTTTGCCAACTGTTATCAAAACAGCAATATAAGTCGCATTTACAACGATGAGTCTCATTTTATGGAAAACTTTGTGTCAAATTATGTCAAAGTCCCACACAAAATTCAGGAAGTTGAAAACTTTTGGGGGGCATTTTTCTTGTGCTGTCAGACCATACATGTAATAAAAAAGCAAAAAATACACAAAACCCAAAACCAGGAACACACGAGCAAGAGAGACCTGATTTCATCCCCAAAGAAAATGAAATAAAAATACCAAAGTGTTTATTAGTACCACCATAGCTAAATAAATGTAAAAGTTAGAACTCCACAGTTTTTGGATTTGCTTGATGGTATTCATTTCGAATTCAGTCCCCTAAAAGCAACAGCAAAAACAATAGATAACCTGAAACCACATTACCACACCATTCTCGTACTAAGTGTGCTCACATAAAATAAAATTTTCCTGATACTTTAAGAATCTGCTTGCTAATCGAAACTACGTAGATGCTGCACAAACACTGCTAGAAAGCCACCTTTTTAGAAGGAAATATAGGAGATACAGAAAAGGATAATGTTAACAGGCTTTCAAGAACCAGTTAAGAACAGCAGTAAGGAGCATTGCATGTGGTCACATCAGCATAGCAATGTCATTCCTTGCCTCTATCCTTCTCTAGGCATTATAGCAAAGGACTGTTTGCACAGTAGATATATTTGATAGAGAGCACCTCATTTTTGTGAATGTTTCTGGGCAACACATCTCAAAAGGCCCCACATCAACCTGCTTGTTAAAAATTAAGACAGCAACCACGGACTTGTACAGACTTCCGATCACCTCAAAGCAAGAGAGTCAATACTTCAACTATACATGGAATATGACTGATAAGATAGGAATGCACTACAGCTAACTACAGTTAAATCAAAGAGAACTATAGTCACAGCGAGGTTTTGTGACCTGCATGGAAGGCATGAGGCATGCTTGTACAGGATGGACACCTACTCTAGAGAATGATTCTTACACACAGGGAGTGCCAGCATGCTCTCCAACTACAAATGTTGTAACTGACAATTTAAGCTTTAGAATGCTGCAACTCTAATTATTAAACAATTAAGTGTCCAATTTATAATTGATTACTCTTTATTCCATAAATACAGTTCCAGATGCCAAGTAAGGTTGCAGCAGAGGCCAGAATCTAAGTCAGCAGTAGTGCAGTGTTTGTTGTGCCCTATTCAGAGGCAAATACCTATATGCTACAAGATAGGCAAAAATTAAAAAGTTTTATAATTCAGATCATTTCCTACTTACATTCCAGTCAACAGTAGAAAAAAAAGGATGTCTCTTGATTTCTTCAACTCCATCTGAACCAGCTCCTGAACAAAGAAAACACTGAATTTAAAACATTTTGAGGTAGTCTTTGAAGAGAACTGCAATACTGTGTGTTTGTTGTTGTTGTTTTTTTAATTTGTATAGGTATGGTTATATGAGGCATATAAAATATTTGATTAAGCACATTTGCCTCCCTGAGACATACAAGAATAAAAGAAGCCCATAAATAGTGTCCATACTACTTTACTCTGACACTGTCTAAGATTTGTTCTCGCTGCTAATAGTAACTAGTTCAAGAAAGCAATCATCCATTAGCCAAACCCAGAAAAGTCATGACCCACACTAACAC
The DNA here is from genome assembly GCA_011076525.1 of Nettapus auritus. Taxonomy (NCBI): domain Eukaryota; kingdom Metazoa; phylum Chordata; class Aves; order Anseriformes; family Anatidae; genus Nettapus; species Nettapus auritus. The sequence continues at coordinate 2,298,868 of CM021768.1, forward strand.
GGAATGGTATCAAAAGTCAAGTCTTACCGACCATCAACACTGGAGCTTCAAGAGTCTCCAGCAACTGCTTTCTTTAAATAAGAAATTCAGCCCACCTACTTGTAATTCAATGATCCAAAGAACTGAACCCACCTAATCTATTTGATGGGTTCCTTTTAAATAACATTCTCAGAAGACTTTGAGCTTCAGGGCTGAGAAACTGAGGCATTCCAAGTTTTGCCCTAAACAAAAACAGAAAAAGAGTAAGAGAAAGACATTTATCTTATTTAAAAAATGTGTACACTAGCTTCACTGCATAATTTGGTGCATTAAAGACCTATTCTAAAGTCTTGTCTGGTGTATACATTTAACTCATTAACTTTAAAGTTTCACATTGTACTTGAGTGGTTTACAAAAAACCCACACCACACAAAAAGAAACGCTCCCTTTGAGACCCCAAAACAAACTTCATGCTAAAACATAGTAAAGCAATTATCTCAGGAACACATAAGTATTTCAAAGACACCTTCCTGTCACCAGTAAGTTATCACCAAATGTCTACCAGAAGCAAGGACCAAACAGACTCACCAAATGCAGAATTATTTCCAATTTGCCCCTAAAGTGATTGCTAACATTTAACAGTTAGTATCACTATAAATTCAAACTGCCGTATGTTAAGAAGAAAGCTTTCTCTCTCATCCCTTCCTCAGATATCACCCCCTCAAAAGGCCCAAGGCTCTGCATGTGGTCCAAAGGAAAGTCTTTGTTAACTAAGCACAAATAAAGATGAGAACATGTTTGCCTAACAACTTGCTTCAGAAGTCACCAGTTTACCCAGTTTGTCCTGTTGGACAGCTTGTGCTGCAACTGAGGTAATGGAATATGGAAATGTGAGCACGTAAGTGCAGTCTCCATATATGTGTTCATAAAGCAACACCTGATTAACTACTGCTTACAAAATAAGGTACACTATAACAGTAGCAAGGGTATATAACAGCATGAATTGCAAGTAATGCTGTTCCAATTCACTGTAATGTTATTATCTTTATTATACACCTACAATGAAAATACAAGTTTATCCCTATGATTTTAATTTCTGCAGATACTTAACAGAATTTCCATAGTCTGGGATCTAAACCTTATTTATTGCGCATGTGCAGGGAGGCAGTGCAATGGGGTGGCTTTTTTGTTTCTCTTCTAGTTTTAATGCTCTCAAGCACAATGATTTAAAACAAGCTGTTAAACACATTTAAATTACGTTTTCTGATATTCTAAAGAGTAAGAAAACATACTTACTTCAGTATCATATTCATAGTTTCATTTCGATCTTTACCTTGAAACGGTAGTGTACCAGTAAGCATTTCAAACTGAAAAGAACAAATGTTAATCTAAATCAACACTTTTCCCCCAGTTGCTCAAAGTGTTAAGTACTGTACTGTTTCCTATTGCTACATTAGGCAAACTGACTTAAGAGATTATATTACCAAAAAAGTTCACAAATCTAAAATTTTGTTTTCGTTAGTTCATATTATAACAGTGGCAGTTGTAATGATTACGAACATTTCACAGCCATGAGCTACTTTAGAGTAATAAAAACCCCTCCATACCTTAATTTTAGACATTGCTGTACTATGAAGGGAGCAAGAAGAGTCAGTTCTAAAACAGTACTTTACTTTTAATGTCAGTACGTATATTTCACTTTGGTTCTCTAATGCATTACAGCAAAAGCTAAGTGCTAGCATTACTGACTCATTACTCTTTTTCACTCCAGCAGTATTCAAACGTACTCTTACAAAAGCAATTAATATTCCATCAAACCAAGTCTTCATTTTTTTTTCTTCAATTATTTTTTTGGAAAATAAATATACAAACTGAAGCTTCACACTATGACAATGACTATTCAAAACACCTAAATTGACCAGGTATATGATTTTCCAGGTTCCTAGTAAGTACTCCTTACCTAAGCAAGTAAAAAGTATAATTTTATTTAAATTACTTGCTGTTTCAGTAGCACTTTGGTCATCAAATTCTCTCCCCCCCCGCGCCCCCGCGGCCCAAGCATTCTTAATTAAATCTGGACAAGCCTATTCTAGGCACATTATTTCACATTCACTTTAGACATATGCAGCATATTTGTGACCTTTAAGCGAGGTAAGCAGCGAAGCATACAGTACCATAAGAACACCAAAGGACCACCAGTCAGCACTCTGGTTGTGCCCTCGCCTGTTTACTACTTCAGGTGCCATGTATTCTACAGTACCACAGAAAGAATAGGCCTTCTTCTCTTGATCTACTGATTCTTTGCTGAGTCCAAAGTCTACAACAACAGCATTACAAGAATATAGCCAGTAAAGAACTTCAGGAAAAAACAACACTGTATATGGCATTTCAAAATGAAAGCGTTGACAGCTTTTGTTTGCTTGTGTTCAGGAACATTATGGTGTTATCCTAATGCTTCATGAAACAAGAAGCTATAGATATCTAGAGAGGCATCAAACATTTAGCTTACTATATGCCACCAAAGCCATTCTATAAGCTACAGATTAGCCATCAATATTACTACTCAAAATATTAATACTTCAATATTTAAAGTGTTACATATTCCGAGCCTTAAGATAAGCAAAAGATCTTTTTCTGCTTGCTACCTGCTTTATCCATACAAAAGACTGCATGCAAATAAATGAGTTTCAAAGATCGTAGTCTGCATGCTCTGCTATTACTGAACAATGAATTAAAGTCAGACTAAAAATAATGTTGTTATATAAGACAATATAGTTCTGCAACGTGAATCACAAGTTCAGTAAAGAAGTATTAAATGCCAGAATACTTTTTTTCCTTCCTTGTCTATTCAATGGCCTTGCTGAAACAAGTCCTTGATACTGGCCCAGCCCTCAAGACCAGACTCTCAACATTCCCTTTTACAAGAGGGGAAACGATTGCTAATCAGTGATACCCTCAGTCTTCCCACTTTCAGAAGGAAGTGAGAATAAGACTGAACTGGATTTAAGTGTATTGTTTATAAGTTTAAATGTAATTTCTTAAAAGACATATTTCAGTTGTTCCCTATAAACCATTTCCCTGCAATTTCACATGCATTTAAGAGTGATAATCCTGAAATGCAATAATAATTTAGAAGAGGTCTTATTTTGCACTAAGAGCTTTTTATACCAAGAGAACCTCTGTTCCCTTTATATTCCCTTTATTAAAAAGTCTCAGCCAGCAACTTCAAGCCTGGATCAACAACTTCTCGATCTTCAACTAAAAGGCATTTCACAGTAAACCTTGACGTAGCTTAGAAACTTTCTAAACTTTTGTTACTAAAACATAACCACTGGAACTAAAGTTCATTTAAAATAAATCACATTCAATGGCTGTTTTGTATTATCAGCTATATCTCTTCTATTTTAACCACAGTAATTAGGATCTGCATTTTACAGCAATATTACTGCTAATACTGGAACTTGATCAATACAAAGATCAGCCAAAGCGAAAAATCACTTCTGTGGAAACTGGACGGACATCAGGATGTGGTAAAAGAAATCATCTGATAGTCTCCTATAATCTAAAAATGCTTCCACAGAAGTATTTAATGGTACATAAAGAATCGTTATAAATGAAAGAGATACTGATTCATATTAACTGTGACCAATAAGAAATTGTCTAAGCAGCTAAGTACTGGCCTCACGCTTCAACTATCACTGTATGTATCTTAGGTTTGTAACTATAAGCTTATACAGAGATATACACAGAAAGTGCTGTACTAATAAATATTACCTACCTGTTAACTTGATATGTCCTGCTTCATCAAGCAAAATGCTGAAAATTAAAATTCACATTCACCGATACACATAAACAGGAATGTTTGCAAATAACATTTAAAATATAGTAGTTAATTTTGATCTCCAACTTCCATCATTAAATTAGCAAACCAGTATTATTGCATTTTAGTCACAAATGCATTTTTATAAGATTATGTAAAAAAAAAAAAGTAAAAATATTTTTAATTTTTTACATCACTACAATAGAAAGTGCAAATCAACAAGCAAAATACACGTAATAGTGGTAAAATACATTTTACTTTACTTTTCTGGCTTCAGGTCCCTGTATACAATTCCCAAGCTGTGAAGGTGATCCAAAGCAAGGGCCAGTTCTGCGAGGTAGAATTTCACATCTTCCTCTGTAAACATAACCTAATAAGAACTGTATAGATTTACCTTCTGATCTTGTCTTCAGTTTTTAAAACTGCAAACTAAAAAAAATACTCCTGTCTGCCTTAATTTCAAAATAAGTTTTAGAAGTACTCTATGAACTGGTAATTCGTTAATTTACCTAACAGAACTGATACAATAATACGTTAACCATCACAACAGTAAACATCAAGAACAATCTGCAACACTTAAAAAACATTTGCAGTTACCACAGGCAACTAACTTTTAAGATAATGAATTTAATTGTTGTATTTGGTGTTACTGACCACCAGCATTTTCAGTTGCAATCCAGTGTAAACTGCTGTCCACAGCATGAAGAAATTTGATATATCAACAGCTATTTTTGTGTCACTCTTTGTGCGTCTCTGACCTCACATTACCAATATTTAGAAAAAATAGGAAAAAGTATGCTAAATAAAATACTTTGTAAAAATAACTGTGATGAGAAAATTAGCAGTGAGTTAAAGCAGGAGCCTACTCTATTTCCAATTTCCAGTATTTCCAATTTCCACAGTGTCAGTTATCAATACACTATGAACAATAAAGCTGTTACATGATAGAAACAGCACATAGAAGTTTCACCTTAATTTTGTAAGGGCAAAGTTGATACTATCTTTCATCTCTATTCACAAGTGAAAAACATCATTATTCCCTGGGATAGCCAAAATGCGTAACTCAAAATACAACAATGCTAAATGGTCAGCTACAGCCTTGGAGTAACAATTTCACTGACAAGCTACTTTGTGTCAAATTAAACACAGTGCAAGTCAATTTTCATTCAATTTTACCACAGAAGACTTCAGTAAGTACTCATTTCATTTCCATAGCTGAAACTCTCATACCCGCATTAGAACTTAAACACGAGCAAGTGTTTTAATAACCTCATACTAAATATTACTAACTTAAATAATCCTCATGTATGCAAAGTATGAAATACTATGGGTAATTTATACTCATTATCCACTGTCTTTGTATTACCAGGCACTTCTGAAACCATCTTTTCCACCTACTAGGAATTAAACCTATTCCTGAAGTAAAACTAGATTTTGTTTTTAAAAATGAGGTGGGTGGAGGAGAGAGTTCATGGCCTAACATACGGAGGATACGACCTACATGTCGTTAAAAAAAATCAGCCAGATACTTAAATCAGAAAACTGGATTATCTTTTCCTAAGCATTAGCAATAAACATTCACATTTGTGAAGGCACTGGAAAGCTCTAACTGTGAAGCTGTTGGGAAATTTGCCATTTAAAATTTAGAGCTTTATGGAAGATTTGCAAAAAGGAAAATAAAATTTTAAAGATGGTCATAATATTTGCCATCAAATATTTATTATACTAAATTTAAGAAAAAACAAGGCCAGGCTGCATCATACTCCCTCCTCTGAAATTCTCTCCCAAGAAAACAGAAATGAAAAATTTTAGTGCTAGTTACACGCCAAAATTAGGTGGCAGAGGGGTGTCTTAAAAACTCTCCATGTTCACAGTTTGTGAGATCAAACGTCAGGATTTATATTACAGCATTATGCAATTTTGCAATGCAGCAGAAACCTCTTACAGATATGGGTTTCCAAGAGCACCTAAGCTAACTGTGAGCATAAGAACTATACATCTGCTTTAGTTTTGATGAATTTTAATTTACTTCAGTTGGGTTTCCAAGCAACAAAACATTTTTAGACAAAAGCACTGGCCTCTGAAGATAACAGAGAAAAGCTTGGGCTACTAACCAGTACACACTGAAGGTTACAGCTCATTATTCTACAATATTTAAGGAAAACCCAACTAAGTTCTTAAAAACCTGACTGTGACAAGAATCACAGTGGAAATAGCTATAAAAGAGAACCCTATACTGTCAAAGAAAATCTGCCAAATACTGAGTTGAGATAAAATTTTAGGTACTTACCTCTTTGGATAATCGCGTGAATACATCTCCTCCCCTGAGAAAATCCAATATTAAATATAGCTTCCCTTCAGTCTGAAAGGCTTTAAAAAAAAAAAATCAATAGTTGTGCATGACAAAGATGATCTACAAAACAGATCTAAATGCTTTTACAACATGGAGATGTTAGAGAAATACAATATTTATGTTTTGGAACTGACATAGTTCAGCAGCCAATACGAAATTTACATGAGTTACTGATTTTAATGAATGATTACTTGCTTGTTTCTTCACAGAACACAATCTTAGTCATAAAGATCATTAAAATACTGTTCTTTTACTTCTCCTTTGCCAAACAGAGAAATTCCAAGTACGTTAATGACAGTGTTTCATTTTCACTCAATGAAAAGTAAAAGACTCTGCAGAACTTCTATGAATTTTCCAGGAAATCTTTGCTTTCAGAAGTACCTAATCTAAAAAAAATATTGTCCTGGTTTCAACTGCGACAGTTAATTTTCTTCCTAGTAGCTGGCATGGTGCTGTGTTTTGGATTTAGGATGAGAATAATGCTGATAACACACCCATGTTTTAATTGTTGCAGAGCAGCGTTTATGCTGAATCAAGGACTTCTCAGCCTCTCATACTGCCTGCCAGCACAAGCAGCTGGGGCCAGGGCAGGGCAGCTGACCCAGGCTGGCCAAAGGGATACTCCATACCTTGTGTTGTAATGCTGAACAACAAAACTGGGGGGAGTCGGCCAGGGGTGGGCTGCAGTTGCTCGGGGGACTGATTGAGCAATTGCATTGTGCATCATTTACTTTGATTATTCTTCTCTTGACTGTTATTGTTTTTCTTTTCTTCCTCCCTACCCTCCATCCCCTTTCTTATTAAGCTGTCTTCATCTCAACCCACAAATCCCTGCACCTCTCTTCTCCATTTTCTCCTCCATCCCTCTACAGGGCTTTGGGGGGTGAGTGAATGGCTGACTGTGTTTAGCTGTCTGCTGGGTTAAACCACAACGTATGTACTTATCTGCAGCTGGGTTCCTTCATCAACCCTGATATTTAAAACTGCTAGAACTGAATTTGGGCACTAAAGTGGACACTACATGTGAGGAAAGATTTTCTTAATTAAATCATCTTTGACAGCATATTTAAACTCAGATTATGCAATTTGAGTATTTGGGTATTCTCCCTTCTGTTTTGGAGCTTGCTTTTTGTGTTTGTTTTTTTAATTAAGAAACCTTTCAGAAAAAGTTAGAAATGAATCTGTTATCTCACTGCATATTCAATATATCTCAATCTGATGATTTCTAATTTTTAAACACAGGAAGCTATTACCAAAGGTACAGACCATCTCACAACCAGCTAGTCACTAGATACCGATGCTAAGATCTGTCAGAGGGCCCTATGGTGGGAATTATGGGATGGTCTGCTAGTGTTAGGACTGAAAATAATTAATAAAGAATGACTAGATTTAGATTCTGAAAACCCAACCAGAAGTTCTATAGAGTTCTTGTACTATTCTGAAGTGTACCTCTTAAATAAGAGATACTCCAAAGTTTTTGGTCACTGAAGTATTTCTTGCTATAGACACCACCATATAGGCACTAACATTAACCACAGATGCTTTTGTAATCAAATATATAAAAGTGTCCATTTATTCAGTGCACCAAAAACATGTTAATTTAAAAATTGTGAGACCAGCTTAACATGTTAGAGCTTAACAGTCTATCCTCAGAAGGAAACTCTCATCTGAATTTCATCTGAATAAAATTGTATATATGCATGAAAAATATCAGATTTGCAATTAAACACCATGTGCGTTTGCATGCTAAAGGCAAAATTCCATAGGTAACAACTGACACATCAAGCTACTAGATCTATATGAAGAGAATCAGTATGAAAAGGAGTAGCAAGGAAGCCTAACGCCAAGACTAAAGTACAATTATAAAAGAAAAAGGTATGCACATTTGAACTCCTCAGGCAGTTCTGCAGAGGCTACTTTAGAAATGCTGATAGATTTCTTTTACTAAAGGTTCTTTCTGAAGGTCATTGAGCATCACCATGGCAGAACAATTCTTCCAGCCAGACCATATGCTTTCACGTAACTAACATATATTGGGACACCAGCAACATTGAGCAGGTCCTGTTTTCTTATCCTTCTTACAAGTTAACTATATGCCATCTTATTTTATCATACATAAAGAGAAAGCACACCACTTCACTATCAAGAACAAGAACAGCAATGTTTAAAGCAAAGAAAAACTGTACCAAAAAGAAAGTACCAACCATAGTGCAGTTTGACGATAAACGGATGATTTACTTCTACTAATATATCTCTCTCCATTTTTGTACGAACTCTATCCCGAACTGGTGGAAAAAAAAAAGAATACTGGTATCAAAATTTATTATAATATAAATGGAACAGAAATTAGAATATGGGAATTTTTTTTAAGTGTCCAAAGCAGTACTTTTACTTTTTTTTAGCAGTAAAAATTAGAAAAGGTAAAAAATATTTTTTAAGTCTTCCACAAAACACATCTTCAGACAGCAAAACTCTATCTTGTTTCTCACCTCAACTTTTTTCTTTAACTATAATTAGCTATTTGTACTGAATATAAACATTCTGACTGTTAAGATAACTTTTTCCCTCCTCAACTAACACTCCCCATTTGCACAGAGTCAATTGCCTTCATTAAGGCATCTTCTGAAAGAATAACTAAGTTAGCTTGCTGTCACACCTATAACAAGAATGAGTGACTTGATTTTTAGCCACAGTAAAGTTCTAACTTAAAAGGCAAAATGAAAATTGTTTAAATTAATCTGCTCTGGTAGAAGAAAAATGAACAGAAATAAATAATGCAATTTTAAACTCTGAAAAAGTAAATTTTACTACATACTTAAAGCTAATTAAAGTTTTTAAATGAAAATTATTCTCAAAAGAAATATTTAGACAACACATTTAAGAGAGGTGCACTGAAAACCTGTTTTCTGAAGTTTAAATAAAAAGGCGCACATACCTTTTAAAGAAGCTTTTTTCAATACTTTCATTGCATAAAGTTGCCCAGCATCAGGACCAATTATTTTCCGTACGAGGAAGACCTAGTGAGAAAAATGCCACCTTTAAAATGACTGCTAAAAATGTTTATTTAAATATTAAAGTCAGCCTGGTAAAAAAAAAAAAACTGTATTAATTTACATCTTTACTTTTAGCTTCATTAACAGAGAGAGCGTGCCCCTAGTCCCATCCCATTCCTCAAAACCTCCACAGAACAACACGATGCCATATATTCACAATTGATGTTTTGCACAAGCAAGTTTGGTAATCAACTAAACAACTATCACCAAGTATTTGGAAACTTCACACTGGTTTCAGACAACTTTAGGTATTCTTTCCTAATCATATGCACCTTTTTTTTTTAAAAAAAAAAAAAAAAGGACAGAATTCCCTTAATCCGATCTAAGGTATATACACCACCACATTTTCTTAAGTAGGCAGATAGTCAAAGGATACATTCCTTCCTATAGCCAACACTGTAAGTATTCATCAAATAGAGTGCTCTTATACCATGTGGGTTTTGCTGTGCTTTCTTGAAGAACGACAATAGCAGGACTGCCTGGTCTGCCACCTCTTATGCTAAGAGATTTTTGAGGTTTAAGACCTGACTCTCAAGTACATAACAGGCTACACTAATGAACTCTGTAAGGGTAGCAAGATGAAAGCAAGGAACCACCACCATTTGTGATGAAAGTACACCTTCCCTCCAGAACAGCAACTCCAACAGGTTTTTCTGCCCTTTTCTTTCCAGAGGAGTTTTAGAGATAGATGGTATATAACTCGACATGAGGAAATGCTGAAATAGAATGATGCAGCATGAATACACGTATCTCCATTGATTAATATTCTAACTACTAGGTCTTTTCATTTACAGAATTATTTAGTATGTGCTTGTTTCTAACAATGGCCGTTATAAGAACAACTTTTTTTTTTTTACATGAGGGTTTTGTTTTAAATACAACTTTAAAATTCAAGAGCTACCTGAAATTGCCTCTGGTCTTCATTGTACTCACACTTTCCTTAATTTATTTAATTTCCTTGATTTATTTACACAGATACTTCTTCAGGCATGATTAAATATCTAGAACTAATTTAAAAAATCAAGTAGTAAGCTTTTTTATTCTAGAATCAGAAATTCATACACTGCCAATGACGGGGCTGGGAGAGGGGTGGCTTTTGTTTTAAGTTCTGATCAGAAAAAAGTCATGGTGTTTCCTGGTTAACAGGCTTTTATTGTTAAGCTGTGACCAACAGCTAAACTATTGCCTTGCTCCCCTATTATGTGATGTTGGTGCTCAAATAGCGAGGGCAGTAATTCAAACATGAGCAAATGAGAAGATATCTGTAGGTTAATATACTCACAGCCTATTATACAAATAAAGCCTTAATAAGCATGTACTAATGTTTTAATGCTGAATAACTACCAGCTTTTCATCACGTAAGGGATCCATGTATCGGTTACAAACACAAGCTACTAAGGACCTAAATAGCCACCATGGTGAAAACTCCTTTAGCACCATCTACGTAAATTTGCAGCCAAATTCTCCGTAACCCCACATCTTGAGGTGATGCAGTGGCTGGTTGTTCAGCTGTAAAAAATGAATTCAGTCAGACACCTGCTGTGCAAAGCGACTCACCTCAGCTCAGCAAGGACCAGCTTCAACAGACTGGGTGCTAAAGCTTTGTATCATTATCAAAGGCTGATCCAAGAAGCTCAACAGCAGACATAAGGTTTAACCCTTTATTTCTGTGAAGCAGTGTTAAACCCTGCACAGATGCAGCAGCACTATACTAGGCCAGAGGAAACAAGCCTTGTGTTTGCTAAACCCAAAGGAAAAGGCCTGGGAAGTACAGAACTGGAGATAGAAAACAATGATCATGAAGGCAACAGCTACTGATCTTCATTGTTTGTTTTCTCTTTGGAACAGCAAGCAGCAAACATTAGATAAAACCAGCCCTGTTCAGAAGTGTAACAGTTACCATCTGGTTCTTAAAGCTGGTTCTTGAACCAAGTACTGCCAGGCTTTACAAGCTCTGCAACAGACGTCTTGCCAAGCTGGTGGGATTCTAAGCAACAGTGCTCCTACGGCTACCAGAAGCCTGAGCACTGTAAAGTGAGAAACAAACTGAGGCAGGGCTAAGATGTCCATACCAGATGCGCTGGACCCCAAGACAAGGTGAGACATCAAGTTTGAGGAATAAATGCATGGAGCATCTGAGGTCTCTAAAGAGAAGAAGTGCACAGGGAATTGGCAGCCGACTACACCAGGACAATGAAAAGTTTACGCTAATGTCTAAATTATTTTTCCCCTCTCATGCAACTCTTCTATACAGAGGTTTGTTCCTGCCACAAGACAGGGAAGAAAATCAGCAAAAGAACAGGATATTGGAAAAATATGTATAGGTGATTGCAAAGAAGAAAAAATGTGCAAGTGTTGCAAAAATCTAGTTTAAGATTGATTTTAAAAAAATAAGTTGGCTACATATACACTAGGATTACTATTTTAATAAATGTTTCAAATTAGTGACTGAAAATTTTTTAATTTCAGTTCTGCAATGTGACTGCAAGTGGCACATTACAAAAAGTTATCACAACGTTGCCACAGTTCTTCTATAACCTATTTAAATAATTTTTCACTTAGTGTCTGTAACTGTAGATCACCTGACAAATAAGCAAAATGAAGAACACTAAACACTTCTGAGGCTATTTACTTTACCATTACTTCAGACCAAGTTCTAAATTACCACAATCGTAACTCTGTATCTACATCAGTAAAGCTTTCCCATTTGGGAAAGGGGGGAGGCAGGGGTTGTGGGGGAATCAAACATTCACACTTGATCAAGTAGCATCATTAAAAGGCGAACCATCATCTCCTCTGTAAATGTCTACCAGTGTTTATTACACCACTTGGCACCCCCAAGCATCAACCTAAACAGCAGAGGACGCACAAGTACTGAACAGAGATATTCATTCCACTTCCTCACCAGACACTGCACGAAAGAGTCTTAATGCAGCTGAAGACACCAGGATTATATTTCAAATAGCCATGGCATTGAACAAACAGAACAGCTGTTGCATAAAAACCACATTTAATTCTACAACCCAAGTGGTAAAATCCTTTGCTGTTGGTGCCATTGTTTCCACAAAGCTGCAGATACCAGTTGAGAAGAACCACAAGCATGTCTCCCTGCTCAAAGCAAATGGGAACTTTCCATGGCAGACCTCCTGCAGAGCTGCTACGGACTCACCCTTCTGCCTAGAGACTGATGCTGTTGCCTATCTGGGTCTGATACGATTTGGAGTCCTGCTATAAATAGTGCTCCCTTTGCACCAGAGCAAGACTGGAAAAAGGTCGGATTTGTCAATATCTTCTCAAATGTTCCTAGTGACTTGGCTATGGCTCTTTCTTGCCCCAAAAACATTCTTGAATGAATGGCTGGATGTCTGGACAGGTCTAGAGAAAGATACTGCTTTTACAGTAACTGTCAATTCCTCCTAAAAATGTAAAGCCAGAAAGGCTGTCAAAGCAAAAAAAAAAACAAAACAAAACAAAAACAACAACAAAAAAAAACAGTAAAATAGTGTAACTTCCTCCAAAACAGGGTAATACCCATTAGCACATCTACTTGTACTCTGATTTATTAGCTTTATACCTAACATGATTTCTGAAATGTCTTGTAGTATTATAAAAGAAGTGAAACATGAGCATGTATTCCTACTAGCATTAACATCAATAAGACAAAGCAGGTTGAAAGTGGCCATCAGAAGAAAACAAAATGTGCTGTCTTACCTTTCCAAATGATCCCTGACCAAGAACCTTAAGTAGTTCAAACTGTGCTGGATCTGCTTTCTCGCATCCCTCTTTCACATGATGGGTAATGGGAATTTCTTTCACGCTTCCTTCATCCTATTATTTCAAAGCAAACAAAATACAACAATAAACAGTCCGCAATTAATCAACTCTTATTAGATTTGCATATAAATGCCTTTTTAAAAAATTAAGTTTTAATAAGGCCTAAAAGAAAGCTATTTACATGGAAAAAGTTTCCATCCATACTTTCTGAAACAAATGCATGTTTTAAAACTCTAAACTGAAGTCAAATTCTCAACCAATTGAGTAACACTTACTTTCTTTCGTCGTAAATATTACAACTGGAACAAACGAGAACTTTCTTACATGAAATTAATTCATATATAGATATTTAAACCAAGTCTGAGGCGATCCTTCTATGCTTAACCTTTTGGTTTAGTTGCCTTTAGTTTTCCCAGTGACTGCTCTTCTCATCTTTCCCTTTCCTGAAATGGTCTTAATGAAAGCTAAATTGAATTTCATCATTTTAGATAATTACTGCTTTTCACAGCAGCAAGTAATAAACATGGTCATCCACTACTGTAGCTAAAGGAACACGCGTTGTTTGAAGAGCATAAATAATACATGAGTCATCTTAAGCACTCTGAGAATTCTTTCCTCCAACGGAAGAAATGCAGCTCTGAGGTGCAAGGCTCAGGGAAGATTCTCCACTCGTGTGGAGTCCTCCTTCAGAAAGCTGAGGGCAGTTCTGAGGCAGGGAGAGATCTAGTGTTCTGTTGCCTTTTTCCTGTTGGTCTAATCATTTGTTTGGGACAGCTGGACCAAATGATCTTGGAGGTCTTTTCCTACCTTAGTGATTTTATGGTTAGCAAAGTAGGGCACAACAGCTACAATTGTGAAAAGACAAACATTCATGATGAGAACACATCAGATTACGTATTGCATGCCTATAAAAGTTATGGTGTAAGAGATGTTTCTGTGAGGCAAAACAACCGAGGTGTCAAAATAAGCACTCTTGAAACTACGAACTACATGCTAAGGCCTGCAACAGCAACCTGAGCTTGCACAGAGCAGAGGAACAGTACCCCTTGGCCCTATCAAGAACATCAATGAATTTCTCAGCAAATAAAGCCCAATGATGACAGAAAATTCAACCCAATTTGCAGTACTTTGAGGTCTTTAGGGTATTCAAATTATTAACTATTCTCCTATCTCCTCTTTAGTTCTTCACCTCAAGCTTTTCTTAGTGAAGACAGACCAGGAAAGAAAAAAAAAAAAAAAAAAAACAACCTACAGTACTGTCCTGTCCTTCAGCAAGGAGTCTGACAGATAAGGACATCAGACAGACCACTTGATGAAACAGTTAGTTTTAACAGAAAACATCTTACTACAGTCATGATCAGGTTGACTACAGAAAGTCTTGTAGCCTAGGAGCAAGCATGAAGTTTACAGTCAGCCTTATCAGACATGATAGACACACTTCTAAATGCAATTCTCTAGGTCATGTTACACAGAAGATCAGGAGAGAAATCCGATCATCCAGATGTGGATGTACTTACTACACTAATGAAAAAATAACAGGCAACCACCACACTGCATTAACTGTCTATGCATTAACTGCCTTTTGTTCATCCAGCAAAGGAAGCAGCTCCAGCATCTCCGTATATTCCCAGACTGTAGTGCAGCTGTTACTGCAAGAGTCTCCCCTACATCTCCTATTTCATATCCTTTCCGGAAAAGGGCTGTTTGTTCTGCCTGCTTCCCATGCAAAGGTAGGTATTAACACAAGTCACTGCTGGATAACAAAGTCAATTCTTCAGTTCATGCTCTAGGCTACTTATTTCCCCTCTTTCTTCACAAAATCAGCTGACTTCCACTAATGATACAGCGTATACATCCCAACTTCATTCCATCCTTCCGTCTTGCTGACTCTGCATATACATATTTACATGAAAGGTGCACTTTTTTTTTTGTAACGCATGCTTCCCATGCTTGGAATTTAAGGCAGGTAAGAAGACTAGCATTTCAAGTCATCTGATGACAGAAAGCAGCAGTTCCTCTCCTTATACGCCAAGTGGAAGAAGAATCTTAACTGCTCATTCTTTCTATGAAGTATGTAAATGCTCTATTTAGAAGCATTTTTACCTCAACATCCTAATTTGTGTTGCTTAACACCATGAACCTTTGCATGAGAAAAGATGTTTAAGAGTTCATCTGCTCTTCTATTTATCACCCACCTTGAGTCATTAGCCTGTGACATCACATTTGGTTGCTGCGGAGACAGTATTTCTAAATGTGACTGAGGAGAAAAATGTTTTCCATGCAAATAAAGAATAACTTGAGACGCATTAAATGAGTTAATTTTATAAGTAGCTTTGCCTTTACAAAAGATGTCTATATAATTTCAGCTACTTAACTATCATTAAAGCTCTAGAAATTGGTATGGCTGAAGTATAAAAAGATCTCTGCATCATCAGCAATGAATGAGCGGGTAAAGAGTTGCATGGATATATAAGCCAGTTTCATGTTCCTTTCTAGTTTGGCCTCCATGAACTGCAAATTTGGTTATCTGATTTTCTGTTCTGCTCTTGAGCAGCAAATCTACTGTAGGGTTCAGGTACCAGCTCTCAGTAATCCACCTTGCAAATGAGGTAACTCTTCCCAGCAGGTTAAACAGAAGGCAAAGCACTGAACGAAACGCCACAATCAGGGCTTTTTGCCATCTAACTTAGTTACAGCTTGACTGGTATGTTGCTCCAAGCACCCAACAAACAAGCTCAGCAACATCCTTCTGGTTCGAGTACAGTGAAAGACCGAGGCACAACCCATTGCTCATCTTTCTTTGCTACCTGGAAGAGGATGACCAGGCTGAAGGTTTATTTACTTACTCCACAACAGGAAACACACAAGCATCGCATGTTGCTATCCCCAAGAGTTTATTCTCCAAATCACTTAATTAAAAAGTCATTATTTCAACACAAAGCAGTGTGTAAGATCTACTCAATACCCTCTTCCAAGATCCTGTTGAAAAATACAGAGGTGTGCGCTGAAAAATGAGGGCCAGTTTTACCAAAGTCAGGCATTTCACCACATAAAGTTAGCCTTTAGTTTATTCCAAGGTTTATCCAGCAAGCAGAACACTGATCTTCAGCATTTCCTAAAAATGCAAGTTACCAAGGCACTGGACAGGTATTAAGTATCTTCCAGATGAACTATATTACAAGAAATACTCTATCACCTCTACTTTTGTAGAAAGAGAAACATTAAACACACAAATATAAGAGGTTTGAGGTTGAACTGAGCTAGAGAGATCTGTAAATGCCCTCTCCAGCACAGAGAATCTGTTCTCCTTAAAGCACTGCCTTGTGCTGCAAACTTTCCCAAACAAGCCACTTCAGGCCCCTACCCAGATGCCATTTTTCAAAGACGTGTTTGAGACAGAGCCTCTTCAGAGCTGGTCAAACAAAATGACAGGTTCAAAACTTAAATAGCAGGCAATGCCTTTTTTTTTTTTCTTCAAAAGGAAATAAGGCTAATGAGTGCCTGAACTGAACATTTATCAAAGAGACTTACGTGGTAGGAATATGGTTCACCTTCTTCCATAGGCTCATCTGCCATTTTAAGGCCATTTAGCTGAAGAGGGGAAAGATGGAAAATGCATTAGACAAAACATTAAGACCAAATAAATTTGAAAAAGCAGAGTTCATAATTCAACCAATTTACATTGGAGCAAACAAGTAGCACACTCGTACATGGGAATGCCACAATATACCCCACTTCATCCGACAGCAGAAAGAAGATACCAACCCCTTAGTCACAGTAAGAGAAAAGTCTGATTTATAGATGAAGTTCAATCTCTCCTTAAGTAACAAACGATTCAATGCTGTTTAACAGCTAAAACAACAAGAAGCACAAAGGGCATGCTGTGTCCCAACATGCAAAACATTAATTATAAACTGGAAATACCTGATAAAATGGGAGAAGGCAATTACGGATTTTGCTAGTGATAATTGCTGATTTGTTTACATGTTAATTGCTCGGCATCACTACCTTCGCATGGCACGGATCCCACACAAGAATATACTAAACAAGATATGGAAACTCATAGCTACATTTTCCCTGAAAACAGAAGTTAAAGCAAGCAAGTTCTCAAACTAGGTAATGATTTTCTTTCCTTGTACTTCCTAGCTTACCTGAAATACACGCCTAAGACACCGAAATACGGTACAGTTACCGGTATGTGAATTGGTAAAACGCAGGATTACAAAGACTTTTGAAATGCCGTACAGACCATGCCCCTATTTAAGGAGGGAAAACCTGACAAACTCGTAGGGCTGCAGGGACAGGTTTATGCCATCGTGGTTGCGTCATCTAAGCAAACCCTCAACTGCCTGCACTGCTTCTTCTAGAAGGACTCTTGATTTCAAGTACAGCATTTACGAGCTAAGTCCTAAATGAATGATTTTCCTAACATAGCTCTCCAACTCCTGTATCAAGATGCTAGCGCTTATTTTTGGACCACATCCTCATCAGTGACGAAAGTAACAGGAGGAAGTAGTATGATGCTTCGGTTGCTTTCACTCTTCTCTCAGTTTCTATTTATTTTAACCACAGTCAGCACACACACTGTTCACATTAACTGCAAGTCTGGATGAGCACATAAGAAGACCCATCCATTTCAACAAGAGCTGGCATATTTAGCACTTGTTTGTCATGCATACACATCACGCATTGCCACTTTAATCCCTCAAGGCCAAAATTCACTAACCTATTACCCTGGATTCAGAAACCTCACATACACTACAGAAGTCAATGTACTATTTTTGCTGCACAACTTACTCCCTTTTCTGCATTTTTTTTTTCCAAGTTCAATATGTGGGGAGGGGAGGGATGCCCACTACACTTAGTTTTGTGTACATTAATTGAGTACATCAAGGCTTGTTGCCAAAGTCCAGACCAGATATGAACTCCAGCCTCATTTCAAGTGATTCACTGCCACCTGATCTCTTTTCACAACTTTATAAGATTACATTCAAGCGTGAACCAATGTGAAGCCCACCAAGGCTGTCCAAAAACTAGTAAGGAAGAGGGTTTCCCCTCTATGTGTTCAGAAATAAGATACAATTCTTCACTTATGGACTTAAACAGGAAATTAATTTATTGTACATTTAGCCATTTCTTTCTTTAAATGCTGTCAACATTTTCAAAGTTTAGCTGTTTAAATTTAAGCTCTGGAGCCAACATCACTAGCCAAAAGAATTGCAGATAGAACAAAGCCAGCTTAACTCCAGACAATCAGATGAAGAATGCTATCATGGCTTGAACCAGTTTTTGAATAAAAAAAAATCAGCGTACTATCTGATTTCTGCAGTTTCTGAGCACACCACGCAAGCATACTTTCAGCTTTCTGGCAAATCAAATATACTAAGTTATGGGATATTTATGGCAGGTAATCAAATGTCATCTTAATTAACAATTTCCTATCATACACTTTTCCCCCCTCATTGTTGCTTGTTTTTTTCCTGTCCAGTCTCTCTACAATTACAAAAACTGGGATGTCTGCCAGTTTTTAGTCCAAAGAATTTTATGTTCAAGCACATAAATCTACTTTTATTGCCTGACAGACACAGACAGTTACACTTCTGGCTTATTTGTTTGCAAACCTGGTCACCAGGTCTGCTTTAAGAAATAACACACCTGTCAGATCACAACCCAAAGGCTAGTAGTTTTAAAAAATAAAAATATAAAAATGTTAACTATTCAGTTAAAAAAGAATCAACGACAAAAAGCAAATCATTACTCCGCTGCCCTGTTACTTATATTGGCCAAGTTTCACTAACAAGAAGTTTCCACTCTCTCTCCTATACTATCAAAAAAAATCCCTCAATTACCAGCTTTATGGGAAAAGTACAAATTTCTGTCTCTGCAGCCAACTAAGACCTCCTTTAGTGACTTAATTATGAATATTTATACACAAACAGACATTAAAATAGTTCTGTTCTTTATAAGTCATTACTTACTGAATATCCACCAATTCAGAAAGTGAATTTACGACTGAGAATTAGAAAACACCTGTCTACAGATAACAGGAGAAAGGCAACAAGTACCATTATTCTGAAGGAGACTTTCATCCTGGAATCATTTTGCTGTTCAGTACTTCTGAACTAAACTTTTATAATTAACTGAACATTTTCAATATTAACTTTCATTACAACACAAACTAAACTCAGACATTGAGGCAGACAGTGACAATGCTTTCCAAATGATTTTCAAATTCAAATGAATATTCCACACTGTTGATCAGTATAAAAATTAACAGAAAACAATGCATAAAAAAAAAAAAAGATGAGAACAAAGTTGAGATCAGACAACCTGGCGTGTAAGAAACTTACTTTTCCAGAGGTGCAGGCTAAAAGACCCACTCCTGCAATACCAAGCTCTCTCTGAGGTAACGCGGTGCAATCTGCCTTCTAATTTAAATAGCTGCAATGGGTCCCATGACTAGCTGGACCTATACCATATTACCTTGGGAGAATATCTAAACAGCTTCCGTGGGCTAGTAAAAGGCTTAACTACTATTGCGCATGCTTTTCCTCAGATAATTACAGCAGAACAGAGGAATCCCAGAATGACCAAAGATTAGAACCATCTAAATATAGGTATTTCTTTACATATTGATCATGTTTTAACTGATTACATAGCTTTGACCAAAAGAAACCAGACAAATGGTCAGTAAACATGCCTCACTCCAAGGAAAAACAATAGAGAAAGTAAAGTGGGTTCACTCTGTCCTGTTTTTAAATATCTTCATTTCAGCGTTCAAACAGAGGTAAAAATAAGGAAGAAAGCAGAACCAGGAATTTTTTATTATTATTAACAGAAGTAAGAATGTGTTACTCATCATGTATAACCTAGCCTGGCTTCAGACAGGTACAGCTTTACATATGGATCAACAGCAGCTTCTGCACCTCCCAGGTTCCTCCTTCGCTGCCCCTAACTTGCTGATACCGCAGCTACAGCCAGACCAACACCTCTCAGTTCTCCAAAGCGAGCACAAGACAAACCACTTTGCTTCCTATTTACAGAAGTATTTCTTCAAAAACCTGTTTCAAATGTTAAGAGCTTAGGTTTACATTAGAAGCCCCTTATTCCAAAGGCTTTGAAAAAACAACTTTTTGGGAAAAAAGAAGTGTTAAGATGCCCACATTTGTTCCTCATTTATTCTGAATTACATCTGCAGAGTTTGCATCATTAATTTAATTAACAACACATTGGCCTACTGAATCGTGTTTCCTGAGACTGAACTAAGAAATTTTGGTTTTCTGTGTGCACCTCAACAGATTTTATTTTAAAACAACATCTACAGGTCTGTGTCAGCTCCAGGCCCCCTGAGGTGCACAGGGCCCGGGCACCCTGGCACCTCCGGCCCAGCCCCTCGCTGCTCGGACCCGCTGCTAGGCTCGGCTCCTCTCACCAGACCAGGCCTGGAAGTTAAGAACTTGTTTTCCTGTGGCAAAGAAAATAAACATTCAAATAGGCTAACAGACCTTCAGTAGCACGTAATTAGTGATTAAGAGAACATTTTGATCCTTTCCATTATCAGATGGAGAGCTACACGTCTCCCATTGGTTACAGACAAGCCACAAACGCGGCTGTGAACACCGGGATCTGCGAGGACCGGAGCTCCCTGCGCTGCCGCCTGCCAGGGAGAGGCGTGCAGCTCCACAACGAAAGCGCGTAAAGCAGCCTCAGAGTCATCTCTTGTGGCAGATAAGACTGTAAACTGATGAAAATAACATACTTCATCTTATTCCTAATGTAATAAAGAACTACATCCAGATACCCGTTGAGCTTCTGTACATCAGGAGGTAAGAAATCACACATTTCTTCTAGTTACTGGGCAGTTTCTCCAAAGCAGTCTTGCAGGAAGCGAGGTGAGCCGCCTCAGCAGAGCCCAGGCTCTTACAGAGACTCAGAACTCCACAGCTATCTTCAAAAGTGATATATCAAAACACTTATTCTATTGCAGCACTTACCAGTGCATAAAGACATCCATTGTTTTCCATCTAAGAGTACTAATGTGCTTACTCCCCCCTTTTCAAGGCATCTTGTTCTTCTTTATAAAAAGTGGACGTGGCTGCAATGGAAGAGGGCCCTCAATTCCCAAGTTTTGTGCAACTATTACTTGTTTTTTTCTTAGCATAACACTGCCTAATTGTGGAAATTTTCAGAGATGCACAGAACTAGGTAGCTGAGTCATCCACGTCACTGCCAGTAATTACTCACAAAGGAGTTATGCAACTCCCAACACTGACAAAATTCAGTGGCCTTTGACAGACCGGGATCATAACATGCTTGAAAGGATGGGCCCAAATCAAAGATATACTTACTTAAATTGATATGGACAGACTACATACAACAACAGCAACGCTCCACTCAGGAGCATGTCTTTTTGAAGGCTGCAACTTTCAATGCAGCCCAGCCTTCTGGCTGAACACTTCCATCTCCAGTCATTTTGCTGTTCCAGCCTTGTCCTCCTTGTCACTTGCAGCCGATTAAGGAACTGGTTTTCTGAAGTACTTATTTAACAAATGTGTATGAAGTTGCATTCATGCAATTCACACTACTAATATTGTGAACAGCATACACGTACTAAGGCAAGTGCAGTTCTTACTTTAAACGCATGCAACACCACTTCTCTTAAGTGAGCAGAAAACCCCCAAAGAACTGTATTCTGCCCATTTCTGAGTATTTTGTCATTTTGTTAGCTAGGTCAATAAGGGGTTAACAAGTATTCGCCTGTTTCTTTGTAGATTGCATTCATTTTATTAATCTGCTACATTTGTTTATAATCAATACCTCTATTGTATCTATTTTTGACAATGAAACTGCTTATTAATCCTGTATTTCAA
Organism: Nettapus auritus; assembly: GCA_011076525.1. Taxonomy (NCBI): domain Eukaryota; kingdom Metazoa; phylum Chordata; class Aves; order Anseriformes; family Anatidae; genus Nettapus; species Nettapus auritus. The sequence continues at coordinate 2,320,717 of CM021768.1, forward strand.
AGAGAAGAAGTTCACTGATATTTGAAGCTTAAAGTGTACGACACTAACCCTTTCATGTATGCTTAAGGAATTCCCATAGCCACAAAACTGTTTCACAAGTGACACTGCCATAGGAACATAAGAACAGACAAAAAACTTCATGGCGCACAGTTCAAAAACAAATCCTCAGCACTTCAAAAGCAGCCCAACATGAAAAAGCACAAAATAATTCAATCCTAAACTTCCTCCAGAAGTTCATGTTGTTTTTATGCCTTCAAGCATGAAAGTTTGTTTCCTACCTTCAAGATTGCATTCTTCCTTTGCCAACTGTTTTTAGTTCATCAAGTCGACACAAGTGCTACTTCACTGGAAACGCACTTATTTCTAATAATGTAGTTCTAAATTTAGCCAACAAGCGGATTCCTCAGAGAGAATAGTTTCGCCAATTTTTCCTCCTGTGGTACAACTAATGGACAAGAGCTCTAGTAAGTGCAAATAATTCAGTCTTTAAAACATGGGACCATCTCTTAGTCGACCATAGTTCCTGCAAGTGCAAGGTCACCTAGACCCATCAGATCGTAAACACAGGGTTATATTAAGTATCATAAGCAATAATTCATTGTATAAACGTTAAGTGAAGAATCTAAACTAAACCACCTTTGTTAGATCCCCCAAACCAACTGAATCTAAAATTCCAACAAATACTACATCTCTCCTAGCTCCACTTAGATTAAGTGTTACAACAATAGTATTTGCTAATGCAATTTGGGAACTTCACAGGCAACCTTAAACTGTTTTTGCTATAAATGAAGTTTTAAAGGCTGCTGCCCAAATGTAACAAGGACATAACAAATGTGATGCCTCATTTTAATCAGAGCACAACTGAAACAGTTTTCTGCAGACACTGTTAGGTAAGCAGTTCCTGTAGGGGTTTGCGGAAAGTACAATTTGAAGAGCAGCTGTTGCTAACAGGGCTGTTCTGGACATCCATCCGTCGCCCCACGCTGCCTTGGCTGGGTGAGCAGGACCGCGGAGCCAGGCTCCTACAGGAACGCATTGCCAAGCTCCCGGCTCTTCACAAACACCCACGGAGGCGTTGGAGATAACTCGGACGTCACCGCAGCCAGCAGAACCACCTGTCTGAGCTCTGCGGAGCTGGAGCTATCACAGGTCCTCCTGCCAATACGGTATTTATGGCAGAGACCGTACACAGGAGCAGCGTGAACACAATAGGCTGAAAGTAGCAGGAGCCATGGCAGAACGGTGTTTGTCCAGACAAAAAATACCTTGAGGTGAGCAGTAACCACAAAGTTTTTACATTTCAACTGCGACACTTCAACTTTGTGTATTTTAAACCCTACCATATCGCAATACTCTTGAAGAATAGCTCAGTGGTGTCAAGAACATTCTCAGACATTCACTAAGCTTCATTCCTTAAGTACAGCATGCTATTTTTACAAACCATAATAGTAACAAATAAGCTTTAATACTTCTGCTGACTTTTTAATCCTTACCTTTAGCTTCACTAACATAATTAGGATTTCTCTATTATTAGTATTAGACCATTAAAATGCTTAAAGCGTAGCAGGCACGGTGTAGAAATGCATGTCCAGTAATTACAGGGCTTGGACGTGGCACTCTGTAGACACAGCAGCAGAGAATAAAAATAAATAAATACGGAGTTTGAAATCCCATGGATTTATTCCTATTGTGAACTACTGTATTTTTCCTTTACGTGCGTATATCGGAGAAGCAAACTTCAAGGAGATCCTTTGCTGGTGATTTCTTCATTCATCCCCAAGTGTGCAGGTAGGCCAACTTTGTGCACTTTGTACGCGGAGATGAATCTGCTACAGCCTTCTCCGCTCCCGATAAGAAAACCCTACCGCATCCCAGAAAGCGAGTCCGACCAGTTTGGAGCAGCTTTATTTAGATACCGACTTTCGCGCGTGTGAGCGCACCGAGGTGCAACCTCTCCCTCGCCGCACCTCCCGACACCAGCCCTGCGATCCTGCGGTTGCGATTTCAACGTGGAAAAGTTTCAACGCCCCGGCGTCGCGTCCTGCGGAGCTAACGCGACACCGGAACCCCGGTCCCGTTCGGCACCGGTTTAGGGGCAGAGGCAGGCACCGAGCGGTGCCCCGGTCCCCCCCGGCGTGCGGCGAGGGGTCGGCTCCCGGTGCCGGCCGGCCGCCCGAGCGCCCCGCGGCACGGAGGCGATTTTCCGCAAGTTCGCCCAACTTCGCCGAGGCTGCTCACGAGCTCGGGGCCGCGTTTTCACCGCGGGACCCCGCGGCTCAGGCCGCCCCCTACCATTCCCCGGGGGCGCTCTGCCTACCCCCGCCGGGCACCGAGCGCTGCCGGCACCTCCCGAGCTTCGCCCCCGCCGCCGGGCCGCGAGGAAGTGGCGTCGGCCGCGGGCGCCGGAGGAAGCCGCGGGGCCGGGCTCTGCCCCGGCGCGGGGGGCGCGGCCGCCCGCCCTGCGCCGCCCGGCCCGGGGGGCACGGAGGGACCGGGAGGCGAGGAGGGGGAGCCCGGGGAGGCACCCCCGGGGGAAGCCGGCTCCGGGGCCGGCCCCGTGCCCGGCGGGCAGGTGCCCTTGCGGCGGGGAGCCCCGCGGCGCCGCCCCGCCCCGCACTGACCTCGCCGCCGCTCACGTACAGCTCCATTTTGTGGCGGGGCTCCGGTTCCTCCGCGTCCTCCAGCGGAGCGAACGGCACCATGGCCCGGCTCCGCGCCGCCGCCGCTCTCCTCCCTACCGGGGGAGCCGCCGCCGCCGCCGCCGGCCGCTGCTAGGGCTGCTGCCGCCGGAGCTGGGGCTGCTGCTGCTGCTGCTGCTGGCGGTACCGGTGCCGCTGCGCATTCCGCGGGGGCCGGGAGGCGGCGGGCCCCCTGCCGCCGCCCACGCAGCGCGGCGGGGCTCGGGCTCGGGCTACGGCTGCGGCTGCTGCCGGCCGGCGGGGGCGGCTCCGCGCTGCGCTCCCCCGCGCACACCCCCCAACATGGCGGCCGCCGGGGGCAGGGCCTGCGCCGCACGGGGGTGACGTCAGGGCGGGACGGAGAATCCCCGCACGGGGAGGGGCGGGCGGAGGGGACGCCGCGGGAGGGGGCGGGCGGCACCTGAGGGTCTGCGAGAGGCCGGGGGAGAAGGGGTGAAGGCCTCGTGGAGCGGCAGGAAGGCGTTTAATCCATCAATCAATAAATAAATAAGCACAAGGGTGCCGTCGCCGCAACACAGCGAGGCTGTCCCCGGCTGAGGGAGCCGCCGTCCCCTCATGGTGGGGGGCGGGCAGCACCTGAGGGTCTGTGGGAGGTCGGGGGGAGAAAGAGTGAAGGCCTCGGAGAGCAGGAGGGCATTTAAAAATAACTAACTAACTAAATAAATAAGCACAAAGGTGATGAGGGTGCCCCGCCGTCCCCTCACGACCTGATTCCTGTCACGAACGCGGGCAGAGCCTCCCCGGGCTGCCGGGCTCTCGTACCCGGCGAGGGGACTGAAGGAGAAAAGTTTTTTCGTGCGTCTGTTTTTTACTTTTTTTTCTGCAACTCGGAGGTGGCAGGATACGAAGGGGAGGCGGCTGCGAAGCGCGGAGCCGAGCAGCAGGACGAGCCGGGCCCGGGGGAGCCGCGCCGCCTCTCCCTGGTTACAAACGCCCGCGAGTGGGCGGCCGCCTTTGTTTCCAGGCACGGGCTTCGAGAGAAACACCACAGTATTTCCAAACCTGAGGGGGGAAATAAAAGGCCAGGGATGAAAAAATAATGTTTTCCCAGCACTGTTTGATGCTAGGAGCTGGAAAACATTAGACGGTACTACCAAAAATACGTAATTTTAAGGACAGAAAACCGCCTCATTGACACCGAGTATTTATTTAAGCACCACACGGTCTCCCAGTGTGCCCTGCCATTTAGATAAAGCTGGAAAAGGAAGTCTCAAACTGTTCTAAATTGCCAAATAGTGTTGATGAAATTAGCATGACCGAGGGAGCAAAATGGTACGCTCCGTAGTCCAGAACGCTTTCCCCTTGCTGATTTCTTAACTCAGAAGTCACTCGTCGAACAAACAGGTATAAGACGCCTTGCTGCTGCCATCCTTGGTTAAATTCGAGCAACCTGTTTCACAAAGCTAACCGTTACAGTCCCCTGCTGAAGAGTTGCCTATTGTGAATGTGTCATTGCAGCAACAGCCAGCTGGCATGTCAGCATTTCCATTGCAAACCTATTTTTAAAGGTCTGTAACTCAACCGTGGAAGACAAATGCTTTGGACTGAAACGGGGAATGTGTACTAGGAATGTTCTCCTTCAGAAAATAAAAAGTATACGAGAAAACGTAGGACCAAAGTTACCGCTTCTTAATATTGAGAGAGAATTTACATTCTAAATATAGAACTGTTTAGGATAGGTCACTTGTAAACATTATTTTTGTTGTAGTAGGATAATGTGTACCCGGAGCTCTTAGAGCAATCGCAACGGGAGAGCAGGTGACAAACCCCAGCTTCGGGAGCCTTTGGTTCACACACTGCCACCTACCCCAGTGCCTCTGCTCCTTAGTGTTACTGGCGTGCGTCCACAGCAGCCAAAGGGGCAAAGCTTTTTTTATATATATATTTTTTCCCTGTGAGATTAAATATTTATGTACTTGAGCAGTGCCATGAAGCAGATCTTAATTTAAATACAAAGGAAATCAAGTGAGAAGTGACTTTTTGAAAGTGCGTGAGTGCTCAGCAAGAACTGGTGTTTAAAACTTGTGTTGCAGATGTTTCTCTGCATCTGACTTTCTTTAATACTGCTTAGGCTTTTCTTTATTGTCTCAAACACTAAGAGGATACAAACAATGGCCCTGCATCCCCAAAGTCGTAACACTATAATATTTGAGAAGTTCAGACTAAAGCAATGATTGAAGAAGTTGGCATTGTTATTCGTTTCTTGTCAAATAGTACAAGAGTGAAATTGTGATACATGTAGATATAATAATGGCTGATTCAGAAAAGTAATTGCAAAATTTCTTCTACTCTAGGTTTCACAACCAAAGAAACAAAAGATATTCATTTTTAAAAGTCAACAATATGTCACTGAAATTCAAAACTTGGCGAGATCCACAAAGGAATGGGCTTTTATAGAGAAAGAAAACATCAAAAATATAATAGCAAGTCTTTAAGTTAGGAAGACCAAGGTCTTATGTCTTGGGTTTCAAATAAATATTTTAATAATAACATATATCTGTATATAAATGGTTTTTATACCTGTTTTTAGAGTATCTCATCTTGCCCATGTCCATGACTGTATGGATATCAGATCTCCTTTGGTGTGCAGTTTTCAGGTGAGGATATCAGATCTCATTTGGTGCGCAGTTTTCAGCTGAATATTTTTTGCATTCCAGAACTTTAATTTGTTCAGCAAGTTCTACTCATTATGTTCCACAGCATGTTGCTGTATGATCAGCATGACATCAAAACCTCTTTTTCCTCTGCCAGGTACATTTATTAGATGAAGGTTTCAAAGTAACCAGTTTCTAAATATTTATTGATTTTAAAATTAATTCTATGACAAGGCAAAGTTGCTGAGAATACTCTTTTACCTGCTCTAGTAGGAAAGGAATTATAATAGTAATAAACAGGATCTGCAGCCCAAATTCAGCCTGTTCAGTGTCAGTACCATGAACTCTAACCATTCAGTTGTTCTTTTTGAAGACCTCACAACCGTGGCCAACTCACAGCATCCATGTGTAGCTTGTTCATTCAGTTTCTCTGAAAGTATCAGTCATACACTTGAAAATATGAAGAACAGATTATTTATGAGTTAAAAATATCCCCGCAAATTTTCTGCAGATGATTCCCAGCAGTACTAGGAATTTGCCTTCTCAGAGAAGCATATTATAGAGCTGCACTCCCTCCGAAGTTTTCTGTCAATCTGTGTCAACCTTGTCCCTAATCAGGATTATTTCAGAAGGATCCCACTACCTTTGCGTTCATTCATCCAGCGAGTTTTCCAACAAAGGAAAAGTCAGAATACGATGATCAGGCCAGTTTCTTCTGTTCCCCTCCTCCCGCCAGTTAATGATACTGGAATCCGAACCATGCTAACCATGGCAGCGCAGCTCCACCCTGGAAAGCAAAGCAGAAAAAGCAGTGTGAATATAGGAATACGTCAAGAGTATCTCGTTCAGCAAGGTCTCAGGAAGGAAACTATATAAAAAGAAAAGTTTGAGCAAACTGCCCAAGTCAAGACTGAAGATTTATTTTGAATTTACTGCAATGGTAAAGCCCCCGACAGGGAACAAATGCAAATTTAGCTTCTGTAGATTCCGTTCAAGGCAGGATGTGAGCTCCAGTATCGATTGTGGAGGTGGTCTAGGGGAGGATACAGTCAATTTCTTAGGGCAAGTTTATTCACATTCTGAATTATTTCACCTTTAATCTTTTGTACGATACAATTCAACAACACTTGCACTGTCTGAGCAGTACAACTGTTTCCTACAGTGTGGCTGAATTTACGTGGGTACAAAGCACGCTTCTATTAGCATGACTCGTTCTCATTCAGGAAGGAAAAAGAACTGTCCTGATGCACAGAAAATGTTCAGCTGTGTGCTTGTGTCTACACCAGAACTGTTCCAGAGCAGGGACTGATGCAAGGGTCAGGCGGTCCAGGGGGTGGGCTCCCACACTGATGTAACACAGCGCAGTGTTTTCATTCCCAGTCCGGGGTCACAGCTGGAGCTAGTAAGCTGTGGAGATAACTTACACACAGCATAAGTCGATCTGGTCTTAACAAATATTACAGCAAGATTTTCACAATTCTAGAAACTAATATAAAAATACTAAACATTTCTATGTATTTGGATTAAGTTATGGAAGAGTATCCTGGGAAAATCTTCAATCAATATTGAGTTAGTCTTAACACGAAATAGCGACGTGAGAGTCCATATCCCATCCTGTACATACTGATATTTTAAAAATGTGAATAAAGACAAACTCATTTTAGAGAACTGTGGTATAAAATATGTTATAAACAGCCTCATGTTGTTAAACAGTTCATTATGTGTTATGCCCCATTCTACTAAGGCAAGAGAAGTCAATTATGTGAAGAAACAGCAAGAAATGCTTTTATATTCATTTATGATTATATGAAGGACAAGTGAAGAGGCCCTTACTCAGTTCCTGCTTCAGCATTATGGTTATATTTTTCCATCTACATCTTTTGTACTTTTGTAGCAAGTTTTTTAAAAGCTTGTTTACAGATGAAAAAGCAGACCAATTTAAGAGATGATGCTCATAGTTCAATGCCTTGAGAAAGATCCTTGATACTTGCTATTTCACTCTGACCATCAAAGCATCACGCTTTTCTCAGGCTATTACCGAACAGTAGCCAGCTAGCCCCACAGGACAAATTTAGCAACAAGTTTTGCCACTTTCATCCAAAATGAGCTAAAGAAAGATCTCAGACAAGCAGAAAACACAATGAATTTAGTCTCTGCTGATCACGTAGCATCAAGAAAAGGGAGTAGAAACTATACAGGCACAATGAGTGAAGCTCCTGCTAGATATTTTTATGCTTATCTCTCTTTTTTTTTTTTTTTTTTTTTTTTTTTTTCCACTTAACACTTTGGACTTGTTCTTCATTTCAAAATGCATTTTGAATTCAAATATCCTACAACATAATATTTTTGCAGAACTGGGTGAATGCTCCAGACCAGCCAACTTACACACCTCAGGAGCTGTATGCTGTCAAACCAAAAGCTGCTTACAGTGAAGTTAAAGACCCAGTGTCCCGTCTCTGGCCAAGAACGCGGATGCCCGACAGAAAATATTTCTGTCGGATATTTCTTCCATGAATCTGCCCAAATCCTCTTGAATCTCTAGCAGAATTAATATCTCACAAGTTCCACAACTATATTTCAAAAGCTCAGTTTTAGCCTACTCCTTAGTTTTATCCAATGTTCCCCAGCTGCATCATTAAGCACCCTTTCCATGTTAGTTGTGATTGTATGTGTGGTGTATTTCCCACCTGCACTCATCCTGTCATCCTCTTCTGTTTCCCAGGCTGAGATTCCTGGGCTGTTTAGTCAGTCGTGAATGAAGGGTGTGGAAATTCCAGTATCTCTTTACACATTTTCACTAGCAACGTGGAAGTAAATATTAAATAGCTACCAGTAGCGTGCAGGAATTGCAAAGAGAAAGGTAAGTAATGAGCAGTCTTTAGCTATCCAAGTCCTTTGGGGAATGACAGGCGACTCAAAGCGAACTACAGGTTTACCACGAGGACTGGGTAGACAAGCAGCTATCTGGTAAGGAGGGAGTTTGTTTTGCATCCACAAGGACAACTGCAGAGAGGGAGGCTGAGGCTTTGTGTACAGTTTTGGAATCTGAGCTTGGAAAAGCGCAGCAGCGAACCACGGAAATGCTCCAGCCTCCACCTAAGGATTGCAGTGGAAAACCCAAAGACCCAGCATTATCAAACCTGATTATAAGTGCTCATCAAATAAGAATTTCTTTGGTAGTCCAGTTCTCTTTCCAAAAGCTACGGAAGAAAACCAAAGCAACTGTATTTCTCATATAAACACCTCAGCTGAGCTGAGCCAAACACAGGTCAAAAAAGTAATTAAATCCTGCAATCAGTTACCACAGCAGTCTGAACACACCAAGAAATAGCAAATTTACCATAAGCAACTGATCCTTTTTTTTAAAAAATAAAAATAAAAATAAAAATGAATCTCACATACTTTTGCATTTTCCAAAATTTACTTCATTATTTTTCTTCAGACCTGCTTAATCCTTGAAACTGAAATGAAATCAGAGAAATCTGGCTTGAATTTGCTGTGAATTTTGCCTCAGAGCACAGAACAAACCATCATGATGTTCCAACATGCAAATGTATCAACAATGATGAATACTTAAGGAATTGATTGCATCTAAAATCATCGTGATCTCAGTCTCCAGGGAAGTTTTTGTGACAGCAGGGGTGTTACTTTTGAAATGATACAGAGCCAAAGCTGTTGCCAGTCCCTAACTTTAGCTCGGAGCCCACATATCATGCCTCAAACTAGTATCCTAATCATCTCAGGTGAAAAATCTTCCCATTTTGGAAGATTATAATTAACTTCCTACTGAGCCATGCTTAGAAGAATGTCTCAACCTGGAAGATTAAATAGGGACTTAGGATCTGTCAGCAGTCATTCAGCGGTAGCTGTTTGTGTCTTGCAGCATAAAGATACTGATTTAACATATTATATTTAGAAAATGTTTTCTCCTTATTGTGGAACAAAAGGACTTGACTGCATGAGTAATAGATGTATTACTGGGAATACAGAGTAGGTCGCTGAATACCACTTCTGCCATATTTATGCCTTCCGATAACTGCTGTAAGAGCAGTACTTTCAGAATCCCCACTCCTGCAGAAAGAGAAATCACCATGCCTTCCCAGCCCACTGATACTCTCCGAGTTTCTGGGGGTCAGCATAACTCGGATTGATAGCTATTTTTTCTCTGCTCTTATCAAGGTTATTTCCAAGCCATCTTGACTTTGCTTCTGTTCCAATTAGGGCATGACTTGACTCATCAGTTCTTTATTTGGAACACACATCACATTTCTTCACTTCATCACTTTTCCTCCCAGTGAGGTCACTTGTTTGTGGCCATTCAATACTTCATTCAAGTACCCATTTCTCAATTTAATTCATTTTCATACAATCCTGTGCAGAGTCTTTCTTAAAGCCACAGTTCAGCCAAGTGCCTATTATGCAGGATAACTTTGGATTTAGCAGGATATAAACATATTGGAAAAGCTGAGGCCATTCTGAAATACGTTTCAGAACCAGTATCTGAAGCCTAAATTCTTTTTCCATTAAAAATGGTGAAAATTTTCATAATAATTTCAATGGGAACATGATCATTCTCTAAGTAATTGCTATCAGGAATTTAATTTAAACCTCATTTGACTGACATTTCTTGTTTGCAAGATAGCTATTTTAGGAACAATGTCTTGCTAGTATATCTCTCTTCATCTTAGTCATGACTGATAACAGAATAATCATCTCAACTACTTTCCTTTTCTTTTCCTGCATAATGGCTTCACTGCATTTTCACATACCAAACACACAAGAATAGAAACAATTAGACAAATAACAGTATTATATGCAGATGAGCAGGTAAGTGAAGAGAACTTGCTTGAAACTATCCTGGCCTGGGTAACAGGCTGAGAACCTTTTGTAGTCACGTATGGGTTGTTTAAAAGACTAAGGGAAGATGCAAGGTTGTCTCTGGAGCATGCCTGTAACTCGCGTTACTCTCAAGTGACGTTCCATCCATGTATTAAATACAGAATTTCTACGTACTGTAACTCCTCCCTGCTCATTCCTTGTCTCTCCTGCTGTCTCCTTGTCTCCGATTTAACATGTTGTTCTGCAAGAGTTAACGGTTCAGTCCTGCCAAAGCTATCTGATAACAGGACACCATCAGCAAAGTCAGAACTATTCATCCCAGTCACATTGAGCTTTCCCAGGACGAATCTGAAGCAGCCATCACAATTGTAATTTATTTTTAAACAGTAGATTTCATACAGGGAAATGCCACAAAAGGCTTCACCATTCATGTCATTATCTTGTTTCTTCTACTGCTTTAATAAAAGGCAGCGGTCATAGGGCAGCTGAATGCCAAGTTAAAAAAGAACATTACTTGTGACTGTTTCCAGTTCTTTGTAATATTTTCTCATTTGCCATAAATCTATGAGGACAGGAGATTACAGGGAGTTTTCAACGAGTTGTCTTTGACACTGAAAGAGCTGCTTCTCCTTTTAATGATGAGCTGTCACAGGCATCGATCAGTAGCCATGGCAGAACAGATGAAAGCAGTAAAAAATGACAGACAAACAGACCTCTTAACGATAAGGAAAAAATACAGTCCAAACCATCTGAGAGGCAGATTCGCATCGGCTTTAATGGGAGGGCTGTTGGTTTTTTCCTTTTTTTTTTTTTTAGTAAGTGTTGTGTATTGGCTTCAGTGAGAAATGGGAGCACTTAACAAAGGAAGCATCTAATAGAATGAGGTCAGACTTTTAAAGAATGGCTATTACCCAACAAAGCAGAACATCAGCAGGTCACTACAGAGTAAACAATAAATAACTTTCTATTAACAGGAAGGATAATGCTAGGAGGAGGTACCCTGAAAATCCTAATGAAGCTCCAAAAGAGCAGCTCTGGCCTGCTTTAAGTTCACAACATTTCACCAGCTAGTGGTGCTTCCGTGAGAATAAGCAAATTAGAATTAAGCCCTGTAGCTGATATGACAAGCCAAAAAACAAACAAACAAAAAAACCAGCAGAAAGGAGCTGGACATAGAGCCTTGCTGCCGAAGCACTGCTGTTACCCAGACAGTCTTAAAGGGAAAGGGAAAAAGGCAAAAGGCTGCGTCAAAATTAAAATCTGTAGCAATGATCTGGCAATGTTATTTCTCTTTAAATTTCAGTAACTTCATAAACAGGCTTGCTCCTCTTCTAGCAGCGCAGGCAATATGTGATTTTATTTCCTTCTTGCAACAATAAAACCCCAGTCTGAGTCTCTCTGCTGCACCCCAGGGAAGTGCTCTGGGGCTGGTTTTGCACCTTTTCCTCTTTTGAGCTACACGGGTAGCTTGGCCGATCCTGACACCATCTCGTAAATGGATGGATGCTTAAAACCCCAGAGTTTAGAAACACAAGTGTAACTATAGCTGGGGAAATAAAATTCTACTTTTATTAAATGCTGGGCTTTTAAACTTGTAATTCTGAGCATCAACGTTTATCTAATAAAAGAAGAGCTGCTGGTATTTTTTCCTGTGACCAACACAACCTAGCACCAACTTTGGAAGGGCAGCAAAGGCAAAGGAGAAGGACTCTTAGAAAGAGGAAGAACTGATTTCTTAATGCAAAAATAAAAAATAAAAAAAAAATAAAAAAAAGAAAGAAAAAGGAAAAAAAAAAGACTCGCTTTAAAAATTTGTTAACTGTAATATAAAGGAAAAAAAAAAAAAAGGAAGAAAGAATGCTGGGTTTGTGTGGGAAGGAAGCATATTTAAATTTGAAATGAATGATGTACCTTGTAATTATAGGAACCATTGAAAGAGATAGCCAGAATTAAAATGCTTTAAATATCCAGATTGAAATATTAATTTTAAAAATGTATGTATGTACAAATGCACACAAACAGAGGTAGATGACAAAGGGCTGAAATTCAAATCAACTCAGAGAACGAAATCAGCCCCGTTAAGTGGAAGCTGAAGTCGCTGAGCTCGGCAGGAAGGGCTTTGGGAAGGATGCGGCTGGGACAGCGGTTCTGGAACTTGGGATTTAAAGCTAAATTAGGGTCTGTAGAGTACCGTAACTGCCTCCCAGCGATTCTTTTCTACTGCACATGAACTCTGAGAACTCTTAAAAATTAAATCAAAACACCCTTCTAAATTTTGAGTTACCAAACAATGGGTGATTAAGCATAATTATGAAGCTTGCAGCAACAGAAGTAACATATTGCTTCTGTTATGACAAAGTTCTCATTGCTTAATGTGCTTTTGTAAGACAGTTATAAAGTATCTCATGGTATTACAGACGTTTTACATCCAGCTATTAATACTGCTTACTGAGCTCTCGGGATGGTACATATTTTCACTCAGAGATTATTGTATCTGTTTTAACAGCTACAGATAAGCCCGTGTGCCCATTTAACACTGAGAAACGGCATTTTTCAAGCAAGGGGTATGCTCATCTGAGCACAGAACCGGCACGAGGCACCTGCGGAGGCATTACAAAGTTAGATAGGTTTTCAGTGGGATTCTCTTTCTGTAGAGGAGAATATTTTGCCGTCAAGTTTTTTTCATAAAAGGCTTTTCTTTCATAAAGCATCACGCTGAGTGCTCAGCATTTCTTTCCGACTCCCCTCGAGTCACACTGACAGAGCTGCATAACCCACAGATCGACGCAGAAAGCTCAGGGGAAATGAAAATTGTCCTTCCTTGTGTGTTCGACTGTTTGTTGAACATTAATCCAGCACTTCTGGCTTTTTCCAAAGTTGTTCTGAGACTCTGGGAACGTTTGTTTTAATGTCAGAGACATCTACGTTTCATTATACTCTATGCAATTGGAGAAAAGAGAGATCACCTGCAAAACGCCTTGGCTGCTGAAGCAGCATTTTACCAAACACTGCCTCCAAGGAGGGTGATTAACTTGCACAGGTTGGTGGTTCAGTCTGAGCAACACCTGCCCAAACTGCTGCCAATGCATTTCACTTCAAAATCGTTGAAATATTTGTGAGGAACAAGGGTTTCTCCAAGGCATCAGCTTCTCTGTGGCTTGGACACCTCCACCCCTCTCCTTTTCCTATCAGTGACGTGAGGGACGCTGGGCCAAATCCTGCCTAAGCAGCCCGCCGTGTTCACCACCTAAGTGGATAGGTTTGAGAGACTTCATTTCATTACCAAACCCTTCTCACTTTGGGAAGGGTTAATTTGGAGAACATTGCAGCTTCTTGCTCTGCGTGTGGGTGAGTGTGGGGGTTTCTGTTTTGTTTTTGAGCAGGAAATCATATTTTGAGCTTTTACTGAGGGCCTTAACCCCCCAAACGACAAGCATGTTGATTGGCCCTAATGCAGTCCCAAGCTCTTCTGTGTTTTTTTTTCCTCATCCCACTCTCTATGTAAATCATCTTTCTTCTGCTTTGTCTCCGTAGACTGCAATGCCTCTCAATTTTTGTTTTAATTTCTTATCGAGTGTGCTGAAAATTATTAAGCACATTGAGTGCTACCGAGTCAGCTGTTTTGCCTCCAGACTGTCCATCTTTCAGCTGGCATCGATTTCGCAGAGAGCTGCTAAAACCTTTTTGCATGGCCCTCCAGATTTCCTGAGAGATTCAAAGTCTTCAGGGACCTCAGGAGCTCCAGTCTGACACGTGGGTTGTTATAATCCTGGTGTGGTGTATCCAGAAAGCTCTCGGAAACACCATCGGGGCAAGGTTTTCTTCAGCCAGGCTGTGCCTCTGCAGCGGTCAGCATCACTCTGAACCAGCACCGCACAACGCTGCTCCGCGGCTCCCAGCTGGTTCTTGCAAGAGCCCCTTAGAAGTTAAAATTCGTCCTTTTACTACAAATTAAAAACACATATTTACAGTCTCTAATTATATTTGAATGACTAATTCATTGAAGGAGTCACCAAAAGAGCGTAAATTAGAGTTATCAGGTCAGATCTTGGACACAGGAAGTTGGTACAACTCTGTTTACTTCCGAGCATGAGGTGAATCAGTTCAAGATCTCTTTCCTTGAACTAAGACATACTTTTAGAAAAAATACTCATCATTTTGAAATTGTTAGGATATGGAAAACAATATCTAACCCAACGTCAGTACTAGATAGGTGTAAAAACTGCCCTTAAAACTCCTCCTGATCAGAACTTTTACTAACTGATTGAATTTCTGCTTTTAATTACTGTATTGCTTTTAATACAAATTATTACTTTGTGAGAATCACAAAGCGGGGAGGACAGGAAATCTCCCTTCCTTCCTCCAAACTTGTCCTTGCCGAGTTGGCCTCTGCCTCTGTATTTTTAAGAAAAATCTGAAATTGATCTTTCATAACTGCGTGTGGTCAGGGTGTTGATTTGAGCTCTACCCAAGAAACCCAGCACAGGAGATAAACCAGCAGCTCGAAGGCTGTGCTGAGATGTTGACGGTGCTGTGACTCACAGAGGTGCCACCCACCGAACCTCCAGCAGCCTCCCTGCATGAGATGCAGCAGATGCACACGCTTCCCTTCCCCTGTATTCATTTTCAATTCACACAGAGACCTATGAGTGTGTGTATATATATATATACACACACACACATTATACATCGACTTTTAAATATAATATGCTGCCAGAGTTATGATTTTTTAAATATCTGAAGGATGTGGTATCTTGGAAACCAATCGCTTCGAGCTGCCCAAATCAATTACAGAGTGAATCAACATATTGCCTCAGCGTGGGAGAAGCGAGCAGCCGGCGCTGCCGCCGTCCCCATCCCGGGGGCCGCGGGGCTCTGGCAGCCCCCGGTGCCCCCGTTCCCCCGGCGCTGTGCCCAGGGCGCCAGCCATGGGGGCTGCGGGCGCGGAGCCAGCAGCTGCAGCAAGCTTCTGGTGGCTTCTTCGGCCGAAAGGTGTAAGGGCCTCACAGCGGGAGCAGACCATTTGCACAGCCTACAAAGGTGGCTTAATTCTTCCTTGTGAGTGCCTGCACAAAGTCGCATTTTTTCCATTTCATTTTCAGTCATTGTCTGCGTTTGATAGTTGAGCAATCAAACAAAAACAAACACACAGAAAAGAGCGAGCATCATTTTCTTTTTTCCTACATATGCCATTTACTCAAATAAGCAACACACTCTGAAAATTAAGTGGCGTGTGCTTATCCTGTTTTCCCATGAGGAAACAGAGCATAGCAGGCAGCGAGTGAGCTCATAGCCCACTGATGGCAGCAAGAAACAACATTTGGATATTTCTGAAGTGCGACTGTGACGTGTGAAGTGTGACGCAATAGGATATGCACCCATTTCTTGTGGCTCTTAGCTCAGCTGGGAGGCAAAAGGCATGCTCGGAAGGGGGCTGGCCCTTTGCTACGCAGTGACGGTCACCAACACCTATTCTGGCTCCCCAAGTTCTCAGAACTTAGTGTAAAAGAGCACTTTGAGCTGGTTACTGCAAACAAAGAAAACACTCAGTGCTTGCTTCGGGAAGAGCGAGCAGTGGAAATTGGAAGGCTCCACTTCCCTCAAGGGTTACAAACAAGGGCCCTGTGCCGGGGTCCGTGCACCCAGGGAGGGGGGAAGAAGGGACAGGGCTTGCCAGAGCACGGGGAAGGATAACGGTGCACACAGGCTTCTTGCTTTTAGGTTCAACCCCTGCTGCCTGCTCATCCAAATTTCACGTGAGCAGCGAATACCATGATCCACAGATAAGAGCTGACCAAGTTCATGTTCCTCCTCGCAGATCAGTTTCGCTTCTTTGGTCAGCTCAGTGAAAATGCTGAAATCTTAAATAATGGTCCAAAAATGGGATTATGTAGCTAGGGGAGTGTGGGTTGCTGAGAGAAGAGATTGCTGAGCTAAATATTTGGCAGAATTAAGAAAAGCAGGAAAGACATGTGGGCATAAAGAAATAATTCAATATTAAATTTCTGGCAGAATTCATAAAATCTGTTTATAGTTGAGATCACAGTGAGCCATTTACTTACTATTATTGGAAAGAAGGCCCAGCATCGGAGGGATTTGGCTTGCAATGGTTCTGCAGATATTAAAGAACAAAAGTATTAAGAGAACATTGAAATACAGGCAAATTCCCTGGCAGTCCCCGTGGTGAGAACCTGCTCACGGGGGCTGTGGCCATGCCTTGGCTGTTCGGGCCGTGCTCTCCCGGTGCTCATCACTGCTCTCATGCTGCAGGCTCAGGTCATCTTTGACCAGGTGCTGACCAACTGGCTGGTTGGGGTTTTTAATTCACTTTTAAGTGCCTCCATATGTGTTTGTTCTTGATCTCCAGCTCCACCAGCTTTTTCTTGTCTTTCATAATTTCCCACTTTGTTCAGTCTCTTTTCATTCCCTGTGAAATAGGGAACAGCAACAGGGGGATAGAAGAGCGCTTCTGCTCACTGCCTGCTGTGTAGCACGTTGGGGCATTTTGCTGGGTAATTATTTACGGAACGTAGGAGAAACAAGGAGGCAGCAGCCTGGGCAGAAGGATCACCTCCTGCTGGATTCACATGGATCTGACAGATGAAATCCCGGGAATGATGCTGTTTTCTGGGATGGGGCTTTAGACACAGCTCCACTCGCCCTGAAGCCCTGCTTCCCTTCAGGAAGAGGCAGATGACACAGCTGGCCTCCTGCCCGAATACTAACAGTGCATGTTTGTTTCCAAGGCCTCCCAGGCCAAGCGACAGGGCTGGTTCAAGCAAGTGCCAGGACAGGATCCTCCCCTCTCCCCATCCCTGCTCTGTGAGGCCCTGCTGAAGAAAGAGACCAGTAACAGAGCATTAACTGAAATTTCACATTAAACAGAGAAAACAGGTGCAGAAAGATAGAGACTAGGGAAAACTTGACTTTCAAAAAAAAATTAAAAATCAGATTTTCTTTTTTAGAAAGAAAAATGCAGTCCAAGATGATTCCAGATTTCCAGCGCAAGGGAAAAATATCTAAAAAAAAACAGACAAAATCACAGATAAGGTCAAGAGGTCAAGATATTTTCAGTTCTCTTTGGCAGAAATAACAGCCTCCCTTTCCTCCTTGCTTCTTCCCAACTAAAATGAAACAAACAATTGCAAGTAAATAACCAGAAAACACTTCCTGATTTTTTTTTTTTTCCTTATCCACTGCCTGTAGACAAGGCCAGGGAAGAGCTGCTGGGGAATATTTTGGATGTGGCTGAAGCTGCTGCATGAGAAGAACAAACAATTGTGTAAAAGTCCTTGTGTGCTCTGTTTGGCCACATCAGAAAGAGCAAACCCAGCACTGCCCACGGCCACGTGAGTATTTTGGTTTGCAGCAGTAGCACGGAGATGGAGCGAGCGGCCCACAAGAAGAGGGGGCTCAGGGAGGCTTCTTACTATCCTGAGCAGTATCTGGCATCACGGCTAGAGCTTCCAGGCATCACCCCCTTCCAGAGCAGCTCCCTGGGCACCCTCCGCCTGCCTCTTTCCTTGTGAAAAACCAGCCCTCTGCTGAATGCCAGCTTTTATGCAATTTTCCAGACCTTTTTCTTGAACAGTACCTGCACCTTACACACACAGCTCCTCAGTACTCCTCAGATAACTGCAGACAATATTTTATCTTCTTTCTGATAGTATTTCTTTTACAGGCATTTGTTGTAGAAACATGTTGTTCTGACAGGGAAGACTACAAAATAGCTGGAAGGCTCAGCACCATATTGCAAGTCCCTGGATGCCTGATTTCTGGGAAGAGTTTCCTTCAGATTGGGACAGACCCAGGCAATTTGGTTTACCTGATACACACACGCTTGTCCTTTATGTGCTCAGCAAAAATCCTGGTATCGAGACTCTTTAGATATTATCCTGAAAATCCTACTTAGTTAGTACTTCTGTACTGCACTGGATTTCAAAAACGTTGAAGTAGGACTGACTCGGTTAGGTTAACGCACTGGTTGAATTTCACCAAGTACTTAATTAGAAAAATTAGAAACAACCAAATCTGAAAGTATCCCGAAGGCTCTGGAGATCTGCACCGAACCCTTTGCTCTTCCCAGCTACACGTGCGTGGTGCTGAGCAGAACGTCCTTGGACGAACAGGGTCAGAGCTAAGGCTGAACATTCAGCCTGGTCTCGGCCTCCTGATTTTTAAATGCTTGATTCCTCAGTTTAACACTGCATTTATTTTTCGTTTAAATTAAAAGACTTGTGAAAAATACAGTGCGGGGACAGCGTAAGGCATTTTTTCCCAATTACTAGTTTTTTGCCACCAGGTGGCAATGCAGCCACAGCCATCGCATCTCCTCTTCCCCCCACAAACAATCAATTTCAGTCACCTGCAAATTTGTTACTAAAGCTTTTGTGTCTGACATATTTGCTTCCTCTTCATTTATCTGCTTTTCTCTCTCAGACTTTTTAAATCTCCTCCTCTGCATCCTCGTAGCCCCGTAACTGCGCTCCGGCTGCCACCAGGAGCACCAGGCTGCGACGCTCATGACCTCTACGGTTTTTCTGTGCAGCTGTCAGTGCCAGAACGAAGGTTTCATCATCTCCGTTTTTGGCTTCCACCTTTCTCAAAGCTGAACTCTCCAGCCTACAAACCCCCGGGTTGGGTTTGCCCCAGCAGGTTATGGACACACAAGAGCTGCTGCTGCGGGCACGCTTGGTGCTGAGCCCTGCCCCAGGGTGTGTGGGGACGTGGAGGGAGAGGAGAAATGCCTGCAATACTTTTTCCTGAATGTCTAGACCATAACACATTAGTCCTTCTAAAGCATGACTTAGCCCCTCTTTGCTAATGGCAGGGACTTATTTGTAATGTTCAACGTAAAGAGTTTTATCCTTGCAAAGGCCAGTTTTGTGAGACTGGATTGGATCTTAATGCCAAGTTTTGGATGAATTCAGTGGACTTCAGAGGACTTTAGAGGGCTGAGAATTTTACAAACAAGGCCTCTGTAAACGAACAGCAATCAGGCTCATCTGCACCTGCAGAAGAAAGAGGTGAGCGCGTGTGCCTGCACACAATCCATGCGTATGCACGCAGCTACACTGCCACCTGGCAGCAGCTGTGAACACGAGACCTCTCAAATAAAACTGATCAGGCGGATGGATGGGTGCTCACGGAGCCTTGTCCCAAACAGTGCCAGCAGGAACTCATCCTGGAGGGGGTGTGGGCTCGTGCCACACGTGGAAGCCAGCTCCCAGGCACCAGAGCCCTTTTACACAGCATTTCCTGCAGCTGTTTTTCTCTCTTGCTAGTCCTGGTCTTGAACTCATTTAAGTTCTTCCCCTTAGCCCTGTTTTTTGCAGCACAGCACCACATAAGCTCTCCAGGTCAGCTGTAGTGTTTTATTATATTCATCACCTACACTTGCTCTGAGAGCAAACAGGAATTGGCACCTCCAAGTTTTGGCAGATTTCTATCACCGAGTCAAATCAATTACTTAGGTTCCCAGCTGAAGTCAGAGGCAAGTGCATTTAGCTCTTAAGATTAAGTGCTAAGACCTGGTATCATGATTAGCAGCAACTTAGAGCTGCCATTTATCTTAAAAATAAATAATTTTTAAAAAACTTTAAAACATTAATGGGTCACCTGAATTAGTGCGATTTTATTATTTTTTTCTTTTGTATGTTAATAACTAAGTCTCTAGCTCCCTGCTAATTAATCTATAAACTGACAGTGGTTAGCTGAATGGTTCACCATCCAACGGTTAACCCACAGGAAGGGCCGTACCTTTTGCCACATCCATCCCTCCTCATCTGCACAACGCAGACCTACCTGGACATCCAGACTGATTAAGGAGTGAGGTTCCACGAACGCAGCGCCCAGTTTTATCCACGTGAGTTTTTACAAGACAGTAGTAAATACAGAAACTGAGAACTTCATGTAGGAAAAGGAGTTAGTTAACCTTTATTTCATTTCTCCATAGTCCCAAACTTGACAGACGTAGAAAAATATCCTTGAGTCTAGTAGACAAATTTACCAATGCTAAATAGCCCTTTGCTCTGACCATTGGGGGCCATTCTAGATACATTTGTACAAGCATTACTTCATTATTTTTTTTTTCAGTGAAAGGTTTTGCTAAACTATAAACAATAAGCTACAGAGAAAAAGCTTGTTCTACCAAAGCATGCATATGAAGATAATCTCTCAAAACTTCACAAAAAGAAAAAAAGGAAAAAAAGCATCTTGACACACACTCGGAGGAGAAAACAATTTAGAATAATTTTAGGGAAAAAAAAAATAAAAATAAGTCAAAGCAAATTCTGTAAACCAGCGGTGGATAAGTTAAAATATCTATGGCACAACTTTTCACAAAAAAATAAAAAAAAATAAGGCAAAGACCAACATTTTATATAAAAATAGCTGAGCAGGCTTCTAAAGAAGGAAATACGCATTTCTTATGATGACTCTGTTAATACAGAATTATAAATACCCTTATATATACAGAACAAAAAATATATATAAATGAATGGAATATTTCACTAGGCATCCATCTCTCAAATAAGCCAAGATCATCCGTCCTGGACTATAGCGGAGGTACTTCAGTTTAGGATTTATAGTAGTTTCTTTGCTACACATACTGATACAAATAATAAAAATGCAATATAAATACTGATTTTTCACAGAGAGTCATTAATACACTCAGGTTACAAGGCTTGACAGATTGGCCCAGAAAGAAATCATACTAGCTTTGAGCTGGTCAGTTATGTTATGCTTTGTAAAGCTGATGAAAACATCCGTGATACAGAATAATTCAACTTTGAGAAGAAAAAATAAGTCAAATGAATACCTTTAGGGAAATTAGAACCTATTATAGCGGAAGATTCGTTACCTCTTCATAAATACAGCAGTTTGTTTATATGCCAAGAGCACTTAGAAATACCATTATTAGGGGCATTTTAACGCATTTCCAAGCCTAAAGTTACCAGTTTTGCAGAGCTGAACTCTAATCAATATTTGTAAGGATGTATTTTAATCCTTTTTAACCTTTGAACTATGCAATCGATATAGTAAAAGTTACAAAAATGAGAGCAAACCAAGTCTATTTTAGATGAATTTCATTAGTATTTTAAGTGAAAATACCTTTGTAGGTTCTCATAGGTTGATCATGTTCATTCTATCTGTGCACGTTATAATTATGCATATATATATTCATATACACTCTCAGTAATTCTAAAAATTATAGAAATTACTTCCCATTAGAGAGCAATATTTTCCCCAACATGATTTGGTGGATTCTCCAATGACTTTATAAGCTGTACTTCACAAAATCAGACATAAAGTAGAAGCTTATATTGTCCAAGGTGTAGATGTTTTTATATTTATTTATATATATACGTATATCTATATTTTAATAAAATCCCCCAGACCTTCGTTGCTGCCATTCAGCTGAAATGCCTCCTTGTATCTCATTCCCTCCCCAAAGCCACAGCTTGAAGAGGCCTGTTCATTCTGTCAACCTCCCCCCGTGTATTTTGTGGAGATAGATGACGTGGGGAAAATTAGAGGGACTTTGTTACAAAACATGATCTACATTTACATATAAGCCTTAGCTTGCTACTGACTCATTTTAACGTAACACTTGCTTACAAGCAAATCAAAATAGTTCCTACAAGATCTTTACGCATGTTGTTATGAAAAAAAAAAATAATAGCTGTCACTAAAAGAACATTCTTATGAAATGTTTTATCTCAGAAAATGTAAAATCTTATTCCTTCTCATTACATCGCTGAGACTTGTTATTTGACCGATCTCTCTGATAAATTAATCTACGACGTATTAAGAAACATTACGACAATCATTTAGTACCGGAGTAGTTCTAAGTACAATATCCATTTCTTACAACAGCTATACCAAAAATTGTACAGCTAAAAAATTTACCGTATCATCCTTGAACTTTTATATAAATATTTACTACCATTAACATATGCTAATCTTTTTTTCCCCAGTATCAGATCTTTATTACTTCCCTGTCCATAGACTGTGTTTAAGACAAGTACATAAAATATACTAAAATTACAAAAAAAAAAAAAAAAAAAAAACATATCACACAACTAAAAAACAAGCACAAAATTGAAGAACGTGTGTTGGAAATAATTTATTGCCTATAAAAACTTTTTTAATTCACATTTTCTGTGTGGTTTTAAAGGTGGTGTTATGTTTCAGAGGTAGTGTGTGTAAAATGTAATACAGAGTTTGAAAAGATTTACTTCGTTCCGTCATACAGTAAAATGTTCACCAAAACCCAAGCACTGACCTGAAACCATTTTCCTTACAGAGACATTCTTAAGCATCATTTATTGAAGAGGATTGCTTATTTGTCTAAAAACAGTAACAACCAACCACCATGAGCCCGAGTTTCTGCCTCTTTTCTGTGTTGTCTTCTGACCAAAATGTCAGTCACTATCTTAGAGAGACGAATACTCTTTAGTCAAGAGTAAAAACCCTATTCTGCCACAGAAAGCATTTTGTAGTACCTTTTTTCTTATTTTTTGCTCCTAACTTTCCACATTTGGTCAATGTACTAAAATATTAATTGGTCAGATAAATCAAACGCTGTAAACCAGCTCCTGTTTTCTGTAATAACTAGCTGGAGCTTTCTTACTATCCTCTAACTTTGGCCAGGCACCTCACAACTGATAACTTAAAGTGTTACGGTTATTTTTGGACAGAAAAGGCAGAGTCCTGAAATGAAAGGTGAGAGTTAGACAGCTGCTAGTTCCTCCAACACGGAAAGCAGCCTTGTAATTCACGGGCTGACCTGAAGGATCTGGGCAGCAGGACTGGAGGTAGTAAATTACACTTTTGGTTGCAGTATTACAAATGACTAATTCTTCATGTTTCAGCTATTCTGTGTGCTATTCCATTTATGCATATTATTTTCTTATCTTATTCTATCAGTATCCTGAGACCAACAGTCAGCTACGACTATAGTACCTATGGAAAAGTTAGTGCTGTGCATTATCTTCTTCTTAACGTTGCTAATACGGTAGTGCAATAGAGACCCCGAATCAGATAGCTGATGAATTTGAAGCAGTAATTTCCACAATAAAGATGTGCATCATGATATGGTTGATTTGTCCTATCAATTCAGCCCTATAACCACAACGGTACATATTACTGTCCCCGTTTGGTTAATAGACCTGACAAGCTGCTTCCAAAATTTAGAAAATGAAGCTTTTTTTTTTTTTTTTTTTTTTTTTAAACTCAGAGGACTGCAAAGCCCATGATCTGCTTGTCATTTTCAGACTTTTATTGCCTTAGCGAAAAAGAAATACTTGGAAAGATTAAAGTGCAGTGCTGCTTCAAGAGCCAAGTACTCAAGAAAATTGACACTTGCATGGTACATCTGTTCATGTACTTTTAAATCTGCCAAAATTAACCTATTAGAATATTTACTATTACTCCTGTTAGACCTATACACTTGACAGAAGCAACATCTGCAGGGAAATGAAAAGAGGCATAGCTTCAGGAAGCAGCTTTCTTAAGAATAAGCAAGCTTGCTAGCAAAGAACTGCACTGCTCCCTAAGAAAGGAGCGCGCCCTGTTTCTGTTGTCAAGAGTCTGCTCTGAACTACCTTTCTCCACTTTGGTTTCTTCAGAAACATTGGCCGTTCATATTCCAACAGACGCATTAGGAATCAACAACGCCTGCCAAGTCATCTTCCATGGACAAACAAACGAGAGCCTTAGCAGCAAGACAATGAAAACATCAACACACAGCGCTTCGGCTGTAGTGGCGATCCAAGTTACAGATCCAAACCAGGGAAACAGCAAGGGGGACTTACTTCTTTCATCGCAACACAACACAGTATTAGCTTTCTCTGTCATGGAAAGTCTGTGCTAATGCTGAACCAGCTAACGCGTGCTTTTGTGCTCATCCTATGAGCAGAGGAAATAAACACAAACCAAAACCCTAACTATGTCACGGGCCCAGAGAGCTGTCACTATCATTTTCCATCACCTGAAGAACTCTCAGAATGGAAAGGGATATCCTGATGACTCCACAGCAGAACCTGATGCTTCTCAGCACAATTGCTAAGACAAAGCTGGTCAGGAATACGGATGGCAACAACGCCAAATTCCATCATCCTGTTCTAAGGTCCAGCTGAACTGATACAAGCTACCAGGATCTGGATGTAATCTGCAAATTTGAGGGGCACATTAAGTCTGTTAGGGACACAAGCAAACAATCAAACAAAAAACCCAAATCACAAAGCCATAAAGCATGTGTGGTGCTAGTATGATCTGCAGTACTTCAGTATGTGCTTTCTGTACCTCTGAAGGGCTGCTAGGCTTTGTGTTACAGAGCCTCAGAAGCGGGTGTGTTGCTTTTCAGGCACTGAACTGCAAAACTATTGTTGCTGCAACATTTTAAATAACCAGCAATGGTAATATAGCAATAAGAGTTTTGTTGTACCTATGGCAGGAAATACACACTGATAATGGAAAAAGAGCGCAGAACAGCTGTGCAGTATGATCTTATACGGTATTTCATTATGCAGGAACATCATTCATCCCTCTTCCTCCTGAATAGCCTGTATATTGCCACGTTTGTGACTACTTCACTGGGTTTTGTCTTGTCACCCTACAGCAGAAAAGGACAAGAGAACATGTCCAAAGGGACGACAGGGGTGGTGACTGTAGCTAGTATTTCACCTGCACATCCTAAAGACAATTCCCACTTCCTTGAGAAAAGGGACTTGCGTAATTGCTTCAATCTGACAGTAGGTCATTCAAAATTAATTCCTTCAATTTATTTGGCACATCAAACAGAAGCAAGACAGGGCAAACACCAGTTACTTGCAATGAAAATTTTCTTGTATAAAGGTGGATAACTTAACTGACCATGAAATCAAGAACTCTCCGTAAGAGTTTTCTGCCATTTGTCATGGGAATTTAAGCAAAAGCAGCAGGAAAACAGGGTCCAAATAGTGGCAAATCTCAGTACTAGTTTTTCATTATTTCAGCAAAGCTCATAGGAAACAAGAGGCTTTATTGTCAGGGGCACAAATTTCCTATCTCAAGAGAATGGTAATAGAGAGCATTGTTAACTCAGTATAAAAAACCCTTTATAAAAGATTTTTTCCACAGCGAGCAGAATTACAGTTGAGCCCTATCTCACACTTGAAGGATAGCATTGTGATCTCTGCTCATGAGCCTTAATTAATTTTAGATTGGTGGTCATTCCAGCAGGGATGTAAAATATTGTTCCTCCTTCGAGTAAGGATATGAGGATGTTTCTGCCAGCCAGGATGGGATATTTTAGCTCAGGTGGGGAGAGGGTGAACAACCTACCTCTACACACCGCTTACGCAGAGTGCCTTCTCTCCCTCATGGGTGAGAAAAAACTCTGAGTTTTATTATCTCAACTCAAATACAGGCCCAACAGCATCCTTTTGTGGGGTCACTCTGTATAATAGATGGCAAGAGGTCTTTTGAGGACCAAATGCTAACTGAATTGTATAGTAATCAGAACTGTGAAACCTTTTTTTTTTTTTTTTTTCTCTAAAAACCTTTTAAAACTGCTACTATCCTTTATGCAACTAGCATTTAACAGTACAGTTACAAATTCCCCATGTCCAAGGACAACATGGAAACAGAAAAAAAGAAAAGAAAAAACAGAGCTCACTACAGATACTAAGAAGAGAAAATGTGCAGAAGTAATTAGGGAGGAGCAGACCAGACTGAGAAAAAACTGAAGTTGGTGAGTTAATCCCAGTATTAAATTAATTATTTTTTTTGTCCCCGCTCCCACCCACCCAACGCTCTTGCATTTTCTGAGCTACACCTAGGACCTACCACTGAAATTAATGGGATTACTGTGCTGCATGAATAGGGATTCATCAGACTAAATTATTATTTGATGTAAGGTGTGTTTCAAAAATGCTTGCTGAGGAATATTCAGATCAGAAATTAGAGAGCATTAATAATATGAGCATGCACCTACATGCCCTGCTAAGTTTATCTGAATGTGTCTGCACATCCACTTTCAGATGAGGGAAGAGATTCAATGTGAATGACAGCCGGGAAAGGAAGAATTCATTTCAGTCACTGCCTGCAATCAAGCTCACATTTTAAAAATGGCAATGGTAACATGGCACTTGCCAAAAAAATCGTCAGAAAGGGACACTTCTAAAACAGGTCACATGAAGATGTGAAATGCTCAGTTCCAAATACTGCCTTTCAGGACAGAATGACAGCTGTGGATTTAAGACAGTGTCTTGATAAAAAAAAGTAAAGTTTGTTGAAAAATAAGTAAGTGATACTTAAAAACAATGAACTTTAGCATTCAGACGTGGACAAAGAAAATCCGTAACTACATTCATAAACCCCAAGCAGTAGTGTAAACATATCTAACCCATTGCTATTGTGACTATATCAGAAAGTCACATTCCACAGCTCCAGGTTTCCCACAATCTCATTTGTTACAACACATATGGACTGCTTCTGTACGTTAATAATTTATTGATTATTATTCAAATTATTCAGTTAGGCTTTCAAAGTGTTTTCAGCTATTTTGGTCAGAAAATAGAATATTCAATAATCTAAAGTCATGTAATGAAGAACACTTTAGTTTAATTTCAGATTTTCAAAGGGTTCAAGCACAACTCAAAAAAAAAAAAATCATTATTTTATTTGGATTCCCAATTTTTAGTCCGCCTACCTGAGTAAAAATGGAGAAAAATATAAAACTGGGACTGGTGAGCAAGCAACTCTGAAAAATTAGCTGTCTGTATAATAGGATATTTGTTTTCCTTTCTTGGATCCCTGCTCAAAAGGACTTTGCTACAGAGCAAGTGTTATTCTGGAAAGTCAGAAGTTATCCTAATCAAGGCCAAACTGCTAAAAATGAAACATTTCCTCACACGGTTCTTTCATTTAGCAAAAACAACACTCGAAATTTCTTGACACTGCAAGCTGCAGCCATTACGTACTACGGTCATCCTTCAGGCAGGTCTACTTCACCTTGGGCTTTCTGTTTTGGACTGAAGAACAGTGGATAGAAAAATGCTGTTCTCTTGAAACCTACACGTTACACGGGGTTTCTTTCTGTCAGTTAAAAATAATTGAAAAAAATAATCACAAACTGTCTGAGGCATTTTTCTCCGATAGAGACGACAAGCTGAATGAGGTATCATCAGGCTCTGGGGACGTGTGATTGAAATCCATTTCTTCTAATTCAGGAGGTAAGTCTGAGAGCAGTGCCTACAATTTAAGAAATATTACAATGTAGTATTAGGTGTATGTTTTATATCAGCAGTTAAATATCTTTCAAACAGATAGTGAAAAAGCTGTTGAGCTTTTTGGTCAGTGTTCATATTGGATGGTTTAAAAACTATCAAACAACGCCCCACAAGGTCAGTACTGACAGATATCGAAAAGAACATTGTCCAAGATGAGCATCTTAGAACAACAATCCCATAAGTTACTTAACTTGTTCTCGAAACAACTCAAAATATTTTTTTCCCCAAACTGGACAAAACCACGTGATCTATATTCATTTATTTTATTCAGATATTTTGGACATGCAAAAGCTTTAATGTATCTATGATCATGCTATGCTGGGAGCACACAAGGGACAAAAATAGATGTTGTGTTCAAGATTTTTACTGTTGCATTATTTATCTCTAAAGACTTCAAGTTGACTTTTCTTTATATTCAGTTCACATTGGTTTATGAAAGAATTATAACAACAACTAGAAGACAAATTTATTTTGGAGGTGTTCTAAGTTTCTTTCTTGCAGGTTATAGTTACTATTTTTACACCTGAAAAATTGCAGACTGTAAAGGTGAAGAAAAAAAAGGCAACAAAACCCTTTAAAAAAAGAAAAAAGAAAAGAGAACATTAGTCATACAGGACACGATCCAACCAAATATTACAAGAAGTGCTGTGTATGAAATGCAGTGCAGTAAAACTGAAGAAGCCTGCCTTTTTTTCCTAGATCCATCTCACAACAGATGAATCAAATTCGCTCAGTGTATGCTGTTGCACTGGTTGTCCCTTTGTAAAATAAATACTTTCCCTGTGTCACTGTTCGTGTAGATTGTGAGATGTTTCTTTTATATGTTCAACTTTTCTTTGTCTGCAAGACGTTCAGCACAATGCTGCCCTAATCATAATTGGAGCCTCTGGGCACTAAGGAATAAAAACAAGGAAATGACAGAAAACAAAATGACAAATACCTCCCATTACTAAAATCTACTTTAAGACTCACCTGCTGCTGTTCTTTATCATCTGATTTAATAGCAAGTATCAAACTCCGAGTAAACGTCTGTAATTCAAAATACTTCTGTTTGTGATTCTCCAACTCATTTTCAATGAATCTGACTTCTTCATTCTGTGGGGGGAAATTACATAAAGTTCTGGAAATAATAAATACTGAATAAATAAGTACTGCATCATTTTAATGACACCTAAACATAATTATTTTTGGTGCAAATAGGTAAAACTCCACCTTATGATTCCTGCCAAAATCAGTACTACGTGAAAAAATGGCATATGCCATTTCACTACCCTCCAAAAGAGATTTGTAATGGCAAATCACATTACAAGCAGATAAGGCATTTCAGAATTACTGCATTCATTACAGCCCAATTTTGTATCATGAAGCAGCAGCTTACCAACCTCCCCAGAACTCTCAGGTTACAGAACGAATAGCAACATATATACAAAAATGGAGTAATATTAGGAATCTCTATATAGTGTGGATGAAAAGACATTTTTCCCAACCTTCACATAAATATACGTCACTGTACATGCAAATCACTTCTTTTATACAGAAATAACAAACATCTTGATTAAAAATTCAGATTTGATACCTACTTCAGTTTATTACAAGTGTCTCTTTTCCTTCAAACTTAGCAACTGATTGGCATGTAAGATTCAAATGCTAAATCTATCTGTTGATCAGAGTAAAGCTAAAATTAATTTTCTCCCTTTCAATATGGAAAGGATGTAGGAGAAAATAAAGCAGTCCTTTATTAGGCAGCCACATGACTAATTAGGTTGGCAGTGCTGCATATAAAATGTTCCTTGATGGCTGGTTTTGATGGCAGTAAATAGTTACATAAACAGATTCTAATACTGAACTTACAAAAGTTAGCATTTTGCTTTAATAAGACTATTTTTGTCATAATACAGAATGATGATCTGATAGTCCTGCTCTCATTTGCTAGACTGGCTGTAGTTCAACTTATGTGATAAGAAATGGTAAAAGTACATGATGAATGGGAAGTAGGAAACAGGCCTTCCAATGTAGTTGTTGTTTGTTGTATTTCATCCTGAAAATTCAATCAAAACACTGCTCACCATACTGCTTCAGGTCAGAACAGCTCTAAGGGATAAATATTTAGGCTATGATTTTAAGGCTTTCATAAGGAAATCAGCTTAATGTCTTTCTTTTAGATAGAAACTTTTCGATCTTTTAGATAGAAACAAGTTGCCTGTGTAGCAATAGATTTTGGCCAGCCAAAGATGGGATTCAGATTTATGCGCGAAACACGTCGCCACAAAGACTAATCACCAATGTCAAACAACAAAACAACAAACAGGATTCTGTAGGGCATGCTGTCACAACAAGCCTTTCAGCTTGGTGACAGGTGACATTATGAAAAGGTCATTCCCTATCCATATTCATTCTGCACTGCCCTTACCAGGAAAATTATGCTTGAGGGAATAATTTTTGTTCTGAACAGATGATCTATTTATTATCTTGATAACCGATTATCATTAGTAGAGCATACCTGTACCTAATGGAAAAAAATAGCTAGATGCATAAAAACCCACTCAATACTCAGCACAGAACTGTGGCAACTCGTCTGAGAGCACTAGCACACACACAACCTTTACCATTTGGCAGAAGACAGCAGCTGTCAGGTATCCAACTGATTTTCCTCCAACCCACAACTACTGCTTACAGACATGTCCTGCACTGCATTGTTAGGATGACTTATTTCTCTGTTCCCTCCATTTTATTAGAGGATTCCAGCTGTGATGTCCCTTTCCAGAGCTGGCAGCAACATGCTGCATTTAAAATCATGCCATCGCACTCCAAAGAACAATTCTGGCACAGGAAGATGCAGTTTTGTTTTAGATGCTAAGGAAATTGCTGCTTTGTTCTGGGACACGTGGCAGGAGCTGCAGATGGCTACAGCTCTGGTAGCAGAGCTGTTCCACACAAATGGAGTTTTTCCTACCTCCCTCTGCACTAAAATTAGGGTAAGCTCCCGATAAATGCGACGAGGAGATGTGATTGCGGGAATGATGTGTGGTGCCATGGCTTCCTGACAGGGGAGCTGCAGGCTCCCACAAGCCTCTGCAGAATTCCTCGCAGATGGACCTGGCAGCGCCTTCTGTGAAGGACTCGCCTGCTTAACATCTCACAGCCCAAATTACTCACCTTATAATCCAGAAGAGAACTCATTTGATCCACTTCAGAATTACTTATCATATCGCTTTCTTCATCATCTATAATTTCTATTTTCTGAAACAGAAGTAAAGGGTTCATTCCAAATATGCAATGTATAAATCAGACAAGCAACCTGCATCTCGAACTGATGGGACAGGATGAGGGGAAGAGGACGCGTTTGCTCATGAATAGCTCTGAACCGTGAAGCACCCATTAGGTGGCAATCATGCACCTCAGCCACAAGAAGAATCCGAGCTGACACTGTGCTGAGAGCTGCTGCCGCGGTGACTCGGCCGTGTGCAGGAGCTACGTGCACCACGCTTTGGGCATTAAGTCGCATACCGGCTCACTATGGCCTGCGTTTTATTCCATAAGCCGTTTATTGAAGACTTCCTAGAGAGCAAAAACTATCAAAGCTTATTCCTCTGGAGCAAAAAAGACATTACAGCAAGTGACAGGCCAAGTCCTAACTGACCTACTTCTTGCCAAAGAAATAAAAGTACCCTTTTGGCCTATTTTAGTCGTAGGGCAAGGCAAACGCCCTTACAAGTGTATGGCATTCATACAGAAGACAGTTCCAAATGCATAAACACGGACATTTTCCCTTAATTCGCAACAATTCTTGTGAGATTTTTATGGTGGGTTTTCTAAAGATATCTAAACTGAAATGTTAAAGGCCAACTTTATGCTGTTTAAAACAGAGAAATACAACATAACTGTATCTCAAGTTTCAAAACATGCACTCACTTCTACACATCATGTTTGTTCTCCCCAAAAGAAAGACTTCTTATGTGACAAAACTGTCTAAAAAGTTATTTCCATAGGAAAAAACACAATTACATGTTTTTAGTGCACCTGTAGGAGTTTTATTTTTATTCATATCTAAATTAGATCTCAAACAGATGGAACAAATTTGAATTAAACAGCAACAAGAGACTGGCATTTCTAAGCAGGAACTGGGAAGGATCACTGCTCAGATAAAACTACAAATTCCACTGGATCTCTGAGAGGGGAAGCAGTGGCAGTGTAAGAAGAGGGGATTTGGCTGTTTTCTTGTTTTTACTATTGTTCACTGGTCTGGCAGTTGTATGCTTATAATGGAGACTGTATATCATAGGTTAAAATAATTTAATTACATTATTTAGTATGCTTTGTAATACAATGTGGGTGAGGGCCCACACTGACACAATACGCTCTGATCATCAGTTCTTGAGGTATTACTTTAGAGAAGCTTTTGTCACTACAGCATAGATGTGTTTCTTCCATCTACCTGCAGCCCTGTCACTGGAAATTTCCTTCTCATCACCCGTGAGAAATCCATAAAGAGAGGTTATCGCTCTCACTAGAAGATCCCACCAAGCTCACCAGCATGTGTTGAAGGGAATGAGGGAAAAACACATTTTCTGTCCTTCAGCGTCTGACAACCCAGCTGAAGTGACAGCTTTTCAAAGACTTAATATCACAAAGATCTGCTGCTGTATCATACACTGAGTAACACTGTGATTTCAATATTTTTGGTTTTAGACTCAGCTTGAAGAAAAAGTTTCTAAATAAATGCCAAACAGTCACACTATCTTATAATTATACACTTTAAGATAGCAGGGGAAAGAATGGATCAGAATTTCAAATAAGAAAACTCTCTTAGCAATTCCAATTTCAATAGCAAACATTTTTTTAAAATTAAAGTGTTTTCAAAACAGTATAAAAAAAGTAGTCATCTTTTTTGCCCCTCTTATTGTGACAAATTATATAACGCTGGGGTTTAGGTAGACTGGAGAACTGAGTCTCTTGGACATCACCTTTGCAAACCTTTACCTTTGTCATTTCACATTCTGCATCTCCATGGCAAACAGAGCAGCCTGAGTGATTATATCTAAGGTCACAGCGGGCTGCTAAGGTAAACAGAAAGGAAAAAGGCGACTGCTTCTGTTCAGGCAAGCCATGGAAAATACAGCCGTGGGATTTCAGTTTATCCAAAAGATGATCTTACAGTAACAAAAAAAAAATTAAACATTCCACTTTACATATATATATACACACACATGGAGGAAAGAGAATCTCCTGTTCATTTCACACAGGTTTTTTGTGATTGAAGTAAAACAAATGTTTTAGTCATGGTCTGAGCTGCTGTGGTCTCTGTCTGCAATAAGAGTGTTACTGGGAACTGGAACCATCCCCTGTTCATTCTCTAGATAACTTTTTAAGATAAAAAATACCCTACCACTTGGGGTCTTCTCTCCTCTTCCTCCTCTCCTTTCTTCTAATTTGAGAGAAGGCAGGCTAAACAAAGGGACATATTGCATTATTTGCCATGACTCCTCCCTCTGTCTTTCCTTCCTAGTCTCACTGCAGTCAATTAAAAACAGCAAGAACAACTGTGTTTGAATTAAGGTGAATGCAAGTGAGAAAACAACAATCATCTAAATAATGCCCTACCAAGATTATGGGAACAAAGAGTACATATCGCCCCGGTTTATCTCACAGATTCAAGGTTAGGTATAGAGAGGAAGCTCTAGCAATATCTGACTTTCTCAAAGCTACAGAAAAACATTTTCAATTTTTATTTTTATTTTATTCTTACTATTTTATTATGCTATATACTTATAGAACACTACCCAAGCATTGAGCTTTGCACTCCAGAAAAAGAACACCAGACTGTTATAATACAGAAACATCTGTAGTATTCAATTTCTACTGAAGGTGCAAAATTCTCTCTTCTAGTACTTTAAGTACTATTTCTTTTAGCACTCAAGCAATAAGGGAGGATTCTCAGCACATCCAAATGAAGTTTTAACCTAGTGAAAAACACTGGTGTTGGACAGCAACCTCAACGTTAGACATTAAGGAGGTCGTATTAGTGGAAAAGGAAAGGTATACATACCACATTATCAGTAGATACTGGATTCTGATCATCTTCTTTGTGATGGATTTCTTCATTTTGAAGACCTTCATTTGTCTCTTCTGCAGAAATGAATCATATTTGAGATTTCATTCAATTTAATGCTTAAGAAACATTAGTAGTCTTTACCACTAAATACGTCACATCTGCTAGATACAAAAAGAAAGTCATTATCAGTATCTATGAAAAAAAATACTGTATGTTTCATTAAGCAAGACATTGTATCCTAAGTTTTTCAGGCCAGTCAAGACAATCTCTGGTTGAAAAGACAGAAAAAGTACCAGTTACTCTCTTGCAACCTTCCAAACTCTTCTTAGTTTTAGGTTCACATTGGAATATTCAAACTTGATGAAGTGTTTCACATCAGAGGTGCCCAGAACTTTTAAAAAAATAAATTAATACATGAAAATTCCAGCATGCCCTGTATTTACAGGGCACGTGTCAGAATCCCACCTCCTCCTCGCAGGTGCTGACTATTTCTGTACAGAAAACCGATCATGCAGATTATTTCATTCTTGTATGGCAAACTGTTAAGTCCTAATAAATGTAGGCTTGTTGTTTATGCTAAATTTAATTTGCCACTGGCCACAACTTCAGAGGAAAGCTTCTGCTAGAAACAAGTGGTGGCAAATGGGAGAAGTGTGAAGCAGGAGCCACACGTAGCCTCATCGCCACCCTCGCGGGACGAAGGTCACCCACGAGGCGCTCGCAGGGACCGAAGCAGTCCTAGCACCAGCGGCACCGTCACCCTGCCTCACCCCTTCCTCCATCTGGCTATTGAATCCAGCTCCCCGCAGCACTTTGAAGTCTTAAAAAATTCATTCAGCTAATACAAACCGGCAGAGCTGTAATGGCCTCCACAAAGCTGTGTTCATTTACACAAACTATGGATTCAATTAACGTACCTTTAAAAAAGGCAAGGCGTTATGAGAATCTTAGTGCTTAATTTTGCCTCAGAGTACAGCCTTTTTTTGTTGTTCTGTTTCTCTTTTAATATTTACACACTACTTTTTAAAAGCTAGTGCCACCAACACTTCTGCTCTAATTAGGCAACTAAAAATATCCTTTCTTTGAGAGTTGGGGGGAGTTGTTTGTTTGTTTTGTTGTTTAATTAGAACCAAAAGTTATATTACAATCAATCACGCATCTGTGGCTGACTCGCATACAAGATTATTGCTGTAAGTATTTTCCAGGAAGTTCAAAACAAACTGAACTGCAGTAGGAAAACCTCCTGTTCTCAGCTGCAGGAGCAAACAAATGATTCTTGTGGTAGAATGAAGGAGGGATTTCCGGACGCTGTGGAAATCCTATAGGTTTCTTACACTTCTTACGTCTTGTAGCCATCTCTTTATTCATAGCCTTACAGCTCTGCCCTGTTTTAAGAAAGTCTTTCAATAAATACAGTGTTATTTTTCACTTTAAGCTGCAGAAAGCTCAGATTCTTCCCCCATTCCATTTTCTCCCAAGCAGATCTGACTACATCAGCTCCTTCTACACCTCAGGCAAATCAAGGACTCAGATTCTGCACCTCTTCTGGCTTTCAATCATTTGACCCATTTCTTTATCATATTATTCTCTTTACAGTGCAATATGACAAAGCTATCACAAATTCATTCCCAGCAGTTCTCCATTTTCTAGTTCTTTCCTTTAAATTGTTCAGACAAAATGACAAGATCAAGTCTGGCGTATTAAGCTGAAATAGCATGCGCTCGATCAGACTTTCTTTCAGTTTAGAGAGCAAAGGCTTTATTGATCTCTTCTAATCAGAAGCACTGGGAGCAATTAGTTGAGCTTGTGAAGCTAGTGAAACGTGCAGAGCAGCAGTTCATCCGCCCTAGGCCCAGAGCACAAGTGTACAAGAGGGGAAGGGAGAGATTTATTCAACGTGGTCATGCGGTTCTGTGAGGTGGAGTAAAAAGGGAATTAAGTTCAAGACACTTATCAGCCAGGATCATGGAATTTACTGCGAACGAACACGCACCCTGTGTGTGCAGTTCTAAGGCTTCCTCAACAGTCCCCTGCTACTGACTTTGATCTTTTCTGCAGATTTGTGTTTGCTTGTCAGAGCCCATGCACACACCTCAGACAGCTTAATGACGCCTTCTGCCACGCTCTGACATAGTCTGAAGCTCTTTCAGTTCAAGAGCAAGTTTGAGCCAATACATCTTCTGAGCATATCTCATCAGCAAGGTTTATTATGAAAACTGTATTTACATAGTTCTGGTCACCTCCAAGCTAGCAGGTTCACACACATCCATGCTTGTTAAGACAAGAACTGCTGATGTGGCTCACGCTAACACGAACGGATATTCAAGCTGGCAGAGTAGAACTGGCAAGTTAGCAGAGAGCATTCTTCTTTGAACCCAGCTCCTTAAGGAAGTGAGCTCTACACATTTGTACTGTCTGTTCATCTCTCAGTTGCTCCAGCAAATTGCGAACTTGCTAATTAACTTCTGATGAATCTGGCAGAAACACAGGTCTTATGGAAAAGGTTTCTGCAGGCTTTGAGATAAAAATATCAACAAAACTCATACAGAAGTAAAAGAAGAGACCAAACTATACCTTCAGCGTAGCCAAGGTACATAACTTGCAACTGTTCGACACTTTCAGACATTTTTGAATGTGTACAACAGAGAATCCAAAGCATGCACACTGCGTAAAATTAAAAATATATGCACAGTAGGAACTGCATTGTCAAATACCTTGTGAGCTTCCTTCAGATAAGCAGATTGATACTTCATCATTCCTATCATTATCATCCCCCACTTCAGTAGCAGTTTCCTCTCCTGGGTTAAGTGCTGATTTAGAAACAAATTCAGATTGATCAGAGAAATCAGCAGGACCTCCTCTAGGGGGTGGGACCTCAATCCCCATTAAACGGTATTTCCGTCTTCGATTCCCAATCCATGTCTTGCAAGAGAAATAAACATGAATGATATCAGAAACTATAACAAAAGCAACAGGCCCACAACCAAGTGAAATTAGCACATCTGCACTCTAAGAACAAGAGCGTTGCCAGCAATCCAAGGGAGGTGATTATTTGCCAGTATTGGACCTTCATGAGGCTGCCTCCTGGAGTACTGCGTTCAGTTCCAGTCCTCCAGGAAAAGGGAAAAGGGTAAGTTGTGCAGAGCAAGAGGAAGAGAGGCAACAGCAGCAGGTCACACAAAGAAAATTCTGATTGGAATTAAGAAAAAAAGAAAAAGTTTTACAGTGAGGGTAGTTCAGCACCAGAACACTTTGCCCACAGTTTTGGAATCGCCAGCTTTGCATGTACTCAACATCTTACTGCAAAGGTCCTGAAAAACCTGACCTCACGCTGCACTGAAGTCAGTCGTGCTCTGAATAAAGAGTAGGATTAGGTGACCTTGTAAGGTCCATCCCTACCTAAGTTACTGCATGAATTCAACATGTGATCTTTGACTCAGTTTCTCCCACTCTGCAGCTTCCAGTGGGACTAAAGCATCCAGTGACCCAAATAGTCCATCTGTTCTAGGATTTCCTACAGCACAGAAGAAATTGTCCAAGGTGGTAGCTCTACATCACTCTACTTTGGCAGAAGTAAGCCCAAAGCAGTATTATCTTTCACTCCTCTTTAACTGGAAGATGAGGCTTTAAGGAAATTTGCTTGCAGTAAGGTGTAACAGTAGTGGGAGATGAAACAGGGCCAGGATCAGGGAACTTGGAAAACCCCATTCATGATCAGATAGCCATGGATGCTCTAAGTTCATTTTACATCCATAGCTCTGACTTGCTTTCTCTGATAAATTCTAAAGAAAAATTATGCTAAAATTATTAAAGACTCGAAATAGAGTTTAACATGATGCAGTAAGAGTTGTCTGTACCTCAACCTTGTAACTCTCTTCCCTTTGCTGCATTACTCAGGCTTTTGATACCTCATCCAATTTCAACTCTACTTATCAGCTCCTGTTCCCAGACACTTTACTCCAAAGTCAATTCTTTGCTGGCATCCAAAAGTCCTCTCACAGCCAGGAATCAACTTCTTTGCTTATTTTAACTTCTAGTCTTCTCGACCTGGCTCTCCTCCCCTTCCACAGTGTCTGTGAGACGCCAGGAGCAGTGCTGACAGCACTACAGGCACCTTCCACGTCGTCCCAGGGCCTGGCCGCCTGCTGCCCCAGGGGATTTGGCCATGTAAGCTCTGGCTGTGCAGAGTCTGCTCCATGCACAGCATGGCCTTTAGTAGGTTTTGAAGAATATTTAGTGCTGGAATTTCTGGGTTACTAAAAGCCAAACATACCTCTAGAAAGCAAGCACAATTGCTATTTTTGAATAATTAAAAATTAAGCTGAATCTCTTTAGCTAAAAAATGACACGCTTAGCACTGCCTTTGATAAATCATTTTTGCTTTCCCTAAATTTCCTCAATGATGAATGCAAAACAGGTACACAAAAAGCTAATTCTAACTATATCCCTAAAACATTACCTCCTTAAAAGCTTCAAACATCTGTAAAATACATGTAATCAGGCTCACTAAGCCTACCTAAAGCAGCCCTTAATGAACTGGGGAAGAAAGGGCAGAATCCTGGCAGAAGCCAGCAAATGCCCTGTGCAGCTGTAAGCGATCACGTCCAGTGGAACTCTGCATGGTGGCAAACTTTACCTTTCCAGTAATACTGATATGTTCACAGTACTGGCAATCTTTAAAGCAAGCACAGGGACATGAGGATCAATCATCTGTACTTCTGGAAAAGCAACATTTATCTGGACAAAAATAATGAATTTCCATTGAAAAAGCTATTGAAAGGGAAAAGGGGGGAAGTGTATTTAATTGAATTGAAGCAAGATACACTATGTATATAAAACTATTTTACACAGTTATATAAATATAAAATGTGTAATGTAAATTATATAAATGTATAAACAGTATGTTTCTAATACATACCTCATATATAAACTTGTTTTGTGTGTGTATATATATATATTTCTGTATTTATTACTATTTTACTTTTATTTTGTTATGTCAGAACTGCTTCTGTTATGGAGAAGCAGTTGCTAGTTGTACACTACCTACCCATAATTTAAGGTACAGGGAAATCCACCCAAAGGCAACAAGGCCTGTCCCTTTACTGAAAGTGGGGAGCTTTTTTCCCAAAGAGTCTCTCAGTGCAACTCTTCTTGGCTGAGCACGGAGTACAGAGCTCAGACTTCATGGCTCATGCAGGCCTCGCAATACATCACCGCTGCGTCCTGACTATGAGAAAGCAAGCACCCTGCACTCTAATCTGCAGACTCTAATCTGTTTCCTCCTGAAGAAAACCCAGGCTGGCACATAAGGAAAGAGGCATAATACATTGTGCCTACATAGAGCCCAAGACAAATTTAGGAGAGATTCCACAGCATGTTACAGAAATTTCCTATCCACATCTGGGATGCACAGTGTGCCTTAGAGGACCAGCAGCAGGAAGCACTGAAGATCACACATCCCCTGTAGCATAAATTCAGCCCTTAGAAACAACCAACCAAACAAAGTGTAGCATGATGCAGGACCAACCTAAATCTCACTCTAACTTCTCCAGTCTGTTATAGAGCGGAACTACAGGCAGAGGTAGGTCAGATGCTGGTAACAACAATCAGCTACTATGAAGAAAATAAATCTTTTTCTTTGTTTATTCGTTCGTGTGTGTGTGCACACCACAGAGTTCTATGGAGTTATCTGAGCCTAGTGCATCTGCCCTGAAGGCAGAAGCATTGAAAGGTGTGCACAAAACTTCACCAGCAAGGATATTCTTAAGGAAACAAAGTAATGGAGACTAAGCAAGGGTGTCAATCCTTCTGTCCTATGAGTAAGGTACTTTGGAAGGTTCACCTTCCAAAAAACAAACTGAAGAGCTCAAAAATACAGAGCAGTTCTGTTCTCTAGAATGCAATTTAACTTTTTCTTAATTCAGATTCACTTAGGAAAACAAGCAAGTAAATAACCAGATCAGTGTTCAGTACTGAAACCAACTCTGGTAGCAGTTTGATTCATCAGTCCAACAGAGACGGCCACAAGAGAAGAGTTTCCAATAAGGGTTCCTACCTCATCTTTTGCTTTGGTAGGCGATTAGGAGTAGCATTTGACCTTTTATGTATGAAAGCTTTATGTTCTATTAAATAAAATTACCATGCATTTTCCTTAGATTCCTCCTATATTTCTGAGTAGTTTGATAGTTGTCATCCTGTCTTTCTCAAATAATGGCTCCTATCTCCTCTTCTGCTTTGATGTCAAAGTTTAAGGGAGAGGTGGAAAAAGATGACAAAGGCTGAAAGGACGAGTCACAATCGTCATGCCCGTTATGATGGGAAGGGAAGACTAATGACATTTTTGTACCAACTGCAAAGACAGTCAGACTATTTTCTGAAGAATGGAAGCACTGAGTAAGACAGTCACAGATTCAGAGCGGTGATGTCTGGTAATTGTGAATGCAGTGGCAACAATTGATGCTTTAACAAACTTCCCCAGCTCTGGAGCAGATGATGTGGAGTGATTCTCATGAAGCAGGTCATCGACACTAAACCTGTAAATCTTAAAACAACCCTTTGTTCTTTTATATGTGTTTATTTTTCCCTATGAGCATTAATGGAAAAATATGTTCTCTGTATTTTTAGAGGCTTCTTTGAATCTTAATCACAATATAAATGATAATGCTTTTAATTCTTCTAGGATATCCCCAAAAACATTTAACGCATTTACTCAAAATCTCACTGAAATCTAAAGAGAATGTCAAATGGTTCCTAGTGCTACTCCCGCTGCCGATCGATAAGACTCTTACCTGAGGGCTTTTTTCTATATATAGACTGCAGAAAGAACAAGAGAGCACTTCCCAACATGGTCATTCATTATGTAATACATGAAATCTATTTCAAGCTTCCTCATGAAATTTTTAAAAGCTTTCATCTGTCCTATTTTTGCTTCTGCAACAAGATAGGGGAAGACTCTGGGTTTCTTACCCGCACTATTTCACAGTCAACATTTAATTCTGCAGCAACAGCTTCAATTTTCTCTCTGCAGACTGAGCCCAGGCTGGTCATGCCATTATCCCAGTATTTCTTTAGGGTAGCTAAGTCTCGGTCACTGAATTGTGTGCGGTCCTGTAACTGTAAGATAAACAAAACAATAAAAATACTGTTAGATTTGAAAGAACTCCTTACACTGTTCATTTAATTTCCAGAGGTCTTGCATGCAGTAACACGTTACACTGTCTCTGTGGCTCTTCTCTTTTTACTCTCCCTTAAGATGTTTCTTTAAGTGCTGTTTCCCATCCTAGTGGAGAGTTCCCTGGGATTTACCTGAAAGACAGTGCCAGTGCTAAAGCAAGTCCCAAGCACTTTAGCTTTGTTTCAAACTCCACCTGATTTTTTAATTTATCTCACTCTATAAGGCCTTACTGAAAATAACTGTTTCCCCTCGTGCTGTTTACTCTCTCCACCCAATTTATGCAAATTATTCCTTAAGGCTTTTCAAGTTTCTCACCCTCCCCCCCTAAAGTTCTTTTATCTTACTGCGAACTACAATACATGCATAATTCAAAGGATTCTGGCTTCCTAAAGGGAATACTTTAATGTTTATTTGGTAAGCTTCAGAGTTTAAATTGGTTCTACTGTTTATTTGCAAGTTCCCCGGCTCTTTGTGTGTA
The DNA here is from genome assembly GCA_011076525.1 of Nettapus auritus. Lineage (NCBI taxonomy): Eukaryota > Metazoa > Chordata > Aves > Anseriformes > Anatidae > Nettapus > Nettapus auritus. Next base: position 2,361,829 of record CM021768.1, read on the forward strand.
TTTATCAACATACGTGATAGCAGATCACTGATAATAGGCAGTAAAACTGAGAAACCAAGCTAGACTTCCTACTACTTCTTCCTACCACTTTCATGAGCATACAGTACTGTTCTGTTAAAAGGACTTAAAAGTGTTTTCAATAGTTTTTAGCATAGAATTGTAACTAATATTTCCAGTTTCTTTACACCAGCCCATGTTTGTCATCTTTCCTGCAATTACCGGTACATAAATGCAACCACAAAGTGCATCAGTAGTTGCTGCTCGTGCCAAATTTGTCATTATTTCAACAGCTGAATTTTGAAGAAATGAGTGTGATTTCAGGTCTGAAATCTAGGTCTGCTCATTTAAAAGCTGTTAAAAGTTACAGTGAAGTAACCTTAAAGTGCAGCAAAAAGAAATCTTGCAGAACCAGAATAATTTGGATCACGCACAGTTGCCAATTCCAATCTTTGTTAGTCCTCAAAATACGGTAATCTTTACAACATTCTTCTTTCAAAAATTGCATCGTATTTCTCAACACATGAGAAGCACCTGAGCCTCCTGAATACACTGCTACGGAACAGCGGTGGCAGAACCTTGGCTGCACTTTCACACACTCAAGTGAAGGTGTGTAGAAGTGTCTCCATCCCTTGCACCCAGACACCGACACATTAGGCAGGGGTGCTCAGACCAGGAGTTCCTCCTACCTACAAGCCACCTTTAAAGAAGGAAAGCGGGGTTATTTCCCGAATCACTGTGACAATCTCTCTATGGCTGTTGGCAAAATGGACTGCAAATTCTGAAAACGGCTGGGAGAGTTCTCCCTTGTTCTGCATGGAGCAGTCGGGGAGAGGCAGCCGAGCGCTGAAAAAAGGGAAGGCAGGAAGCAACGTGACAGCAATGCTAAACCTACAAGGAGAAACAAGTCACTCTGGCCTCTCCAGCTTTCCTGAACAGGCAGGTAGCTCAGGGCAACTCTACCTTCTAAAGCACATCGCGTGTTTTTTAAAAATGAACAGCGTTTGTTGCTGCTGCTGGAGAGGGCATTGACAACACCGCTGCTACACTCGAACAGCATCGCATGATCTTTACTATACTTAATATGCAGAGAGAACTTGGAATTTTTGTTTCACCTCCTTCTCAGAAATACTCCCTAGTGTTTAAGGTGACAATCCATGTTTGTGCTGCTCTTGCAGTGACTGTCACATCGGGTACTTCACCTTTTCTCGGTGCTGAAGGACTCGTGCAGAAGCACATGAATTACGCTGATACTGATCATAGGTCACAGAAGGAAATGGAGAACAAGCTATTTCAGTCAACTGATATGAAAGAACAAACACAAAGCAAAACCAAAAGCCTACAGCACATACTACGTGAGAGAGTCCAGACAGAAACAAACTGAGAGGAAAAAAATAAGTTCAAGTGAGCAGAAGATGGTGTTCTTCAAAAATAAATAGATAAATAAGGAAATAAAATTTGAAGTAGGGAACATTTAACAGCTATAAGGAAGAGTCAGTTCCCGCTCAGGGCTGAGGATACCAGCCTCGCTGTGATGCAGGACTCAGTCCACCCCAGCAAACTCAGTGCATCCTCCAGTTATGATCTCTCATCCCACTTCAACTTTTCAACTTGAGTCCGTATCTGATTTGTGCCATTTTTCCCCACCAAGCTCAGCACCAAATAACCTGCTACAAGCAGGCAAGCAGGTGGGAACTGAGCCTCCTCTGAACAGCTCCACGTGCTGCCTTCAGAGGGACACCTGACAGCCGAAGGAACGACTTCATACAGCTCGGCAGTCTGCAGCAACGAAAAGCAGCATCCATCCATCACCGGACCTGAAGTGCTACCAGTGCCCCAACAGGAAGGTTCTTGACGTTTGAGGGCTCAGATTCACCGGCAAGTCAGTGAGAGGGCAGCAGGTTGCTGCATATTAAACAGAGCCCAGTGGCTGCCTGCCGGCACTGCTGCTCCCAGCACACGTGTGCCGCGTTACGCTGCCTCAGAGGGAGTAAAGGAGAAGCGTCCTTACGCTGCTCTCCTGTGCTGCTGGGATCAGCCCAGACCCCTAGGCTCACCAGATGTAAATAACACGTCGGCTTGTCCACAGTTTACATCCAGACTAACTCCTCTAAGTGGCCATGCCATACATCTTTTCATGAATTTATTTGAGGAACTCCATTCAGTTACACGATTATCCCCTTGACAAAGATGGTGCTTGGACTCCTGCACTACTCAAGCATTACATGATGCTCCCAAAACAATCAAGGTCTTTTGTAAGAAAACAAAGGGGAGAATCCCTGCATCAGACATGTAACGGCACTTCCATTGGTTTAGTTAATATTAATAACCTCTGCAGGCTTTGTATCATCAGAGGAACTGAGGAAACAAAACCCACAGTCCTACAAATCCTGTAACAGTGGTGGGTATGCAGCGGTTACCACAGGGGAAAATACCAAAAGATAACACCAAAAAGCTTCATAGTTAGGGTAATACTTTTTGTAGCTCAAGACAAGTCAGGAATTCAGTTCTTATTTTTACTTCATTATAACAAATATTATGAATACAATTCTCATTTCCTCTCTTCAGATCCCCTACTTGCTGATTTGAGGCTCGCCTTTATCCTCGGGAGCATTAACTGTCTGCGGAACACTTTACATTTCTCACTTCTGTTGTCCACGTCTGGGAAAGCCGAGGGAAGCTCTTTCCAGCAGAAAACAGACCATCAACTCACAACGAAAAGCAATCCTTGTGAGCAAATTGAATCAGCAGTTCTGCCAAGCTGAGGGTTAAACCCTGCTTATCCCCTGACCTCTCAAGTGTAATGACAACATCCTTAGAAGAGATGACCCAGTTTATTATGGGCACTCCTGGCCCTTGGCCAAGCCCCTCGTAATACCCACTGTGCACGCAGTATTTGTGGTGCAAATCTAGTGGCTGTAATTGGTAGGAATAATTACATTTCAGCGGAGTGTCCTTATCCTGCCTGTCATTAAAGCCTGCTTTTAGATCAGTTTTTATGCATCGGTTGAAAGCGTTTCAGGCCACGTGTGAAAGCTACCCAGAATCTTCAGATTATGAGGCGTATTCTGAACTGAAAGAACTGGAGCTTTAAAATAGACGCATTGACTGTTGCATTTATGCTGCAGCTGAGTTACATGTGTTGTTACAGACAAAAAGATGTATTCAAATTCCACTGCAATTATATTAACGAAATCAACAGCTCAGTTGTGGTGCTCGGTGATGAAGTATTCTAAGGTCACAGTTATTGCTAGCAAACAAACTTATGACAAATTTTATTTGCTACCACTCAGAAGCTCTGTCATGGAGAAACAGCAGGAGAACTCACAGCATAATTCTTTTATTTGTTTGTTTATTTTCTTTTTTCATGCTTTCAAGGTTCTTCTCTGGCAGCCAAATCACACAATATCTATCAGATTCTTTACCTAAGCTACTCTAAATAGATCTGCTTTTGAGCCAAACTAACACTAGCTTCATTTGATGCCCATTCTTACACTGGAATAAATGAGTCTGTACTTGCTCCTCCACACTTCTCATACTTTCAAAGATCTCCATCACGCTCCTCTACCCCTCCTAGTCACCTATTTTCAGGTCTGAAGAGACACAGCCCATTTGGCTGCTCACAGTGTGGCTATTCCATGCCTTTGATCACTGTCACTTTGATCACTGGTTTGATCACTCTGTTCTATTTTGGGAGGAACAGGATGATCAGAACCGCAAACAGCCTACAAGGTGTGACCAAATCCTAGATTTTCTGTACTTCTGACATTATTCTGCTTTGCTCCCCACTCCTAATGGTGTCAGCGTTCAGCTCTTTGAACTCTGACACTTCTAATCGTTTAGTTGATTTTTTTTCCCAAACAATTATCAATTCATTTGTAAAGATCTTATCTGTAAGTAGGAAGTTATTTCTGAGTTAATCGTTCTGTACATATTCCTGCTTTCTCATCTGTACCATTTAATATAATCCTTACTCTACAGTTTATTATTTCTTAATTTCATTACCCAATAAACATGACAAGTTTCTTACTCCCTAGCAAACATCTCAGTTTCTTCTCCGAAGATTAATATTGTGCATCTCTTTATAGAAAGGATAAGCCAATCTTCAGTCAGACACAACTCAAGCGTTTAGAACTTGCTTTATTGTTACATCACTCCATCATTTCAATGCTCTGTATTTTCCCATAACACTACCAGCACATTTAACCTTATTAATGCTACGCCAAATTACATGTTCCTTCTACTTGAGGTTTTAAGCTTGGATCTCAAAACCGCCTCCCACTTTGGTGCCAGTCCTGTGACTAACCCTGCCGTGTTGGATAGCCGCTGATGTGCATACACAGCACAGCTGCCCACGTGAGAACAGTTCAGCCCGAAGCACCCTTGAAGAGCTATACGTGCCGCAGACAGGTACACTGCATGTCCTTCTACGCTGTAAGACTCCCAGGCCATACATGTTTCTCCCTTAAGAACAAAAAAAATAGAAGGCAGCTGGTGGCTGTAACTACCAGAACAATCCTGGTTGGTTTCTGAACACAATCCATCCCCAGGACGTGACAGTTCCTTTCTCAACATATGGGCAGACAACCACTTATCACAAGACTCTTCCAAACTTCTTAAGATCTAGAAACATACCTGAAGGCCCCTAGCAAAACAGCTAGCACGGCTATTGCCAGCTTCATTTGGAGCATAACATCTGGAGAAGACTGCAAGGTGCACAGCCTTCAGACAAAAAAACATGTTTGAAACAGATGACAAGGAAAGCAGCATCGAAAGGCACCCTTAAACTATTACAGCTAACATAGCACTAGCACATAAACTTAGATTTCCAGAAAAGAGACTTTTTGCATCTTTTTCCACTATGTTGGTAAGCTTTCGGTTTGCTCCGAGTGAGACAGGACTGATAAATATTTTAATGTTGGCATGCAGTTTTAAAATAAAAAGGTACAACTGAAGTGCACTTGGACTGCAAGTAGTTTTAATCCCCGTGGGTGCTCATTTTACTTTAAAAGCTGCTTGAAGACTTATTTTCTCCAGTGCATGTTGGCTTACTCTGGCAGTAGGAGTTTTCATGAGACTTTCAGAGCAGAGCCCAGCGAGGTCATTTCTTCAGCAGCTGTAGTGATGTACCTACCCCACTTAGTGTCCTCCACACATACCAGCTGTCAGCACCCTGCACCCAGACATGCCAGGATAACTGGTGGCAGGTCTCAGGAGCTGGAGTTAGATCCGGTCCTCTACTCAATTCAAAGTGCACTTACTGTGTTCCTTCTGTGACAGGCACACCTCTGAGGGGTGCGTTGTAATGCCACTATCTCCAGAATTTTACTGAAATAGTCTGTATTAAACCAGCAACTTAAAATCAAAATGCAAATGTTCAGGTCAGGAGCCCTGGGGGACTCCCACATTTCAGGGGAAAATATCTGCACACCAGTCTGAGAGGTCAGAGAATGCCAGCAGAAGCTCTAGGCAGACTCAGCTAACCTACCTTCAGAGGCTTCACCAGTCTGAGAAGCCACTATGCAAGGTATCAAAGCCGTTGCTACAATGCAACATTATTCCAGGTGGAAGGCAAACACAAAAATCAGCTCCTTTTTGAGCCTTTTCTACTGAAGGCAATGTCCCCTTGAAACCTTGCATGAGCTAGCCCTGACATTAACATGAAAGACAATAAATTTCACTGAAAATCCCAGCCAAAATACATATGCGCTGCACACTCTGTGATTTACTATGTCTGCTTCTGAAAGATGATGGGCTGAAATAATTCTAAAACCTTAATCTGTTGTCTTAATATCAAGCCTGGAACACAAAGTCACTAATACCACTAGAACTATTTCTAAATAGAAATTGGGGGGAAAAAAACAAACAAACAAACACTCCCTCCCACACAGAGACAAAAAAAAATAAGAAAAAAAAAAATCCACAGCCCTTGGCTGTCCTCCAGAAACAAAACTCCACAGCTAAGCCAGACACAGCTTACCTAGAGTCAACACCTGTGAAAAATGGTGTCTGTTGTCAGCACACTAAGTTATAACATGCCTTCCACGTTTGATGTATTATTGACACTAACCATTCTGTTAAGACATCAGATGACACGACTTAAGAACTGTTAGCACACTTAAGACTGAGATGTAAGGAGAAGAACAAGATAAAAGATATTTTCCCCTTTTTTCTTTAACCTGTATCTTCATCGCTATCTTTGAATCCTCGTCCTTCCACCACACTGTGGGGAAAAAAGAATAAATCAGCGAATGCATAAAGGGCAATGCACTGCACGCACCGTAACAGTACATGGAACTCCACAGCTTCCAAGGACATTCTCCTGAATAACTGAGTGGTATTTCTAGACTAATATTCATTAACTGTCAGGATTACATCATCTTAGGGCATAGCTGAGCAGACTAGCAAGCTTCTGCAGACCTGCACAGATCGCTCTTACTTGCCTCTTGATGCAGTTGAAGGACAGGGCAAGGAAAACAAAATATCAAAGCAGAAGATTAAAAAAAAATCAGATCATCTAAAAGACAATCTGCTTTATATAAAATACAGATCAGCCTTTTCACTGTTTGAATGGCAGTAATTGCTGTAATCGCAGCCCTACAACTCTATCCATTCTAATTCTGTTCCCTCATGCTCTTTCTTCAGAATTTCAGGTTTGGAAATAAAGTTTCCTAGGAAGTAGGAGCTTGTTCTCCCTTTTTAGTTTCCTTACACTCATGTCTATACATCGGCTTTGGAGCGCCAGCTCCTCAAGTTTTCTTCTCAAGAAGAACAATTATGCATTCAAATTGGAAAAAGGCAATCCACACATCTGGAAACAGATGCTGTTGGATTGGATTAAATTAATCAACAAACCGCAAAAGCTGTTGGTTAAAAAAGACACAGGAGAGAAGGTCTAAGGAAAATGAAGTCCCTAATCACCCTTAACAAAGAGACATTCCCAAATCCTCGAAGTTTCACCTTCTACACAGATTCACCTAAGTCAGACATCCAAATGTAAGTCAGATGAGGGTAAACATTGCCCTAAGAAGTAACTTATCTGGAGTGCCTGGTAGAAAGGTAGGATCCTTTCTGCCCTACAGAGCAAAGGAGATCCACCATTTGCGATTCACTTTGTGCTGTGAAGACGGCTGCCTTGAAATTCTGTCTGTTGCCTTCTCAGTCATAACAACCTCCCTGCAGCAGCCACAGCAATTGCTTACATCTGCATTTTCCAGTTGGGTGCATCCCCATATGGCAACGCAACCTTGGTAGAGCAAAAAGAGGAGAAAGAAATTGAACAAAACCAACCGCCCCCCATAAGTTGCATACTAACTTTCAAACAATCTAAGTCGGGTGTTGCATTCTGGCTGGCAGAGGAGAGGAACAGGGAAAGTAATGAGAAAAAGAAATGATTTCATTTACATAGGGACTTCAAAGCAAAATGGCTTGGAAAAAATAGTTTACGCTGTTAAACAGGTGATTAAAGTTATGGTTTAGGGAGAAAGGCGATGCTAATGCAGCTGCTGATGGTGCAGATCTGTGATTCTGTGAAAAACAATACTATCGAAGTCTGAAGAAACTAGAAACGTGCCACTGCTGAAACCTAGCAAAAGTCTGGGAGAAAACAATTCACGTCAACAAACAGCCATGGGTACGCAGCAGGGAAGAGAAGGCAAGGCAAGGTTCTTCCATTACCTAGACATCATTACCAAAGCAATACACACGGTGCAGCTCAGCGGTTTGTAGTTTGGTTATCACGATAGCCATCTCCCTGACTATTGCTTCTGATACAGTTGGACTAACACGTAAACGCCTCTTGAGAGCTTGGTTTGTACCACACAACCTAAACCAAACTGGAATTTTCAAAAATGCATTTACATGAAATTTTATTCCTCTACTCAATACATTATATACTTGAATGGAAATGTACTTACTGCTCTTTTTCTGGAACAACCTGTAATCCAAGGCACAGTAAGGTTTCCTGAAATCTGTGGAGGGGAAAACAGAACAGAAAACAACAGCAGTTTAGGTTGCTCCTATAACAACAGTGAGCAGCTTTCGAAGACTTCAATATTGTGCATTTGGTTCTGATAGCAGTGTATTTAAAACAGTTTAAGATGCAAAAGCAAAACAGACTCACACTTGCCTTACTGTTGTAAGACTAACAAACAACTGGTTCTTCGGGTGAGGCTGACAACACAACCGCAACTCAGACCCTTCTGTACTTTTGCTATCTCAAAACTTGTATTTTAAAAATTTAAGTTTTCATCTTCTATCTGTCACAAAGCCCGTAAGATTAAGCAAACCAGAGTTAGCAAAAGCCTCATGTTTGACAGAAGTGCTGTAATGTATTTTTCAGTTACATCAGTTAAGCTTTCAGAAGAAAAATACTAGGGCATTAGTAACTGAAATATTTAACATCAAAAGTTAAGAATTTGTAGACTATCCAAAAAAATAGGGACATTAGGCTGGAGAAGGATAGGGAATGGGTGTGAAGGTGAAGGTTAGCTTCCTTGATTCCTATTGTTCCCCCTCCATTCCCAGAGCCAGGCTTATCTGAAATAATCCTGTATTATTTTCCCTGGACATGGGCAATGTTTCATCTCTGGGAATATTTTAGGTTTATTTAGGATTCCATGTTCAGCTTCTGCTGCAGACAAGCAATGCTTCAGACTAAACATAGCTCAAGAGATTAATCAATCTCAAGTTGTTACACACACTATGTATGAGGAAGAAAAATCTACTTGCTTCTGCTGACTACATCAAGCTATGCAAACAGTCTTTGTATTTGGGAAGGGCTCTAATAATGCATCTTTCAGCATGAGTATAACCAAATATAGAATACCTGGTACTGTTTGTCCGTTGTACAAGCACATAGGATACTTTTATTCTTCAAGCTTTTAGCTGAAAGCGCTTGAGGGTTACCTCATGTCAGACACTTTCCCATTATAGCACAAGGAGGGCTAGAAATGAACACCCTCCCCTCCTAAGAGCAAGTCTGCACCAGCTTGCTTGACTAAAATATCAATTTCTTACTTGCACACATTTTAGAAACCAAGTAGAAACAAGTTATGTCTATTACAATTTCCTACCCCACACAACAGCTTCACACGATAGAAAAGCAGTGCGAGTATCCACACAATTCCTGTTTATTTTTTATTTTTTTCCTGCTAAATTAACTATGAGGTTAAACTGAATTACTTCAACAATAGATCAGATCCAACACTGGTTTATATTCTTATTCCTCAGAAGACTAACAGATTTAAAGAGGGGCTATGGAAAAAAAAAAAAAGTGCTTTTTGTGTAATTAGAAGGATCGGTCTGGCAGAGCATTAACAGTTGACTGGAACACAAACACACACCAGTTCTGACAGATATGATGCCAAATACAATAAAGTTTAACTATATGAAAGACAGTATGCATGGAAATATTCTAAACTGGCTCTATAAAAAGGCAGAAGGTTTTTTATTCTTTGGTTGTTTTCCTGCAGCAGCTCGAGTCCAGACGCCCGCAGCTGTGACCCCTAGACCTGCTCCGACTGGAACAGCCACCGTGAGCTGCAAAAATGGCAAGCTCCAGCAGCTGTTAAAGTAAATATATTGTGTCTCAGAGGGAACAGGGATGAAGGGGAAACTCTTGCAGATGCTCCAGAAACCCCAAAGTACTGCAACACCAGTGTGTTACCAATTCTGTATCTTCAAGCGATTAGGCAACAAAGGTCCCCGCATAACCTCCTCCCAATTCACCTGGATGTCACTGTCCCAGACTCAATGCACTGGGACAATTGCAGAGCCCCAGCCAACACCTGGGTGCTGTTCCTGGAGCTACGTGAGGCCCCGTGCAGTGCTTTAGCAGCCTGCTCCCTGCGGCTCTCCTCCCCAGCAGGCCCACGGTTCTCTCTGCTGGTGCTGCTGGACGCAGTTCGTCCCGAAATAAAGGGCAGACACCAACTGTGACAAACGCGGCTCTGCTTCTGTTACAAGAAGGAGTGTCAGGAAACACTTTGCCCAAGGCTCTTCAGAGAAAACCATGCCCTGCACAACGCCGTGCTGCCCAAAATTAACAAGAAAGCCCCCCATATGTCTTCAAGAAATCTCCAAGGGACTAAATAAACCACTTTGACACATTTAATAACACAGGAGATAATCTGGGTTCCATTTCCTCAAATAAAGCAAACTTATATCCATATAAAGCAGTATCCTTAAAGTGGATCTCAGTAATAAATAAATACAAATTATATTTACCCTACTCTGCTGCACTGGCTGCAGTGTTTAGGACTTTCCCTAGAAGAAGATGGGACTAAATTAGATTAACCGTGCTGCAGCGTGTAGAACAAAGTCATTAAAAAACCAAACATACTTTCTGCAGGATTTTTGCCCCTTAGGGTTGTTGGAAGGAAACCCAGAATAAATCTGCACTGAGCCTTGCGGAGCAGTAAGAATAGCCTCCCTCATGCGGGGAGCTGAAAGCCAAACTAAGCAAAGTAAGTAGGTTGAACAATTTGTTTAGCAAAACTGCTCAGGCATTAAAATTGATCATTTTATTACATTTACTCTTAGGTTACACTAACATGAATTTGATTAATCGAACCAGTAAGGAAGCCCTAACTAATTGCTAATTAGATGCCCCACCAATGTACAACAGTAATCACTTCATCAAAACACCAATCACGCGTTCCTGCCTTTAAAGAAGCATCTGCTTGGCTGCTTAACTACTCTAACAATCCTGCAAACTCGGGTTTAATCTATTTTTAAATTTAGGAAAATGTCCCTAAATTTAAGGTACTTAATTCCAAGGCTGATAAATTGGCTAAACACAGGCAACAACATTAACAGGAACTGACTACACACAGAAGTGTGACCGTGTATACGTCTATAAGAAGTTAGACAGCACCTGGAAAAAAAATAGCTCTCAAGAAGAAAATAATAATAATAATAATGAATTAACAGAGTTATAAAATACATGCCTCTGGAAGTTTAATATATAGAGGTTATTAAGGTGTAAGTAAAGGGAGTGTCTACATACCAGACTTGGGTTTTTTTCTTCGGCTTCCATTAAATTCTGGGAAGCAAACGAGTACTTAATACACTCTGCCCAGCCTGACCTGAGGACCACAGACAACCAAAACACAGCCATGGAGTGTGTTGGGTACGGAGAGCTGTTCTTTCCCCTTTTTCCCTTCTACTTGGGCTGAGCAAGGACTGCTAAATTCAGCCAACAGACGAGTCATTCCCCTGAATTCCAGCTTCCAGCCCCAAACTGGAACTACTCTTCAGTCCACGTCCCGGGAATAATGCCTCAGGGGAGCTGTGTTCCACCGCACAGTCTGGGGGCAAAAACACAGCAGGAAAGGAAAGGGGAAGCAGCGGGCTTCTTAACTGAAACTCGGTATTTGATCAGAGCAAGCCTTCCTACAGTCCTAAATGGCCAGAAAGGGGATAAAAGGAGGGCTGACAACTCGTAATTTTAAGAGGAGTGCTTGGGGAGGGAGGGAGTGAAAGCAGTGTAGACCTGACAATTTTGGTAAAACCTGTTATCAGTCTATTCGGGTGCGCTACATTACATACAATTTTGAAGGTGGCAGGTGAATGTTTCTTGTACAAGTGAGATGAGTTTTGGAAGTGAGTCCCTGTCATACGCTGACACGTCCTAAGATACAGACCTCACAGTTGCATTGTTCTGCAACACGCGAAAAACTCCTGTCAAGAATGCAGTGATGTGGAGAAATCAGCACCATCATTCCTGCAAGGCTGTACGGATCTGCCCAGGCTGCAGGACACTTCTCTGCAGTTGCTACAGAACCATGATTCCATACACCCTAACCCCACAGCTTTTGTCTGCCCTCATAAATTTTCTGATACTGACGAGTATCATCTCAGAGTTTCACAGCATGGACACTTACAGCACCAAGTCAATTAACAGCGACCTTCCCAGTTTTTCCAGGGCTTAAGACTAGGAAAGGCAAAGGATGCCACAAGAAACAGGATTTCCCCCAGCCCAAGATGCATTCCAAAAATCCACAGAACAGGGTTTGTTAAAGACAGGCATGGAAGTCAAACAGAGTAAAGAGCTCCTTACTTACCGAACAGGTACATCTTTGTAACGGGGAAAAACAACAAAGAAACAACGACATCAAAGTAAGTTGCAGAGATGTCCCTGTTCCAATCCACACCATACCACTTGGATAAAATGTCACCTACCATGAACCATTCTATCTATAAAGAGGCTCAGGCCCTACCCCCAAAATATCCCAAATCTGAGTTATTTTGAATTTCTAAAAGAATAAAAATAATAATTAAAAACAACAACAACAACAAAAAAAACAGTAATACATCTCACTGATGCTTTTTCAAGAGTGAAATAAAGTACCATGAGCGTTCAGCTGGCAGTATCAATACTGTATTTCACTATGTCAAACTTAAGAAAAGTTTCCTGAACTTCATTGTATGCACTTTTGCAGCTTTACCAACCCTTTATAGAACAGATGCACACATTTACTGCTTTTCTTCTCCCATGAAATTTCAAAAGTAAACAGCATTTAATGAATTTTGTAATTCAAGAACAGTGATAGCAAACACTGACAGACCATCTGAGAGCAGATGGGAAAAAGGGGAAAAACAGCTCATCCGAATTATCTGACTTTAAAAAGGCCATAAATAAGAATTGCAGATGTTCCATCTACTACACAGAATCTAGTCCAGAGAATACATGTTCCTCAAACCTCAGGTTTGCCAAGAAAAGCAGTAATCCTGATGATTTCTGGTGAAAAGTGGTATGCACTTGGACTCCAAAACTTTTAAATCCTCACGGGATAGGAACGTGTTGGGAAGAAGAGGGGGAAAAAAAAGACAGAAAAAACACCACAAAGTATTGTTCCCTACACTAGTGAGCAATGCACAAGAAAAGATGGTACGTTTTTATATGGTTCATTCTGGGGATAAATTTTGAAAAGTAACAGACAAAAGCACAGAAGTTACACAGGTAATATAACATCCTGTCAGTTGTAAGACTTATCTCAGTGTCTATAGATTACAGCATGCCAGACGGCACAAAAATCCATTAAAAAATCAATTTGGATGTTTCCTGCATGATTATTTCTCCCGTCTATTAAAAAAAAAAAAAAGTAAGTATCTGTGTTACAGCTTCTTCTGAATATCTTGTAGTTCTTCAATTATCTGCATTTAATTTTCCTCTCAATATAGTTGAATGGGCTCTGTTGTAGGATGAGGAAATAACAGGATTGAATGTAAAACTGATATTTGAATTAGATGCTGTGGGAGAGGAAGAATATTTGCTTGCTTAGTGTCTTCCATCATCTTATCTAGCTTGCGAGAGATCTAATAACAGAAAACCGGTCCGAGGTATTGGCAACTCTATAGTGGGTATAGACGGTGCTGATGGAAGAGCTAATCCAAGCTGACATTAATAAGGGCAAGCAACTGTACAGCACACAAATGACAGTGTGACCCCATGTTGTGCCCTCTGCCACATGCAAAGTATGCCTGCAGAGGAACAACCAAGGGAATAGCTGTGACATGCACTGGCAAGCCAAGTCGGGACAACACGGACTAGCGTGCATCAGCAGTCATAGGTATGATCCTCTTGTCAACAAACTTCACCTACGAAAACCATAAAGCGCATACTGATCCTCATTATATGGCTGCCCACTGCAGCCACAGGCTCAGCTATACTTTCGTTCTCCCTTCACTTCTGTTTAAGAAGGAATCATCGCTGCTGAAAGATGTAAATTGAGCACAGCTTGCAAAAGTATGAACCTACCCCTTACTGGCCACCAGCTTTCAAAGAACACAGTACTTATCTACGACCTGGTCTTCAAAATTTGAAGACGAATAAATTGACAGATTACCTGGTAATTATTTTGGTTTTGTGACAGCCTCAGTTGACTTGAAGATGTAAAATGAGGAGAAAAAGTACTTCTTGATGGATTAGCACTGTTATATAATGTACTGGATGTTGTATGCAATGAGGTCCGTGCAGGCAAGTGGTAGTCTCTGTTATGATACAGAACACTGTCAGGCACGTCCCTGGCATTCAGCTGAGAACTACAGCTCACGTTTCTTCCTGGCCCCGACAAGGCCGCGCTTTGGTTCTCTACTCGAACTGAGCTGCTACTTTCACAGTATCTTGAATAGCTTTGTATTTGTGCTCCCATGGATGCCAGTTCTTCTTCTCTAGCATACTCGTCATCCACATCTCCAGTTTCCATCGCAATGGACAGACAGCTGCCTTCCCCCGAGCAGTGCTTCTGTGCCGTGCTTCCTCCCACAATTCTTTGAGGTTGATCTGTAACCGCCAGAGAAAACACTTCACGAATTTCCAGGTTTTGCGTGCTACAAGAAGGGTCCCTGGTATTAGCCCTTTGTCCGGGGGGCACATGCGATGCCAGAGCTGCATGTTCCGCTTTTTGTAACCTTTGACATCCCACGGGTTCAGCTTTACAAGGTCTGTGGCATATCATCGGTTTCTGAGGTAACACCAACTCTGCGGTCTGCACCGATGAGCCACCATAGCTTTTTTTCGTGTGGCTATATATGGAGTTCGCAGAATTCAGTACGCTTGTTTGTCTAGACAAAATAATAGTCTTTTCCCCTACCAATAGGGAAGCATTTTTACAGTGTGGTACTTGTCGTCCTATAGGGATGTGCTGCTGCTGAAAGTCTGTGTCATTTTTTCCCGAGAGTCTTGGAATAGAGGTTTTGTGTATTTCTGCCATTGAAGCATTTGTCTGCTTGGCGGATACTTGCCTACTGGATGAACTAGCAGGACTGTATATACCAGTAACTATTACATCGTTATTAGAAGAGGTCCAAGAAGACTGCTGACTTTGGGATCGAGCAATATTTACCACATTTCTAACTGCTGCTTCTGGAGGTACTGAGGGAGTAGTAGGGGCAGTCCCTGGGGGAGTGCCTCCAGATTCTACAGCACTCTTGCTGCTCATCTTCCTTCTTTTATTGCCAACCCACGTCTGCAAACAACAAACAACAACGACAACAAACACAAAACAAAGCATTAAATAAGCAGAAAAAAAATAGGCATTTTTAAAATCTTTAAGCAGATCTGATGAAATGTTAAGTGTTCAAGTTGAGACCTAAGTTTACAAGCGTGTAAGTCACTTATTGATTATGCAGAGTGTGAACAATGCAGGGTGGAAATCCATGTCTCTCATGCTTGGGATTCACACAGTAATACACATGAGAATCCCAGTCTCAATTCCAAATCCCTAGTTTCTCAAAAACCCTAATAGATTGTATTATGCCTTCTATCCCAAAGTTATCCTGAAGATTTATTTCATTGGCACCCCTGTGATGAGTTCCCCCAAATTTTAGTTTTTATATTTAGCGCCCTGGGATCCCAAATAATCATTGAAATACATGGATAAACTTCTAAAAGAAGTAAGATTCCTCAAACAAATAACTTGACAAGACTCGATTTTCAATACTGCCTTGAACAGAAACTGACAATCCTTCATTTTAGATGAGAGGAAGAAAACAAGAACAGGAACAACTCTTTCTGTTAGAAAATTATAAAACAATTTTGTGAAGTATTTAAATCTACGGACTAATTCCTCTTCTGCCAGCTACGTAAGTCAAGATGTGATGTCAAAAAGCTTTTGAGAGACAAGATTAGGACTACCGGGGTTGGATTCCAACGGAAGTTTCCTATTATGGACATTTCTGAAAGTGACAATAAATGACAATAAATGCATTTGTGTAAAAGACGGTATTCCTTTTTTCAGGTAGGTATTTTTTTCCCCCTGCTATGGGGGTTATACACATGTCAAAATATACTGCTGTTTATTTTAAATAGATAGGAAAGCCTGTCCTGCAAATAATAAATTAAGATATAGCTAAAAGAACTTAAGGGGAAATACTAACTTCAGTGTTTCAAGATAAAGAGAATTAACCTAGTGGAAGCATCAGCTCTAGCACTGGAAGTGTAAGCACTGCCTAACTGCTCCTGGGAACTTACAGGATCCGCGAGAAAAGACTTGCTAAATTCTGTCACCACACTACATTTGTACTGAATGTGTCAGCGTAAGGGAACAAGACACAAGCACCAAAGAACTAAAAATAAGCTTTTGCATCAGCTTACATTGGTTACTGAAAAGAATCAGACATGCATATATAAATATGGTGAAACAGTTTTCTGTACCACTATGGGTATCATCTGCTGCACAGCTAAAACCAAATCAACACAAGATCTCAAGGCTGAGCAAGCCAAACCAGTTGATTTAATCAATAAACCACCTCACCCCACAAGAAGGAACTGCACCGAGTACCTATCTTGGATTTCCATCTCATCGTATGAAAGAAGGTGAGCTTTCTTCACATACTGACACCTACTAAGGAAGTAAATAGAATTTCTACAGCAAAATATGCACTCCTGTCATAGAGAAATATCTTGAAGTCTCCAATCTACTCTACTCATCTTCATTGTCAAATTTTACAAAATGCCTAATTTGAGGCGTGATTCACTGCATGCAAAAAACCCTCAGTTACTAGTGACAGAATTTAGCTTCACAAAACCAAGTTTAAATACACAAAATGACAGCCACAGGTCTCAAGTTATTGTCTTTGGTTGCATAAAACAAATTTAAATGATCAAATTTGTTTTTCATTATTTCTTCTCAGTCAGTAAACTTTCAAGACAGAAATTATAACTAGAGACATTGCAAATTTCGGGCCAGGAAAAAAAGATCCCCACCCCTAACTTCTCCAACTGCATTAAACTAAAACCTGAACTTTTTCTCATAACTGTCCTAAAAAGCAATCAACGAAATAAATAAATGCAATAACTTACTAGCACTACTATTCACTTGGGATTGAAGTAAAGTCTCATAAGACATCCCAAGTCAGATTTGCCACTGCTCAGAGTCCCATTCTACTGATTCTGTCCCCAGGTTTTTGCTCGCACCATATAACCTAAAGCACCCACCTGAATGATCTGTGGGTGTAACTCCCCAAAAGGGTATAACACATGCTCCTCAGCATTCCGTGATAACTACGAAAAATCGTCAGAGAACTTCAACATGACATACTGCTTATACTTACTGAAACACAAAAAGCAACCAAGAGTAGAAGTATGCTAATACTAATGAAGAAAAACATGCTATTCAAACCCTATATAGCTCAAATGCATCTCTATCAAATTTGAAGAGGTTAGGTGATTTTCCAAGAACTAACTTTTCCACATTTCCTAATTTTAAAAGTGAAAGGCATAGTTTATGTATTGTGATAAAATATATATATATATATATGTAGATGTTTACACCAAATCATAAATAGGACTCTTCAATCCATCTAATGATTAGGAAGACTGGATGTAGTTCTATGGGACACGGCTATAAAATTCCCATTTTGGGAAATTATTTATCCGTAGAGTTATGACATTTCAATTATAACACACATTTAGGTAATTCACGTTCCTATTACAGTCTTATCTCCAAGTGTCAGCTGCAACCTACACATCACGTCGCTAGACACTGTACAAAGTACTAATCCCTGTCCAACAGTCCTACAAAAAAAGAGAGGGGTGGGAATTCAGAGGCAGAAAGGAGAGGTATGAAGGAGAGAAAGGTAAGATCATTAAAAGTACGACAAGTGCAGGACAAATACTCAGTCTGTTTCCATTGCGTTTCACAAGCAGGAAGAGTATATGTTTGGCAAAGAAGGGCACAATAAAGGAAGAGAACTAAAGAAAAAGGCTATGACACATTATTGCAGTAAGGGAAAGAGAAAAGGGAAGAGTAATAAGGTGGATAATGAATGAGGACTGCAAGCAGAACAGACTAGCTGCCTCCTCTAGGTCCTTCAATCAGAATAAAAATAGAAAAATAGGCCCGACTGCATCGTCAGCATCCAGATTCTTGTTACAACTGTTTGTCCCAGGGAGTCTGAATTTCTGGCTGACTTTCAGAACTTCCTGAGCTGAGAAAGTTAAGTTTAGTATTTCCAGAACCTTTTGAGAAAGGAGAATCAAGTTAAGAATTAAGGGGCAGGAGGAGTTGTCATTTTCAAGATACCCCAGGCAGATATCTAAGAACTAGACTGGTCTTACTTCTTGCTCCTTTATGCCCTGTGTCACAATAACTCCTAGTTCCACTCCCACTGTTATTTTTTTTTTCAGTTAATGCTTCACGATTCCTATTTCTGCTCTAAGACAACAGCCATTTTATTGTCTAGAGTTTCATAAAGAGATTATTCTTTCCCTTCGCATTGAATTCATAGACTTTGGAAGAGCTCATGGTAGCACTACTGACATTCTTTTTCTCTAAGAAAAGAATGTCCTCACTGTAAATAACCATGCGTGAGCATAATATTTATGATTGTGACATGGAATACAAATGTGGCAGTGTGATAAAAAAAAAAGACTTCCACATTTTTTCCCAAATACATTAGGTTGCAGAAATTGGTTTAACTTAAGAATAGCTTCCTAATAACATGACCTTTCTTTGATACAATACATTGCACAAAGCTTCTATAGGGCAATTCTATTTGCAGTTTAATAAAAAAAAAAAAAAAACACAACAAATTGAACACAACAAAATACAAACACAACACCACCAACAAAAGACAAACAAAAAGAACAAAATAATAATAATAATAAAAAAGAAACAAAAACAAAACAAACACTCCTTGTGCAATCCAGGCTCCTGCTTAATACAGCAACCATGTGATGACATTTCAGAGCAAACAGACCATTAACAGGCTCACTGGATAAAAATGAACATTATACAAGCGTGAAGTCTGATTTAGAGACACTTATTAAGTTAAAGACTTCAGCCCTCTGAAGATATTTTATGCAAAGAAATGAACGTGTACGACTTTAACATACAAATTTGGAAGGCCTCAGTACTTACCCTGACTACACTGAAGTCCAGTTTAGTTTCTTGTGCACACTGTAATATGAGCTGAAAGCAATTTTTACTTTGATTTGTCATTCCATTTTCATAATAACGCTGTAATATCCTTTGTTGTTCTACAGTAAATACAGAACGCAGATTCATCTAAAAATAAAAGAAGATACTCTGAAAGTTGGAATAAAAACTGTAACGCTCGTAGTATGCACAGGCTCTTATTTATGCTTGTGGTAATGCTAAGTGCTGACATCTTTAAGGAATCCTTTACCCATACTTTTACTTACTTTTAAAAAAACTAAAAAGACAATACTGTTACAGTCAGCATTAGTGACTCCTTTGTGAGGGACTCCAGTTGAGCAGGTGAACTACATGTTTGGAACAACACTGACAGCCTTTCATTAGCAGGTATTACATTGAATCGCTAAGCCCGAGAGCCTCTGGTTTCAGACAAAGAAAAAAGTTTGTCACTTGAAAAAAGGAAAAAAAAGCATTAGGCAAACAGAGTAACACCAGCTGCTCCAACAATATTGGCAGATTTGCGCCCCCTCCCCTACCAAAAAAAAAGAGACAATCTGAGATAAAATGAAGGTTACAGTCTGGCACGAGTAGTTTCCACCGTCTCTGACTTCAGCAAATCCTACACTCCATTACGGCCGGTCAATCCCACTCCTCCTGCTGTGTCAGCACCCGCACTTTGCAGCTGCAAGGTTGAAAAGATCGAGGACCAGAACTGAAGACCAATTCGAAAAACAAAAACAAAACAAAACAAACAAACAAACAAAAAAAAACCAGGCTCAAACAGAGAGTTCAGTCCAGCCCACTGCAATGCTAACGCAGTAATATTAACACAAAGGAGGGACCGCACAAACCGCAGCCTGCATTTGGAAAGGTGAAAGATACCATGAAACTGTACCCTAAAGTAATACCTTTTTAAATTTTTCTTTTTTTTTTTTTAAAAAAAAAAGAATGCTTAAGGGTTGTTTTACAGTGATATAAACCAGTGCTAGATGCAGAACAGAGCCCAGTGTCACAGTCCTCAAGAAGCCTTTCTGCCCCATGGCTTTATCCAAAGAAATCTTTATCCAAGATTTCCAAAATGAGGCCTTTATTTTGTCTCACACAGAAGGCTGCCAGCTGAGACAAATCAAGGCACCGTCCAGGAACAGCCTGCATCGGACTCAGTGCTTCAGAAAAGGAAAATGGCACCAGCCACAAGTTATTTTTAATCCTTTCAGTATTTACATAAAAATAATGCAGAACAAACTAAAGAATAAGAAACCATACTGTCACCTTGCAGGAAAATAAAGCTATGGGGGGAAGCCTTTGTAGCTACCAAGTTTTAATTATTGTTTTTGGAAATCTCAGACAGAAAGGAGGAGAAGGTAAATATACTTAATCTTTGCAGAACATCTAAGCAAATAAAGAAAATCATTAAGGGATCAGGAGCAGACACCCAACACCTTTCATGTTATTAAGATAATTATGTTATTTAATAGTAATGGACATTTGAGTTCGACAGACCTCTAAGAAAAAACACTGAACATGACAGGACAAGATCCAGTTTCTGTCCCAGTACCAGTGGTCCTGTTTTATTTAGCTGAGATCAGCACCCAAGAATGACCTCATCAGAAATAGCTATGAACCTTCTGTCTTTCCTGATGCAGAAGATGAACCCTGTCTTCCAATAATAATCCAAAATACACATTGCATGACAGACTTCACCTATCTAAACTGAGAAGAGGTCACAGTCTGGTTTATTAAACATTGCATTTTTGTGGTGCTTTTCAAGTGCTTGGAAGTTACACTTGCCAACTAAAACACTGGTCAGATTCCTTAGCTCCTTTTGCCTTCAATCAAGTACAGCTCCGAGTATCCATGCAGAGGCAATCAGGACTGGATTTAAATAAACAGATTGCAGGACACTACCAATACAGAGTTATGGAAGCTGAGTCATAACTTTGTTAGAACGTAAGCTCAACTTTCAAAGGAGCAAGTAAAAATTTATTAATGCTTTTTGTGTTTTATATTGACCCCAGGGTCAACAGAGTCCTATACTGCCTCCCACTGCCCAACCCATCCACACACATTTACCGAAACTACAGAAAGGACAAGAAAATACTCTTATTTCCAGTTCCAACTGATATAAAACCTCACTAGCTATCCTGCTCTGTAAGACAATCTTATTAATTCTGTCAACTGACCAATTCTGTGGCGCTCCACTGCAGCCATTCTCTTTCACCCCACAATACCATCACCTAAACTATTGTTCTGTGTAACTTCGTCCCTAACAAGCAGGTGTTTTAGCTCTAGAGTGCACAAGGGATAGATAACCTCAACATACAGCACTAATGTCTGGGATGAAGCCCAACAAACCCATCCTGCCCCCAAGAAGCTGCAGTGGTTTTTGCTATTTGGATTCCGGATGGAGCAAACGTCACAAGACATTGACAGCTAGGCAGGAAATGCAACTTCTCGTGAAGATCTCAAACGACAAAGATCAAGAGGAAGGAAATCAGGAATCACCTTAATTTCAGATGCTAAATTGTTGGGCTTTTATGTTTTGTTTCTTTGCTTGTTTTAATTGCCTACATGGTTTCTAACTAGGAATAAGAAATCACAAGATTATTACTAATATTTCTACTGCTATTAACAGTAAACTTCCAACCATTCTACCTCAATAGCATAAGACAAAATAACTGGTATGCTGTTTTCAAATAGGTGTGCAGGACATTTAGCAATACTTCTCTTGCAGGCTTAAAAGTACAACACCACACTGACAGCACATTATCTGTAAAGTCTGGATGGAAAGCAGTTTGCTATCAGTAGTTTGTACATGTGCCTCTGCACATGCCATCTTCACAGGCAGGTTTTGCTTATTCCCATACCTGTCAGACCTACCGTTCATCTACATTGAGTACATTGAGCATCCACAAAGGGAAAACGTGACTTGGAGACTACAACCATCCAGGGCATATTCATCAAAGTATTATTACACTGAGGCTTTTTTGAGAAGTATTACTGATTTTTCATCGGTTTCCATAGCTATTCAGTACTTGATATTAATTCTTGCACTTCAGCATTGGAGATCCCTGGCTGTCAGTGGAAATATCCACAGATGGGAGATAACTTACAAAGCGCCGACATCGCTAAGCAGCAATGCAGCCCCCTTAGTATCAAGGTAATCAAAAGTTCATATGCCTTCACAATGAACTCAGTATCATTCAGGAGAATCTCAGTAACTTCAAAGGAAATAATCTCTTTTCCCAAATCGTGTATCCACAAAGCACTCCGGTTTCTTCAGATCTCTCACCTTTATCCTGAACCTCAGACTCCAAGTTAGAAATCCACATGGATTCTTATCAGGCCTTAATTTTTAATGTTGGACTTGCCAAGCTTAGAAAACACACATTGGAGCTTTTCAGAAAAACAGGTGTCCCGCTGTTGGGCAATACATTGAAACTGAAGAGAGATTGTTACAGAAGAGAATTCAGTAACATTTGTTAAATTCAGGCAAAGCAGTACCAGAAGTGAAATTCCATGAACCTTCAGGAAAAGGCAGGGGTAACAAAGCAGTATTTTTGAAGACTCAACATCCACTTGCTCTGCTAATAAAATAAGGCAGCTTTGGCAAGTAAATTGATGTCTAAGTGACAGTGCTGAGAATAACCTATGACAAGTGAAAAAACAGTTTTCCTCTAAATATTTCCTTCACAATTGCTATGTGTCCTGTGCCAACCAACATCATTCAGCTTCCCAGTCTGGTTGTCTCCCACTCCTCCGTCTTTGATGAACCCATCAAGATGAAGATGTTGATCCTCATTCCCCCTCTAAACTGAAAACGAATTGAATATATACATATATGTACATATATATATATATATACAATAGCACCAGAAGATCCCCTTCTCTATATGCAGCAGTTAGGGAGATGTAAACAGCCCAAGTGCTGAAGTTGGGCCCTGGGGATCTAAGGCCTGTGAGAGCTAAGGACCAAGATGGGAACTCCATGCCCTTCAGTTTCTCCAGGACTGCTGAATATGAGCCTCAGGAAGGACGATCCTACTAACACACTTCAGCCGGTCACACTGGCTCCTCGTCAGATGAGATCAAGGTTATTCTTACAGCTGAACTTCTTTAGACAGCATTTGAGCAACTTTTCCCAAACTTTCCATCCTTTTGCCCTTTCTGTGGCAAGAGAGCACAAGGGGAGAAGGGAGAATTAAGGCCAAGCTGGCTTCTGAAGTTTGCTTCATGCAGTTTTGCATTTGCTTTATGAAACAAGTACTTAACGTAATGACGATCCCGCAGTTTGCCACAACTGCCTAGTTCTTCCGCTCTAGCTGCTTTATTCAGCTTCCAGAATTAAAAATCTCTCCAGGGAGACCTGGTGAAGCCCAGAGATGTATTTTTAGAAACTACTGAAGACAACTTGGTGTCAAGGAGCATCACAAGAGAAGGAACAACCATAAGAAAAAGGGAATATTCCTGTGCTGATGATTCCTTATTTAAAAAAAAAAATAAAAATGTTCTGCAATGACTACTTGAAAGGTCTGGGGGAAAAAAGTAAATGTAAAAAGAGAAGCAGCAGCAGAAGGAAAAAAATAAATATATGTCTGTGATCTAAAGTGAGTCTACAACGTGTAGCATTACAGACATCAAAAAGTCTCAGAATGTTAGCATTGCTGAGCCAAGTAAACTTACTTACAAGGTAAGTCTTTGTAACATGCTACGTTAAAAATACCAATTCATTTGAAAGATGGGAAATAAAAACTTAAGGATATCCCTCTCATTTCAAGCAGCAACAGAAATCAATCTTGGAGTTGAAATCACATTTAAGAAGATTTTTACTCAAAGTATGAGCCACCACAAGTAACTGTGTAAAATTGTTTTACACTATAAACCATTATAATACTGCCAGGGATTAACACAGTGATAAAACGGAACAAGCAGTTTTGTTTTGTTGTTCTTGCTTTGTTTTCTATCCTCAGCACCACACAAGAGTTTGTTTGGGGAAAAAGAAAAAGTCATCTTGTAAAAGCCCCTAAGCCTACTGCTCTTTTGGTCTGCTCATCCTCAACAGGCGCGGTAACAAAATCAGCACTTTCCTCATTTCGTTTTTTCTTTCCATCCACGGAACTCCAGTGGTACAAAATAACAAGACTCAGTGCCAATACAAACCCGAGACAGAACTGCAACTATAATAAGGAAGCTATTATATACATAAATAAAACAAGACTGCAGTAGAGACACTATTAACTACAGCTTTAGAAACCTGACCTGTACTAGCAATCAGTTCATTCCCTTCCCATGTCTGGCAAAAACTGATTTTTTTCACACATCCCAAGGGGAAAGGTAAGAAGCAAAACAAAAACGCAGTAATGAACCCCCCAACACACACAATTGCGCAGTGTGCGTGAAGGTAGCAGACATCCAGCACCCAGCAGCAATGTTTAATACCCTGAACTTGTGGGTTACTGGTCCTTTCCCACACAGGCCATAAGAGTTGCAACTACGTGACTGTGAGCGTGGCAGATGATGCTGATCCATGGGGCAGTGTAATACACTGCCTGCCCCATGAAGCTACTTTTACGTCTCTGTGACTTACAGCACAACTGCTTCCTTAGCCACTAACTACAGCATTTGTAATCTAGTATTAGAGTTCTGCTTATAAAACCCAGCCCTTCGTTAGGGACAAATTAGCTCCCAGAAACTTGGTAACATCATGACCTATGCCATCTGCTCTGCAGGTTTACGCATCCCATCTAACTTCATGCACGCTGATGAGACTTTGGGCTTCAGCTGTATTAGCCACGTTTTAAATTAGCGACGTACAGCAGCATTTGTAAGGCCCTTACCAGAAAAAGGAGTCAGTTTTACCCTGGGGATTTTAGTTGCCTCAAGACTAATGTTTGAGGGTGTTGGACTACTTTTGGTTGCCACCTTGTAAAACCTTTGCTATGGTCTAGGACTTTTCGAGCAGACCTCATGGATTATTATTTGCATACTCATTATTTGAGCAGGCTTGGGTGGATTATTTCTAGTAAGCCTAAAAACAAGAGTATGAAAGGCACTAACTTGGGCAACTGTACTAAACCCAGGGAACTCTCAGAGATGGTTTTATTCCAAGACAACACGCTCAATGCGGGACACCTTCACCCTTCGAGTGCTTGCCCCAGCCGCCCTGCACGGAGTGCGCGTGCTGTGCCCCGCTGGCGCGGCTGTGACACGGGGGAAAGGTTTCTGTGCACTGCGGTTGTGATGCCCCTCGGGTGTTGTGGAGTCGATGCCCACGCTCGTTCAGAGAACACAGGCATCCGACTCCAAACCCGTCTCGATGCTTCATCAGCAACGCGTGCCATAAAGCGCAGCGCTACTTCACGCCACACCGGAAAAAGGGGAAAAATCCCAAAGACACACAGCCACGGTAACAAGTTTAGTTGGAGTGCGACAGCGCTCTTTAATTCACAGGTGCGATATTTCTGTACGTGCAGGCTCCGAAGCGCCCAGTACAACCCAGCCCGCGCACAGCTCCGGGAGCCGAGGCCCCCCCAAGCCCGGCCCGGGGCCGCTGCCCGCGAAGCCGGGGCAACGCACACCGGCGGCGGGGGGGGGGGGAGGCGCTCAGTGCGCATGCGCCCAGCCCGCCCCGGGGCCGCTCCGCGCACGCGCAGCCGCCCTCCCTCCGCCAGCCGCCGCCTTCCCCCCGCTCACGCGGCGGCGCGGAGCATGCGCACGCGGCCCTCTCCCGGCGGCGCGGCGGGTGCGGGCCCGCCGGGAGGGAG
>CM021768.1:2387873-2507961 GCA_011076525.1 Nettapus auritus
GAATAAAGCCTCGGGGCCAGCCCGCCTGCCCCTGCCCGCCCGCGGGGAGCCTCGAAGTCCCGCAGAGCCCCTACTGGCAATGAGGCGCCTCATGGCCGGGCGGGCAGGAGCTGTGCAGATCGCCCTGTGCAGCCCACCCGGGCACACTGCGCAGGATGGCGGCTTTGGGGTATCTCCAGAGAAGGAGACCACAACCTCCCTGGGCAGCCTGTCCCCGCGCGCTGTCACCTCACAGTAGTTTCAGGCGGATGTGAGGCCCCGTTGTGTTGGTCACAAAACGCCGTGTGCCTGTCCTGAACAGTTGTCACCGCAAGTCCCCGCATTATCAGTTAATGTTCTGCCATGGTGTTGGGTGATCCGGCCTCGTCCAACGTCTCTGTAGGGCTGAAACACAAGAATCTCACTGGTAGGCAGGAGAAAGGCAGGTGATACGCATGTATACTCGACTGACAATAAGTTATCAGTAATGTTGAAAGAACTTAAAACCAATTTTTGACGTACTCAACTTCCAACATCTTGTCTATGGGTTCCCGTCTACTACTAAAGAACATCCTTCACGAGTAGCCTTCAGTAGGTGAATAGTAGTTTGTGTTCTGTCCACATTTTAATTACATTTCCTCCGCCACATCGGAAAATCGATCGATCAATTAATAAAGCTTAATTTAGCTAAAGATTTTATGTTACTGATACTGTTTTCAGCGAAGTGCCAGACTTAGCTTTACCACTTAATATAGCAGAAGACGGACCAAGGCAGCTGATGAGCCTCCAGGAATTCCCCCTGGTTCAGCACATCTCCCCTGGGGTAGCTGATGCTGACCGCTCTGTGCTTGCTGACCAGGGGCCACGGAAACCCCAGCCGCCAGCTGTGGGTGAGGAGCCCACCAGGAGGACCATGAACGGGCTGAGGCACGGCAGGGAGGTCCCTAAGGCCTGGGCGCTGGCTCTCATTTTCTTCTCACATTGTCTGGGGTTTGGGAAAAAAATGGTTAAGACGGTCTCTCAAAGATCCTCTGAAAAAAAAGATAGCAATATTTGATAAAATGCAGCTTATTAAACTTTTTAAATTCTGAATAATAGAAAGTAATACCTCAAGGGCTCGTCTGACTAACAATGGGCTCACAGGTGCTCTTTCTACAGCTTATATCAAAAAGCCATAGAACCATTCTTGAAGGAGACATCAGCTGTGTACTTCTGTTATCAAAGAATCTAATATGCAGACGTGGGACCACATAAAAGATTTATGGATCATAGCAATAGGAATTTGTCTCAGTATAAAAGGTAAGACTGAGCTTAAGCAGAAAAGTCTGTATTCAGCAAGGAGAAAGGAAAGGAAAAAAGGATAGTTGAAGAAATACTGTAATGCTAGTGGTAGGAGTGGGGCAGAGGAGGTGCGCTCCATAATATACAGGAATTACTTTACAATATAGAGGAGTAAACTGAACATACAGGCTAAAAAAAAAGGTAGGAGATAGACAAGCAGTCAAAGGGCTCCTGCTCTGAAAGTGTTGGGACAGGCTGGAAGATACAGGAGCTGTATCTTGGGGACTTTGGCTCAGAACATCACATCAATGCTTTTAGCAGAAAGCCTTACAAGCACACGGTGCCTGAGGTGGCTGTTTATGGCAGCTGAGTGACAAGCTCCCAAAGAACTTCACACTAGCTACTTCCTTCCCTGGTAGCGCCTCTCAGTGAGGCAAACCTTGAGGGAAAAGCTGTGACAGGATGAAGTAAAACAAATATTCTTCTACTGCAACCAGATCCACATGCTTTCTCTTTCATTAATAACAGATTTAAATTAACAGAGGCTGGCAAATTGGTCCAGTGGTTTCAACAGTAGCCCGGGACATAAAAGGACTCCATACACGAGGGAATTAGCATCAAAGAGAGACTCTCTGATGTAGCTACTTTGTATTAGCTCATTAAACTAATTAGCTCAGCTTACTATTAGTTACTTGGCTCAATACGGGTTGCTACTTCCACACGGTGGAGAAAGAATTCCTCAGAAGGACGGCACTGGGCTGTCTCCAGGCGCTGTGGCTGCGCATTCCCTGCCTTCAGGGCAGCCGCTGGGCGCTACACTCACGCTGTTCCCATACGGGGTACAGAAGAGGTCAAAAGCCCCACTTTGTATTCCACAGCCAGGAACCAAACTGTAAAATCACACCAATCTTCCCACCCCCTGTCCCATGCTCTTCCCCCTTTTTCCAGCAGCTCTTGCCACGTTCAGATTCGTAGCAGGTGGTGCGGGTCTCTGTAGGGATGCACAAGAAGCACCCCACGCGGAGGGGCTGACGTGTGGCCCCAGCAGCTACACCAGCTGCTCCACACCTGGACCTTGTCCCCCCAAAAAGTGTCAAACTTGTGCTTGGGAAACTGTATCAAAGAATCAATATTGACAAGTGCCATTATCCCAGAACTTGGCAGTCCATCACATTAGAAAAAAATTGCTGACATTCATCCTGAATTTTCGATTAAGTTAAGTTAAACCCACAGAGCAGATTTATTAAACTTCGGACTGATCACAGTAAAAAAAAACTCATTCATGCCTTTCATTTTGTCAAAAAACTATTCTAGCAGTTTTCTGAGCAGTCCTTCAACCAGTTTGGAGGCTTTGTTTCCCTGGCTTCACTGCAAGAACACTGACAATGCCAAAAGCCTGGCTAAAGTCAAGATAGATGACATTTAGTGCTTCATGTCTCCACAAGGCTCATTACTCTGCCAAAGAGGAGACTTGGATTGTTTTGACATGATTTATTTTGGAGAAATCCAAGTTGCCTGCTATTTATTTACTTGTTTCCATCAAAAAGTGCATGCTGTTCTTTTTGTATCAACGCAATCAGCTCTGCACAGGTAGGAGCTGCTCAGAAAAACAGGCCTTGGGGGTTAGTTGCCTGCTCTCTCATGGGTTTCCTTCTTGATGAGCAGTCCCTTGAAATGACAACAATGGCAGCTGTCTGTTTTACAGATGCTTTGTAAAGACACACCAAAAATGGGGAGGCATAGGGGTGTAATTAAGGAACTGCCAAATCAGGAGGTTCCTCGTGAAGTAGTGATGGAGAAATGATTACAGTGTGTGAAACTTTGTGGAAAATTCCATACCTTGTCTTGCATCTACAAACGCAGCCAGAAGTAGTGGTCCACTGAGATTTACAAATTTTCCGTCTTCTTTGAACTTGGTTTTGCCACATTAATTAAAATTAACTGTTAATCCTCACCCAGTGCATAAACAAAGCTCCCATAAACTGAATCTGCAAATACGTCCCTTATGCTCCTATGCAAAAAACAGCTGGTGCTTGAGGAAAAAAAAACACTGAAGAGCCTGTCTGTGTCTATACTTTACAGATTTGTTCCACTTCTTTACTTCTTGGGATATTTTTTATGAAGATCAGGAATGCGGTTGCTTTTTATCTTTATTACCTTTAAGTATTTTTCTTGCAATGAGCCTTACAAATTATCAGCTTGTGGAACACATAAAAATGTTATGCACCAAAAATGAAGAGAGAGAGAATTATTGAATACTGGCTTTCCACCCATTAGTATTAATAGCATAGACATTTTAATAGCACAGAATAAAAAAAAAATAAAATAAATTAAAAAAAAAAAATGAAAACCAAACCAGGAGGAGCAGGAGGAAGAAAAGACCTGGGGAGGGACCCTATAATTATTTTTTTCCCTGCCTTTGATTCCTATGCAATTGACCTGTTTTTAAAAGCCTTTACAAACGAATCCCATATTCTTCTGGACTGTGTGGCACAGAATCCACCAGTCTACTCTTTCAGACTTCATCACTACAGACTTCCCGAAAAGACAGGTATTTGTTTTCCAAAGTAATAAAAAATTACACCCCACAACCAGTAAATCTTTTTGAAGCCATTTACTCTCCTTTGGATGCCTCCATTTCTTGGCTTTCCAGGCCAGGACGCAGCTGTACGTTTCCCATTTAAATGAACTCTTCAGAGTCTTGCTGCTTTTCAGAACATTACAGAAACTTGCTCCATTCCAGTTTAACCACGCTATCACTCTCACAATTTTTCTTTTCAATACGTACTGATGCATGGAACAAGATGAAATGGGTTCTTCTCCTATCTCGCTCACACAGAAGTTTATTTGTGATATCAATAGCAGCGAATGTCAATCCATACAGTCCCCCCTGGCAATCCATACCTTCCCCCTTTCTGGTAATTTAACACCTCACTGCGATCCCCTACTCAACTGGGAAGTCGGATCGTCTAAAAGCAAAGCAGAAGAAATACTTATTACCCATGATTTTTGAAAAAATGAACTGAGGAAATTTTGAGATGCGTTCTTCAGAGCATTTATTAGGCTAAGCAGCAGTTTGGTTTTGTTTGATTTATATTTCTCCAGAGATTAAGAAGGTTTTCCGTAATTCAGTTTTTCTTAATTCAGGTCTCCCACACACACGTGTTCCTCTGTTGCTTCTTTTCTGTGTACCCACACTTCTGTGTGTCCACAAAAGCTCATGGCTATCCCCGTTGTCACTAGCTCCTCACCTTTATTCTGTATCCCTGACCAGCCTGAAAGGGCCTGTAAAGCAGTTTTTTCCCTTAATAAGTATAAGTGTTGTTCTGAGTCCTTGAGAATAAAGGAGATAGCCATCACCCACCAGTTTAGTCAATTATTTCTTCTTGGTTTCGTTATCTTGTTTGAATTAGTGAAGCTAACTCTTCACCCCTGCCAAAGTAAGGGAAAGCAACAAAACCACAGAATATAGAGTGGATTTAATTCTAAAAGATAGAGTATCATAAAAGCAAAGATGAAGACTAGAGCCATCAAGTATGCAGATAATGCAGCAGTACAAAGCGCCTCCTGTTCCTCAATAGCTCCACATTTATGCTGAATAAGGGTGAGGGATTCAGAAGAAACTCTTTGAAGTAGAAATGGTGAACATTTCTACCATAGGCATGGAAAGCATGGAACTGCTAAAACAACCGCTCTTGCTAAACCCACAGCCTTCACATGACCTTCTTGCGTTTCCAAAAGGATGAGACCAGTTAAACATCCTGGTTCTGTCACTACAGAATCTTAGAAGCTGAAGAAATCACAGACACAGCTTCCATCCATGTTCAATTGATCCATCCATCAATTTGCAGGTGGAAGTTCAAGGGAAGCCAAAGAGTTGCAATCTTTACTGCATAATCCTGCGATTCTTACTGTACTTGAAGCAAAACTGTCCTACATACTTAGAAGTAGTGCTGCTGTCTAAAAACTGCTAGGCTGCAAACTTGAAGTGTTTAAATTTGTCCTCACCTTTCATTCAGTATCTTTACAAACTCCACCACATGCCATTTTCAAAAGGCTGGCTGTATGTCACACTGATATGCCTCTTGACATTTTTGGAAGTGGAAAATCAGCTGCGTTCCTGAACTGTTCCTTGGTTTTCTGTCTTTTCTTCTTTCTTTTTTTTTTAATGTGAGAGTACCAGGGATTTGTGTTTTTGTTTTTCCTGGTCTATAGTAAAACACATTTTCACCCTTAACTATTTCATTTAAAAATATATATATTTTTATGTATATTTCTAAAAGCACAGGCTCGTTCCTAAAGTTTGGTGGGACCAAGTATACCTGGTGA
The DNA here is from genome assembly GCA_011076525.1 of Nettapus auritus. Classification (NCBI taxonomy): domain Eukaryota; kingdom Metazoa; phylum Chordata; class Aves; order Anseriformes; family Anatidae; genus Nettapus; species Nettapus auritus. The sequence goes on from CM021768.1 coordinate 2,393,463, forward strand.
AATCTCCTCCTTGGGAGAGAACCCTTGTCTTTTGTAGATAAAATATCCTGCTTTGTTTAATCCCGTAGCATCGCATACATTTTGCAAAAAGACTGCAAGATTAAATCTTATCACAAAGTGCTATCACTCATTAGAAACTTATCTTCATAAGAAATATGTTTACAAAATAATCTTCCATTTCTGTCTTTGAGATAACAATGACATTGAAGCATTGATGGTTTGATGGCAAATAATTTTCCCCCTTCTACTAACCCTGGGATTTTACTTTGTCTGGGAAAGCTTTGCAGGCACTTTCGTATGAATCACTATTTGTTTAAGCAATTTCTTTAAAAGAAGTCCCACTTGTGGTAGGACTACATTCTTGGTTCCAATCTGTTTTACTTCATACGTATCATCTTGTTTAATCTCAGTCCAGATAAAATGGAATGATGGAACACTAAGTGGAAGGTTTTTAAGAGGAGGAGATGGTTATGCTTCTCCCAATCGCTGCAGCTATCTACTGGCAATAGAGTTTGTACTCTTGGATTCCTAATAGATGCTTCTTCTTGAACAATCCTATCCAGAAAATGCCCTTTTATCTCTCTTTAGTCAAGACAGGATGCCAAATCTTTTTTAGATACCGGCTTAGCCGCTGTCACCAATGCTTGTTATCATAAGGCAATGCTGCTCTGGTGATGCACTTCAAAGCAGCATTTGGTGCAGAAATAGAGTTGTCTCCTTTTAAAAGCAAGATAAGATTACAGGAGCACAGGACAAATGTGTTGGATAATATCAAAAGCCTTTTTAGCCTAATATCCTGTCTCTGACAATGGCAGACCATAGATGTTTTGGGTTAAAGAACGTGAGTAAGTCACATGAAGAGCGATCCACTCATTCGTAATTCAAGCAATCAGTGTTTTAGATAATAGAAATACTGTTTTTATCATATTTTTAAGGCACCAAAGATGAGCCGTGGGAATTTGAATTTCCTGACAGTATCAACATATTGCTATTTGCCACATGCCTGCTGGCACAGCGGGAACTTCCAGCTCTGAAACCTGGAATATTTATGAAACAGGTTTTCTGTCGCTACTTTAGGCTTCTAAAGTGCATCAGTTTCATGCTGTTGGGTCACTTACAGTTTTCTAAATTAATATTACTCATCATTGTTCATCAGCATCAGTAACTAATTTTGGTCCTTCCATTTCCAAAGAAAAATCAGTATTTTATATGCTGTCATTTAAAAATAATAATGTACTATACACTCACATGGACATTTTGATCCATTTTGTCACCAACATCTTCTGTTGTAGGAATCCTGTTGCTTCATCCAGTACATTTCATCACCCCTCTTCATTCCACCTTATTTTTATCATGTACTAAATAGAATCAAAGATCAAAACAGCATTGTTAGACTTTAAAAGTAAGTCCCTATTTAAAGGTTCATATTTCAATAATCTCATTCACATGCCCTTTTTATTATCAGATATATTTTAGGAGTATATTTTACACTACTTGGAATGACTGTAGGTAAAAACAAGCAGCATTACATTAGTGGATGTATCAGTTTCAGCGATGGTATGAGTTATTCTCTTTTATTCCGTAGGGAATAAAATCAGGGAAACTCTGCATTGCATTAGAGTCTTATTTACCATTGTTCTGAAAGCTGGCTTTTCCTAAATAGATGCAAAACTGCCGAAAAAAACCCTACACTAACACATTAAGATAATAATACCTGGTGAATGATGTGAAAACTGCTTTCTCTGTAGTGGCATATAGAATGACACACACAGTCGTGCCAGTGTTAAAAATGCAGCTGAGACCTGTGGTTTGGAATACGTTGCCCTTCTGGCATACAATCAAATGCAACAATTCTGAGTCAGAGTAAGGTCTGCACCACCAACACATGATCTGCTCTTTAGTCAGCTTGTCACCTGGTTTCCTCTAAAAATCCTAGTAGAAAACTCAAATGTGTATCTATAACTAACCACCCAACAACTTAGGTTATGTTTACGTAGGTACAATAAGAGTACAGGTGTGGGCACATGGACAGCACTGATTCACAAGAGTCTTAGCTCACCTGGAATTACTCCAAAATAATTTAAATTAAAAATTTGAACTGGAAAAGGTGCAATCAGTGGCACCTGGAAGGACAGCCAGACATGCTTGTGTCTTTCTGATGGGATGGTTAAGATACCAGTGGCTCAGAGCAGGGACTCCATGCACTCTATGTCAGCTCCCCAGTGCACATTGGTCCTGGTGTGAGACCCTGCCCCATGGGAGCAGCCACCTCTGCTGTGCCCTACAATTACATGAAGAATAAAGCTATTTTTTTTTTTTTTTGTTATAATATGAAAAAAAAAAAAAAAAAAGCTGTTATTCGTCTATTTCAATAAATACCCCAAAGGAAAACCAGCAGCAACCTGTCACGCTACGCAGCTGATGGATTTGCTTGGCCGACTTAAATCACAGTGATTATCTTGGATTCACAGCTAACAAGAAGGGTGCAGCGTGCTGCAACACATCAAGCTTAAGCTTCCATTAACTAATCAATTTCTAACTCTGGGAATTAAAAAAAATGGAGAGTCAGGCAGTGGTCAACACGGCATTCGTGTACGATTTCAGAGGAAGCATTGCTTCAAAGCTCAGGTTTTTAACAGCCTACTGGAAACAGGGCTACAAAGGAGATGCCAAATGCCATTTTGCTTGCTTATGGAAAATGGCTCTGTGAAACAGGCCCGTGAACAGGCCTTGAAGAACTAATGTGCTTTTGTAAGCATAAAGTTTGGAAATAAATAAATTAATAATATTTGTCACCCGTCGGATGTTGTAGGTACAGCACAGCACACTGCACGTCTCTGATGCTTTGCGGTAGGAGAGATATCCATTGTGTCTTAGAGAGGGGGGAGAAAGGTGGCTTTGTGCCATACCACAAACATATTTTTCCCTGAGCTACTTGATACATCTACAGACACGGTTCAGCGTTATGCAGGTATGTCATTGTAGTTTGCAAAAGCAGCAGCATAGCCCTGTTCCCAGGTTAATTAGCTATGCCCTTCAGCAAGGATTAGAAAAGATTTGAAAGCATCCAAAGCCAGGGAGGATTCAAGAAAAGCAAACAGCCCAACTTCTGCGGCAGACTCTTGCCTGAGATTGTATGGAAGCGGGATCTGTGTCAGCTGCATCGACAGGACTTAATGCAAGTCATTTTATTTTAAGTAAACATTTTGCAAATTAACTTTTTGTATTTGTCGCCTCATTTGGGAAAGGAAAAAAAGGAGTATCTTACCAGCAGTGTTGTTATCTGAACCGCACAGAAACATTTAGACCTTTCAAACTAAATGTCAAGTTGTTCCTATTGAGTCAAATCCCTGCAAATTTAAGATAATTAGCATAACTACTTTCCAACCGAAACCAGGCCCTCATGCTTTGCTTAAGTGGCATTAATACATGAATGAATTCTGATTGACACAGCCCATTGTTTTTATTCCTGTAGGAAGGAGAAGGGAAGTTATAAACCCAAAGGACTTTTTACTCCAGGCAACAAAATTCCTCATGGACATAAATATGTCAGAGAAATTCTGATGAATGCTTCCTTCATAGGAATTTGCTAGCTTAACCAAGAAAATTCAATGTATTTGCTGACGAAAGCCAGCAAATATCCACAAGACTGCTACAACAGACCCATCAAGGAGCAGACCCAAGTTCTAGAACACGGAAATTTAATTCTGTGTTGTTTTGTGTACAAACTTCAATCCTCTCACTATCAGATCTGTATGTTGCAGAAATGGCCCTGTGAAACGTTCACCTTGGTGCTCTGGATACAATATTTGCATTTTGGCCGCTGGTCACCGAAGGAAAGCTCCCAGAGTTACTAAGCCAGGCAGGGGATCACGCTCAGGCTCTGGGTAAGCAGGTGTGCTGCCAGGAAAGCTTGCCCCGAGTTTGCATCAGCATCACTGTCTCAGTGCTACTCAGTAGCAAAGCATGAAACGTAAGATTAAAATCAAATAATATTTGAGAGCTATTAACTCGATACTGCTAAAATTGTACAAAGGGGAATGCTTCTAAAAAGCATGAAAAAATGATTTGCCTGGGGAGCATTTTATTGCCAAAGACATACATTGGTGGTAAGTTACAGAAAGAATTTGAAAATGCTGTCTCAACAAAGCAGCTCACAGCCTATGCCTGCAGTGCCACATCCTAAATTTAATCAACGATAAAAATCTGGATTTGGTATTAAAAAAAATATAGGAAAGATCGTATAAGACACTCCTTGAGGTTTAAAAAATGTATAAAATTTATTTATAAAATTATGTATATACAATTTATGTAAATTAAAAAAAAATCTATAAGTTTATATAAAATTTATTTATAAAATTAATTGCCATATGATGTTGTGCTTTTCTTAAGGCAACTCCAGCTACTAGCTCTCACATACTTTTTATTTCTTTTTGTCACGGGATGCCTTCATTTAGTGAGGTGTTGGGCTGAAGTACCGCCAAGGAGCCTCTCCAGACAGCCAGACTCACCCAACCTGTGGGTTTATAACTCAGAAATTAATGTGGAGAGTTCTTTGGGGAAATTTCAACTGTGTTTTATTTGGAAATGTTGAGTTTAACCAAAGATTTCATGTTAGAGGTCTAAACAATTTATTTAACCATTGGAATGAATGTGAAACAAGCCCAGACTAAGTATCTCCAGCTGAATGAAAGACTTGCAGAAAGCCAGATGTGCAAAGAAACTCTGAGCCTACGGAGCCAAAGGTATAGCAAATGAGAAACTAGGAAGCTGTAAAATCATGCCAGTGGCATTTTAATAGCAAAAGAATTAACTTTATCCTTCGCTGCATATTTCAATTATATATTCCTACCTGAAAACTTCATCAAAGGTGTATTAGCAATTGGTTTACATGGCTATTTGCAATAAATTAATGTATTTCAAAATGCATTAAATTAATATATTCCAAAATCAGTCTCTTTTTCTGTCACCTCTCCCTGTCTCACAATGCTGTACATTGTTGTTTACGTGTGAACTAATGTCATTTAGAATTTTAGGGAGAAAAGCTTTCCAAAAAGTTCGGCCTAATCTGGTTTTTATCTTAGCATTTTCTGCGAATAATTAGAAATACGAAAAGGAACTGTGCTTTAAAATTACACTAAAATAGCTTCTCCCCCTAGGAAATTATGAATATCTGTGTATATGGGCGTAACATTCAATTAACATGAAAAATGTTAAGTCCCGTGATGATGTAGTGTGAGAAGCAGCAATCCAACAAAATTAGTGAGCTATTAAAAGGTGCAAGAACTTTCTTAGGAAGATGCATGATTATAGAAACGTGGACGTTTATTAGAAAGATCTGATACAGAAGTGCCGAGAATGTGGCAGTCCATCAGGAAAACATGCAGCCAGTACTAAGCAAAAGCAATGGTGTTGTGTTTTAGTTTAGAATGCAAAATGGATTGGTAAATAATTCATGTTTTCATAGTTTCATAGATGGAGGAATGGAATCAATATTATTCCTAACTCTTTCACATGAATTTAGGTCAGGTGCGTGGATGCTCCCCTTCACCAAAGAGGTGAGAAGAAGTTACATGGGGAGCTTATAGGATGAAAAGTTATGAACCTGAGATTAGCCTTGGAGGAACGATTACAAAGAGTCGAATAATACTGGAATATATGGCTTAGATTTTTATTTAAACTTGAGCTAGGTGCTGCCTGTGTGAGTGACCATGCCTTTAGCCAGCTCCTCTGTGTTTCTGTGGCTGCTCGCAAACTGCAGCACCGTACCCATCCCAGATAAAAGAGGAAACTGGCACCGAGGTCAAAGTGAGAAAGGAGAAACGAGCTGAGGAATCGAGGAACCTCCTCTCACCTAAACCCAGGGAGAAGTTTTCAGCTACATTTTGGACATCCTATTTTAATCTCCCTGCTAAAGAAAAGCAGACCCAAGAAGGCATGAGGACTGGAATCTGAATCTGGTCTGAAAGTAGGGTGAAATCATCACTAAAATCCCTGAGTTCTTACAGACAGAAGGCCCAGGGCCTTCTCTACACAGACCAATAAATAGGTTCAAGTTCTTACCAGGATTCTTGTTTGTCTCACCCTTTCACAGCACTGGCTCACAGCGCTAACTACCTGCAGAGAGATTTTATAGCCAAAAATTGCTGCTGCTGCTGCACTGAACTAAAAAAACAACAACAAGAAACCAACCCCAATGGCAGGAGATGTTTTCCTTCAGAGAAAACCTTTGTTCTGCAGCTGGTGGACTGAATGCTACTGGGAAATGAACACAAACCTGAGGAATAAAAATAGCAAAAGTCAGTGACACGGGAAATTGCTGATGGACACGTAGCAGGACTCCAAGGGGAAGGCTAAGTCTCAGGCATATCTGTGTTACAAGTGTCTTGTCTCCTTTTGTAGGATCAGGTATTTCGATACTTGCCACCATTAAGGTGCATTTGTAATTATTCTCATAAGCCAGGGACAAGCTCCGTTAAGAGCAGAGCTTAAAAACCAGGTTTCTATCACTCTGAAGAGTCTGTGAAAGAGAGGACAGACTCCTCGTGCAGACCTCAAAAGAAAGTAGGTCTTGCAAGGACGTGGAGGACACAGGTCCTAAGGAAACACTCAGCAGTTGGCTATCATCAGAAGCCAGAGAGCATTTCAAGGATTGCTGTAACCACTGGAAACTCCTGAAACAAAGACAGATGAAAAGACTGTTCCCAGATTTTACCGCCAGGGCCTTTGTTGGCCAAAGAACACGTCACCGAGACGGTCCCTCTCCGCCGGGACACACAAGGACTGCTTTGGGCTGGCGAGCTGCCGAGACGCCCGGCAGAAGGGAGGAATCGCCCCAGGTCGGGAGGAGGAAGGGCGAGGAGGAGCTGCAGATGGCCGGGGTCTCAGACGCGGCTGTTTGTACAAGCAGGGCTTCTGGAGGGCAGGCCTCTATTGTGGAGCTGGGCTCGTGCATTCGTGGCTACAGGAGAGTGAGAGAGAAATGAAAGCTGACTGAACCACGGCTACCAGCCTCTCAGGTCTCCATAATTAGTTTAAATCCACCTCCACTTGATGGGAGCACGAATTGTCACCATCTGAAGGGCTTAAGGCTGTCCAAGTGAATTTTTAAGAGAAAAGGAAAACATGATGTTGTTTGCTCCCCGAGCTCTTTAAAAACAAAGCTACCATTGCACATAAGGCAGAGCCGAGCTGTGTGAAATGAAAAGAGCAAAGGAAGAGCCCTGACAAATGAATTACGAGGGGAAAAACAAGTCGCTAATGCGAAGGCTCCTGGTTAAGAGCAAAGAGCAGGCTGCTGGGATGTACTAGAAACCACAGCAGGGAATACCACCGTCATCTTCTTGGGCTCTTGCAGTGTTAAAGGAATATAATTCGGGAAGACGGGTTGAAGGGGAGAGAGCTTTTCACTCTGCAGCCTTCTTCTGTGCCCGTGTTACTCGTGTTACTACAGAGAGGACCAAGAATTCGTAGCTCTGCATTTACACCTGAGGTTTTGTCTGCGTCATTCACAGACATGGGAAGACCAGGATGGGAAGCCTCATACATTAAATTCTCTGAAGTACACATGGTGAAAGCTGAAGGGAATATTTGATGGTTGGCTAGTCTGGGATGTAGCAGCAGCCTGCATGAATTTTCTTTTTTATTATTATTATTATTATTATTTTATTTTTTTATATATATTTTTTATTTTTATTTTTTCAGCTTCCAGATTATTGTATCTCTTTTTCTGTTCACAGTATTAAGGCAACAAAAAATTGGCTCTAGTCACATGCTGGGAATATCTCGGTAGTCGCTGCACAGCCAGTCCTGCAGGCAAATATTTAGTCTAACTAAACATCATGAATGAAGAGGCTATTGGAGTATAAAGTAGGAGCATAATCTCTGAGGTTTTAACCAAGGCATTAAAAAGACCTAATAATAGCAGGGCTTTGCAGAGATGCTAAGATAAAGCAAAAGCCATCTTGAGAATGCCTTCAAGAAAAGCTTTGCCTGTCACCAGTCACTTGGCAACATGAAAGACAAGCGTGGATCGAGAATCACACAGGAAAATGAAGATGACCTAATAATAATTGTTATAATTTTATGAATCTGACATCCTGCTTGCCAGCACATCCTGAATGACCCCGTCAGATATCTCTGCAAGGCAAAAATGACTCTTTTAATATTTAAGCCCATGTTCAAATATTTCTTTAAGGCAAATTTTACCACAGAATGACAGAGAAGGAGATGATGCCGAAGAGCAAAAGAATAAAGTGTCTTTTTTTGGTGCAATTCTTCTCCACATCATTGCCTTGCTTGTGCTCCAGTGCTCTCCTGTTCGCTTCAGCTGGAGCTTTTCTCTCCTCCACCACCAGAGCAAGTGGCCCTCAGTGGCAAGGAAGGCCCACGTGCTGGACTCTTCTTCTAACCACAAAGGGTGCAGAAGGTATACAGACCGTATTCCGTGAAGGTATCAGGAAAATCTTCTGGCAATTTTATTTCAAAGCCCGCTTTCCAGCTAACAAATAACGAATAACAAGGGAATCTGGTATCAATAGTTTGGAAGTTTTATTACTGTTGTCAACTTTCCTGTTATTGCTGCTTTTTTCCAAAGTAATACGGTTTACCTAATGTAGTGAGAGGCAGATGTTTTATTGCTTATAAATGGTTCTGTGATTCTTGCAAAGGAAATATAATAAACACTTCTCTGTTTCTAGCAAAGAAATATTTTCCATTTATTTCCTAGAAGAAGGGGAATGGTAAAAATTGTATACAAATGAATAAGGATATATTGATAGGAAATAAAATATACCTCAGCATTAAATATTCTAATATTCTGTTTTCTTAAAATAAGCTGGGGTTAAAGGCTTTTCAATTTCAATGAGGTCAAAGGCACTCAATTTAAAAATTCATACATGTAAAGGCTTTAGACCCCAAAATAGGAGTTATGTAGTCTGATCTAAATAATACCTACATAGTAGAGCTATTGACCATATGTAATAATTTTGGCATCACACTGTCAATTTGCGTTAAGCTGGAACATTTTTTGGAAAGAGATTGTCCAGTTTTGACTTGAGAAATTCTCATGTTGACCCTGTGACTTTGGTGCTACAAGCCCTATGTTTTGGAAAACTTAGGAGAGAGAATCCATTCTGAGCTCAGAACGGCAGAAAAAAAATGGATTGTAACCAGCTCTGCTGCTGCCCTCTGCATCATCTACCCCATGTCTCCCTAATGCAACCGGATCCCCTCTGAAGGGAACAAGCTGTGTGTAAGACTCACATAGACTTTGCTACAAGATATTTCTGTTTTGGAATTTAGTTACACTATCCAGTCTTTTCTGAATTCAGCAAAACTTTGTAGATATTTCCTGAGGAATTCTGTGCAGAAGCATTACAAGAAAGGATCTTTCTGTACTTGTTCCCTCTTTATGAAACACAAAGCTGCAGAGATTAATTACACAGGCTGAAAAGAGAAATTATGCAGATGAGGTACCTGTGTAACCAATCCTCTCTGCTAATCAGCAGCAGAAATATTTCCCAAATACCAGTATCCTCGTGAAGTTTACTCTTCCACAGGAAGAAATGACTAGTTCCAGTGGCACACATCTCTGTAGAAAAGCCTCGTCTTCCCCAGCTAGGTAGGTGCAGATTTGACAGATGCACTTCTTCAAGGTACCTTCTTTTTTGTGTCTGGGCTTTGAAGATTGCCGCAGTGATTTACAGGTTTGAGTGCCCACTTAGAGGAGCTGTTCAGAAGACTGTAAACATGTTGATGATATTATCAAGCAGACTAAAAATAAAACAGATGATCCCGGTTCCTTTAATATGAAAATATTTCAGTATTCTCTGCTCAGAAAACCATTCGCAATCTTAGTCAAAGCAGCACCTAGTTCATCTTCTATGGGAAAATGTGTTCTTGCTGTAACTTCACAGTGTCTTCACCAAGATCAAGGTATTTACATTAGCGAGGAACTACATTATTTCTGTTAATATTTTTGGGGTGTATGGTTTTAGGTACCTTTGCTATTAACATTCTCAGAGCATGTTCAAAACCCTGAATATGCCTGCAAATAGTGTTTTGTTTGTTTGTTTGTTTGTTTCCCCAGAAATGTATAATCTAGGAAATCCATCTTAGGTAAACCACTACTGATGTCAAGGCATCGTAATATACCTAAAGGGCAATTTCTGAAAAAAAAACAGATGATGATAAAAGTGATGGCAAGATAAGACTGCCTCCTTCCATACAATATACCTGTCTGTGGCTAAATAGAGGACTTCAGTCTCAAGAGATGTCAGAGCGGGAGCTTTCATGAACTCTAAAATATATTAAGAGAAAAGCACTGCACAAAACCATCAGAAATGTCAAGACATATTTTTAGTGAGTAATTATAAAATAGTTTTCCTATAATGCTGAAAAACTGAGTATTTATTGCATTTTTGCAATGCTACTCCTGATTTCCAAGCCATTTTGAGGGTGTTTTAATACCAAGTTAATGTAAGGTATCATTTATTATCACTAACACACATTAATAAAAGAGTTATACCGTCTAATGGAGCATGAAAAATCTAAATTTCTAATGAAGCTCCATGTGAAAGCTGCAATGCTAATACCAAACCTCTGACAGAGCATCAGGCTGGAGTGGGTTCCTATAAAAATAGTGGAAAATGATAGAGCAATGAACATTCGCAGTCAATAGTAACTGCTTGAACCCCATTTCAGAAGGCAGGAAGATTCCTTGCTGTTGGAGTTTGCAGGAACTTTGCGTTGGGGGAGGGGGAAGGGGAAGGGGAAGGGGAAGGAGAGGGCCGGGCCAGCAGAGGGCGCGGCGGAGCAGGCGGCCCAGGCCCGAAACGCCTCCGGGGCTCGGGGGGAGCCCCTGGGCCCGGCGGCAGCGGGGGCGGCGCCGTGAGGTGAGCGGCCCGGGCTCGGCCTCCCTGCGGCGGGACCGGGCCCTGCCGCCCCCGGGAGGCCGCGGGGCTGTGTCCGCACGCAGCCGGGGCCGTGTTGGAGCTCGGGTGGAGAGATTTGGAAAGCGGCGTCAGGGAGAAGCCAGCTCAGAGCTGGGCCAAACGGATCGCTTCGCTGTGTGCTGCCTAGCCTTGTTTGGGGTCTAGAGAAACGCGCATTTCAGCAGAAGGGAGCTGTGCGGTACCTGAACGGTACACGGGGACAAACTGCAATGACAGCCAGGAGTTCAACAGGCATTTCCACGGAGATTTTGCGATGTATTTCCATTGATAACATAACTTACAGATGCCCTAAGCTATGATGTTGCACACCACTCTTTCAGGGCGTTCATGACGTATTTAACCTGAAACGGCACACCAATGTTTTCTGTAATAGCTATCAAATGCTATGCCAAGGTTTTTGTAAGCTCACTTGCTTATAAAGACCTTATTTCACCACATAGGGGTTACTGCAACAAAATAAATAAATAAGAATATGAGAAGAATAGTTACCAAATGAAAGATGTAAGAAACACAAATGGTAGCCCCATGCGTTCGCCAGCTGCGCTGCTGTGTTTGGGCACAGTCACTAACTGGGAGGTCATCACCAGCCACGAAATGCACAGGAATATGCAGCTGCCCCCCCGGTGACCAGGAAGGTGCAGAGGACGAGGGTTTAATTAGGGATCCCGGCGATGCCAGGCAATGCTCAAAAGCTCCAGCACGACCGGCGTTACTGTGCTGAAGGTGGAGCGACCTGAAAGCTTTCAGCCAGCCCGTTCGGTCTGAGAGCAGTGCCAGTGACCCGAGATGACCAGATGACTTTATGTAGGCCTACGACAACTACTGTGCGCCACGCAGGGACAGGTCTGTCTCCTTCCCCATTTCAAATGCTTTACTTTGCTCCAGTGCCTATGCAGACTTCAGTCACAAAGTATTTCTCATTTACATGACCTAGATAGAAGCATAGTGAGAAAGATGTTCCTTGATCTTTTTTTCTGTTGGCTTGCTGTACTCAGCCTGGAAGAAAAACGCAATCACGGGAGCACGTTGTTTCTCCTACGCTGCTATTAGGAAGCAATACGGGAGCGCCTGGGGGAGAGGTCCAGGCAGAAGCCTGGCAATAAATGGACAGAAAAACACACAGATTAACTTTAGGAACTTTACAGATCTTGCCAAGGCCTTCCCATGTTCCTGTGACATTGCTATATGGCAGGGTGTCAGAAAGAATTGTTTCTAGAATAAGAAAACAGAAACCCAGGTACAACCTTCCATGGACTATCATGATGGACATATCCATGAAGTAAGTCGGAGGAGCCTTTTTCTGGGTTTAGAATGGTTACTGACAAGCTGCAGCTCCGTGTACTGATCTGTGCAACAGATAATGAAGCCGAATGTATGAATAAATCATCTGCTTAGGAAGTTACTACTTTTCACAACTTTAAATATTTCATTCCACTAAGTAGTACAAAAAGTAGATGGTTGCCCGAAAGTTTGCAGAATCCCAAAATACGGAGAAACTGTGGCTAGTAATAAGAAGGAAAAACACAGGAGATGAACTGGCAACATGGTGGTGGATAACACTGCAAGTAAATGAAAACACTCACCGTCTTTGTGGTGGGGGCCTCGGGAACAGGGCACGAAAAAGTTAAAAAAATCATTCTGAAAATTGAAGCAATGATTCTAAAATAACAGTTTTTGAGCTTCTTTTGTCATCCAAACACAATTAAAATGAATGGAAGTATGCTCACTGACACTGATGCGCTTTGAATTCAGGCTCCATCCTCTTGCAAAACTATGTCAAAATATACAAAAAGTGTCTGCCCAGTCAAGCATGGGTGGGAAATGTGAGACAAAAGGACATTGACAGAGCGTCTGTCAAATTACAGGAATTAGGGAAATAGTCCAAGCAGTCATGAATGAAGATATTTTCCTGTAATTATGCCCAGATACCAAATTCATACACAACAGAGTTTATCTCAAATTCTTCCATGCTTATATTAGACTCAAAAGAATTCAAGGGAGATGATCGTTTTGTTAAAATAATTTTAAGAAAGAATAGCCCCAAACCAAACAGCTTGCACAGCTTCCAATAGCTAACAAATATTTATTCAGCATATCTCAGTTCCAGTCCACTATTACCTAAAAAGAGAAGAATTGTGTGTTTGAAATCTTTGCCATTATTATGTCCATTGTAAACAGCTATTTAGACAGAACTAAAGCTACTGAAAGTGGTCTCCCAAAACTCAGAGAGGAAGCTGACATGCTGTTCAGCTGGAAACAGCAAACAGCCTTCTTGAAGGAGAATTGATGTGAATCCTTTTGAATAGGAGATCCGTGCTCTGAGCACTCAAAACACATCACGGAATACTAATCACACTACTTCCCAAAGCAAAAGAAAAATAAAGAAGGACAGAGCGCATCACTGAACTGAGAATGGAACATCTCTGGAGACATTTCAGGGGGGAAAGGATGCCTGTCTGCATCCTTGGCTATGGAGACTTAAAGAAGATCCCTGAAACAGCACGGCATAAATATTCCATTTGTACTTTATGTTCCCCCACCTGAGAAAGAGAGGAGAGATCTCAGCCTGGGTAAATTAACAGTCCTAGTGGAGTGAGGGAGACATGGTAACAATATCATTTCCTAATTCCAATATGCTGGTGGAACTTGAAAGAGTACAGGAAGAAAAGGCACGGATGAAAGATTGCTGGAAAGGAAGGTGGAACTGCTTTGTTCTGCCTTTTTTTTCTGGAGTCTGAGTTTTCCCCCCTAAGATAAAATAGGGGGGCTGTGTATCTCAGACAGTGGGTTGAGCAGAAGGCACGCACCTCCCCGACCACATGATGCAGAACACATGCTGCATGGGGTGCAAAGGACCACCAAAGGGTCCAGAAAGTGCTGCTTAGCACATCTCATTAAAAGGCTTCACCTTCATCGTTCGGAAGGGTAGTAAACTTCAGCAGTAGGAATATTTAAAACATTTTGGTCCCTAATAAAAGGGAGAGATTGTCTAATAGTCCCAGTGCTTTGAATCAAAATACTTGCTACACTTGTCTGTGTTAGGGTGCTGTAGCAGGAAAAATTGGCTCCAACCTTCTACGCTGTCATTTTTCACCACAAAATGAGAAGCTCATAGGGGGACACGTACTGACTCTGAATGTGGCCAGGAGAGAGAAAAAAAAAAGAGTTTCCTTCCAATAGTTTTATCTTGGGTGAGACTTTTTATCCTGTGTTTGACGTTCTGATTGCATGATTATATAGGCTAAGACTCCAGCAACGTTCTGCATTGTAAAGATGGAGCTGCTCAGCATTTTGCCAGATGCCAAGTGATATTCTGATATTTCTATCTTCTCTTTAAATTGAGTGACAGTCAGCATATTCACAATGAAGCCAAGACAATCTGCTATCAAGTTACAGTGGTGATATTTTCCCCGATGAAGATCCCAGAGCTTGTTGGAATAAAGCTCCTTAAAACTCGGTGCCTGGAATAGCTCCAGCTCAAATTGCTCTCCATGTAATATAATTTTATATTTGTGCCAGGCTAATAAGTAGATCACTGGTAGAGGCTTTTGTAAGTAAGTCCATACGTACTGCACCATTTCCTGGCTCCGTGTGCTCCAGTGTGTTGCAGGCTGTGTGCAGTGGGGGAGGTGCCAGAGCTGATCAAGCAGTGTAATTTTATACATTACTGAATCAGTGCAGGAGAAACCTGGAGGGACAAAGCATCATCTTGTCTTTGGACTGCACTGTAAAATCCTCCAGCTCTCTTATCCCAGCCATGCTCTGATACGTTTTTTGCTCTCCTTTTTCTGATTTTGGTGTGAATGATCAAGTGATCCGATGATGGCTCTCGTTATGGAACCTATTAGCAAGTGGACGCCCAAGCAAGTAGTGGATTGGATGAAAGGTACGATCCTTTATTGCCGGGTATTGTCTGTACTTTGGATCCTTGCAATTTACATGTCTGCTCCTGTGGTCTTTGTTTTGGGACGAGTTTATGCAGTTCTAATCACCCCTATGCTGCTTTGCACAGTAGTTTTCAGGGGCACGACCGGAGAGCGAGGCGGTTTAAGCCGTTCAGCATGTTGGCGGAATTTCTGCCCAGCCCCGAGCAGGGCTCTGATGCATTTGTCGGGAAACGCAGACATAAAGTGTTTGTGTCTGCTGACTCCATCATGCCTTGCACAGCGTGCCGTTATGATGTTTGGCTGCTTTAAATTTGCCCTGATTAGGTCTGTTTTGCTCATATCAGGTGATCTGATGCAGTGGCTGTGCAGCACTCGTGTAGTTTAGGGTAACGCCGGGAGGATGAAGTGCCGGTGGCTGGCCGGAGGAATTCTGATCCTTCGGTGACAGGTCCCGCTTTGCTCCGGCTTCCCGACGTCTCCTGCCTCTGCCCGACACCCCCACGTCCCCGGCACCGTGGGCAGCGCAGCCCGGCCGTGTGTGGGGCGCACGAGGGGGAAGGCGCAGGGCTGAGCACAGCCTCGCCGGGGAAACTCTCCCGGATAACTTGGCAGAACGGCGATTTCCCGGCACGTTTGCAGTTTCACAACACAGCCATAAGCTGTGACATGTTTTGCTTTAGAACGCTCGGCTGTGCTACACACTGCCTGCTTGGGAGGGGAGGGCGAGGAATCGCTCACGATGTTAAGTGCTTTAAATTTCTCCTGAGTGGGGGAAAATGTATTGACACGGTAGAAAGCACTGCTGTTATAAGCTGCTTCTGATGAGCTGTCTGTCTCGGAGACAAATGATCCCTGCTGTAAGGGATCTCCATTACATAAGGAAAAGAGGTGCAAATTTGGCTAGTACGTTACTCACAGAAATGATTTCTGCAATGTGATTACTGAATGTACCGGAGGGATGAGCTGGGTGCCCACTGTAAGGTCCTTAAGGCTTTCGGTGTGCTGTCATTAAGGAGGGAATGGCTCACCTTTCCTTCTCTGGGGTACAGCTCCGAGCTTCACTGGGCGGCTGAGGTGCTCATCGGAAACATCGCAATTACAAGCAAACTATTCTTTTAGAAGCACACAGTATTGGGCAGTGAATGCTGTCTGAGGGACTGTGTGTAGCTTGTAGCTCAGGTGTTTGTCAGCTCGGGTTAATTGGGAGGTCTAAAGCAGGTCGTCAGGATGGATCCGAAAGCCATTAGACGTAGGATTGATTCCCATGCTCCAATGCCATTACTTGAAATCGATACCTAATGTATGGGCAGAGCAGAGTTTGCTGATCCACACCTTTATTTTGTATGTAGAAGACTTAAAAAGTAACAGATTGTTCTGGTATTTTCACTTATGAGATAAATTACCGTGTAAATTAAATGTCAAGGTGCGTGTAATACTTGTTGCTAAATTTAAAAATACTCCCTGCTACTTTTTTATCCTTTTTGGTGTAAACTAATTTCATCTTGGGTAACACTGGCCACAGCATGTGTAGTACATACCAGAGGAAGCAAGAAGATCACACAAACTAAAGGGTTTTAAATGTACTGACTTGCCTGACAGTTACATTTCTCTACCAAGACTGCATCCTGCACCCATAAGGACGTCAGGAGCAGACAGCATTGGCAGTTTTTTGCCTCTGGGCTTACGCATAAATACAATGCAATGAACACATTTAAGTAGTCACAAGAAGGGATTTTCCTTGGTAACATGTGTGCTACAAATCCACAAGCAGTAAAGTTGTACTTCTACCCATTTTCACCGTGCCAGTGTTAGAATGCTCCGTTTTATCCCAATGGTTACTTTAAAACTCATTCTTCAGCTGTCGGCAAAGAACAGACCTAACATCCCCAAATGGAAGTGTGCCTAAATTGGTTTAAAACTATTTGGAAATCCCTAACTTCACAAAAATTGCCCAGTTGTGGCCACTGTCTCCCTGTAATTTCTGGATGTTCTGTAGGTCAGCTCCATTTGTATTCTGTATGTCAGCTCCATTAGCTGTAGCCATTCCTCCAAATAGCTTCGAATGCATCCGAGGTCGAAGTCCTGCCCAGGTAGTAATATCCAAGTGATAATGTTGCTTTTACATATGTCATCTGTACTGAAAGGTACACTCCTTTAGCAGGGTTAAAAGGTACACTGAAGACATTTTAGGCAAATTGCCTCGTTATAAATGTGGCGTATTATCTTTCCTATAGAAAGCAACATGTTAATAAACAATGCAGCTAATACTGCAAGCACAAGGTACCTTTTTATTCCTCAAAAATAGGTAGGCAGTTAGCTTGATAGGTAAAGGTTGCAAATTATATCGTATTTCACAGTGAAATAACCTTTTTTATTTTAAATTGCATTCATCAGAATTATTTTAGCTATTCCAACTTAGTTTTAAAAGCTGTTAGTACAGTACACAGCTTGAAATGAACTGGTAGTGAGTACCAGCAGCACCCAGTAACTGGGGAGAAGATGGGAGAAAGACACAGCAGTGATGCTAAGAGCTTGAGACCTGGCTACCAGGGCGCATCCTGCTCACGGGGTGCTGTTATCAGCCCAAGCTCCAGCCAGGAGGAGACACCCTTCTGTTCTTTTGCTCAAGGAAATGTTACTTGCCAAAACAAGTAAAACTTACTAGGCTCTAAGAAACATTATCATGACAAGTTGGCATCTTGTGTTTACCCAGGGTTCCTATCTCAAGAACGCGTTCAGCTGGAATTAAACTTGGGCACCGCATCTGATGCGGTGGACAGCCTGAAAAGGCCATGCCAGCCTTCAGAAACTGGCTCTTGAGGCTTATAGGGGACCTGGAAATTAAGGGCTGGGGTACCTTGGTACTAAAGAAATTGTCTTGAGAGTGTACAAAAACAGTCTGTGAAGATTAGTAAATGCACAGCAGAAAGCACTGTGGTGAAAAGGAAGTTCTCAGAGGGGCCGATAACATGAACTGTGGAGTTCCTTTTAACAAACATTTTCAGTCTGTTCTTTGTTTGTTTGTTTTTTCCCCCCCCAAATTTAAATTTCTGTAAATGGTCTTCACTTCCAAAAATGTGCCGGTATTCCTCCTGGTATGTATCCATTTTTGTACATAACTCAAATGTTTTGCTGGGGATATGTGCTATGGCCTCAGAAATTACTGTAAGAGAAAGGACTTTACATTGCCTTGCTCAAGTTCCATTTTGGCACAGCTGGGAACACAAATATTACCTGGGCAGCTTGCAAATGTATTAATAATTGCAATGTTTTTCGAGCTGGTTCTGTTTTTTCCTCTGATTATCATGTGAGTGTGATTAAATGACAAAAACCACATCAATATTTACATCTGTAGTGCTTTGACCCGAGGACTTGGAATACTTGTTGGCCTGCGAACCCCTGCACTTGCTGTGAAACTCAAAGACACCCTGCAGTTGCTGGCACGTTATCAGTGAGCACTGCTGACCAGAGGCCATCTATTTCAATATGTATGTGTGCACTGTGCAAGGTAATCCTTCCAAATCTGGGGAATTGGAGGGGGAGAGGGGAGCTATGCTGCCTTGCTCCTGGCTCTCTTGCACCTGCGGTTACTAAGTGTGTGCCGGTTTGTGTTGTCATCGTGAGCAGAATCTGCACGGCTCGCACTGCACTTTTACAAATAACAGCATTGAAAGATTTTGCACTTCCTAAATGAAGCAGCTTACAAGTAGGTCATTTAATGCGGACTCCTCCACAGTGAAGTGACACCTGTGCACAGATAAACACTAACTTTCCAAACCAAGGAAACAAAATGCAGAGCAATGAAGTACAGCTGGGACTTTCAGAGAATAGTGTTATTAAACAGCTAAAAATTAACACAGGAAGCCAGTTATTTCTCAAGTACCTGTCAGTAACAATTCCACGTGGAGTCCTTTAGTGAAGGTCTTGGGGGCTGGCTGGGAGCTTTGCCTGCCCCAGCCTCCAAGCCTGCAGTGGAGGTTTCTCTCCTAACGCTTCAGATGCTCATTTCACAACTGCAACCAGTCTTTTCTCCTTAAACCTAGAATTTCTCCACTCTCAACAGGAGATGCAGACATGTAAAAAATAAAAATTAATTCAGTGGGTAAACTGATTAAGTGTGCTGCACTGATCCTGTGCGGAATAATTATATGTTTAGCTGAAGGGTTTTCCTTAGCATGTAATTCCCTGATTTCAAGCTGGCTCATAAAAGAGAAAGGAAGGGAGGGAGGGGGAGCTGAAGGCAGGGAAGCTGGTGACGTGAGAGGACTTGTTAGCATTCACATCACACAGGGCTCCGGCAAACCCCTTCGCAGTCTCCTTTTGCTTTTCATTAGATCACTACCTGTTCTGTAGCAGCGTGTCATGAACAGGGAGTCTCCTCTATTTGCAGAGTGTAATATATAAAATCTTAGATTGTACTGGAGGCACAGCTAAATATTATGATCTGCTGCGAAGGCAGCCTTACAGGAACTGAGCTGGATGATACTTAGCTGCCTTGATCCCCCTTCGTGACCTTAGAATCCCGTAATGCAAGAACTGGGCTTCACAAGATACAATTTGAAACTTGAGCAGATAACCCAGGTCGTCCCTTATTTAGAAAAATGCAGGTTTGATAGCATCCTTTCGGTTCTTTCTGTAGACAAATAGGATTGGAGGAGGACTGACTGAGAGCCACAAATAGAGATGGCCTCAGAATTAGCACTTAATTTTCAAGCACTGCTGAAGCAAAGGTTTCATCGTTTTCCTCCTACTCTCACCGCTTTCGAAACCGAAACAAACAATCCGCTGCTGTGGCTCCCCCGTGGATTTCTGTGTTCTACCAGTCCCACAGCTCCAGTTGTCACTAGGAAGTCATCGAATCAGGGTTGTCTGCAATTCTTCTCCAATTCCTCCTCAAAGTTTCAAACCGTAATACTTTTAGAAATAAAATTTGGCAACGACTACTCCTATGGATGTTGTTTTTTGCCAGTGAAAAAATATGGCATCTTAAGAAACAATTTAAACAGGCAGAGTCGGTGCTAATAAATACCTGACTGACGAGTCGAGCTCCAGGATTCTCAATAATTAGCCACAAAAGCTAACTTCTCCTGCAGTGATGAGGGAGTGGCACAGAAAGGGAGAGAAAGAAAGAGAAGAGCGAGGCTGGAGGGCTGGATCGCTGGGGCCCTGGGGAGCTGGCGTTTCTGTTCCAGCTGCCGCCCTCCTTCCAGCAGCAGCTCCTGCACCACACGTTTTGGCCCCTCTCTAGGGCAGCACCAACAACCTGGGATTCCAGAGCCCGGCCGTGAGCAGTGCCCGAAGTGGGGACCTACCTGCCTGCCGCCTGCAGCAGCTTGCTGCCAAAGGCACTGGCTATTTTCTCTCTGCTGGGTCTTAATCCGTGCTCATCAGTGGTCTGTGCAGCTAAAATCTCAGGTCTCTAAGACCGGTTATATTTCTGAAGGAACATTACGTTAATCAGCACTGCTTTCTCTTTTCTAGCAGCTGCCTCGCAGACTTACCTGTAGGTGTGTTCTTGCATACGCGTGTGGATCTGTACGAACAGCAGCTATGAGAATGAGCTCGGTCTCAGCTTTCTGTTGTGGGAACTGCCACAGAAATGTAGTACCGAGCGAGGGGAAATACCCATGGGCCATGCTGGCATCGTAGCACCTGGTTCAGCCTCCTGTACGTTTGGTTTCTGCTATTAACCTGAGTCAATTACCTCAGCCAAAACTGAGAACAGGGGTAGCAAATGAGAAGGGACTTCAAAGAAGCTGGGATAAGGTCTGCAGTCTATAACACAGACCCAAAGGGATAATCAACAGCTGGAGTCAGGGAGTACAGTGTAAAAACAACGCTTCTACCCGCCTCAGACAGCTACGTGCTGAGGTATTTGATCTAAAAGGCCAGCAGAGCACACCTCTGTTTGACAGCTGTGCAATGAGAGTGATTAAGATCAGATTTCAAGAATCAGTTTCCTAATGTAGGTACGGGTAAGTGCTGGAGTAAGCTGCTGGACGGGACTGGACTTTTCCTTTGCAGGAGTTTTTGAGCACAGCTAAGAGCACTGAGACAAATATCCCTCTGCAACGGTTTCTGTGCCCGGCCTGTCTGTGTGTGTGACTTACTCCTTCATGTTGAACAAGAATGGTATGAGAATACACTGGTGTTATCTTTAGTATCTTAAGTATCTTTAATTTTTAGATTTCTCTTTCATTGCCTTGATTTTCTTTAAATTCATTTTAATTCATTTTCTTCTAAAGCTTTGCATATCAGTAGGTATTTATAAAAGGCACTGGCAAAAAGACCTGGCAAGCATGGCATGGCTCTACCACCACATACTGCCTACGTGGAATCTGAAGAAAGATGCGGTCAGTACTGACTGTACATTGAACTAGGCAGTCAGTCCATCCGTCTGGTTTTGAAGGGTTTAATCTTTTTTACATTTCTATTTATAATGAAGGAAAAAATGCATGAGGCACAATAAATGTTACAACACTTTCAAATGCCAGGAAAGCAAAAAGTATGTTACAATTTGGCCTGAGGTGCTTTGAGCAACAGTTTTAACACCTAGAAGGGTTTAAAAGCAAAAAAAAAGGAGAGAAGTTGTGCTGGTGAGGTAAGTGACATTGATGGGACTAAATGAAGCACTGCACTACTAAACCGTTAAGTTTAGTTGTTTATGGTATGGAATATTGCTGAACAATGATGTACATTCATTGTCTCTGTCCAGCTTAATTTTGTGGATATCTTCTAAATGCTGCTTCTGCAGTTTACCTTTCCGAATAAATCTGAAGCTTTCCAGTGACACCCTGATGCTCTGTACTGAGGACAGGAGCTGGAAAGATGGAGCGCAGTGAGCTGTCATTGTGGCAGTCAGAAAGAGGAAAAAATTGTAAGGTTGTATTTGTGAAGAGCTCTAGTGATGATTCAAAATGAAATTATTCCTGATTAACTAATACTCAAATGGCTCCCAACAAGTAGCCTTGTTGACCTTCTATAGTGATGCACTCAGAAAAATTCAAGGCCAATGCAAATTTGGTTTTCCCCACTCGAATTCTTCAGCAGCTGTTTTCCAGTAAACATGAATTATAAAAAGACTGTGGTGCATTTGAGTTATTGCGTGGGTGAGGTTTAAGATAAAAATGTAAGAGATGCTAATTTTACAAAACACACCCGGCTCTATACCCTAGAAACATACCCACCATTTCCATTCCAAGCATCATGCAAAGGCTACAGCAAACCTCCGCATTTTAGGAGGCAGTAATTGCGTCTTCTGTAACCGTACTGAAGCTCCTACAACTATAGAAAGGATTAATTTGACACATCTGCTTTTAAGTTTATATGGAAAACTACCTGTTTGAGTTCAGACAGACAGTAGTGTCATCAGGCTGACAACTCAGACATAGCAATTATCACTTGAATGAAAAGCATGTTATAGCTCTCTCTCTTCACCAGCTTCCTCTGCTCTCTTTTCTTCTCCCTCCCCGTTTATTCATATTATTCTCTAGCAGTATGTTTCTTGCCTCTTTCATAATCAGACGGAGAGTAAGCGTCAGACTGTGAAGTACTTCATTCATTTAACGCTGAAAAATACTGGCTGTGGGCTTATAGATCTTAGGGAGGAGAGGGCTGCACTGATCTGGAAGTGAACCGCGTTCAAAATGCAGAGGAGAGTAACGAAGGGAGAACAAGGGGAGAAAAGAACGGAAGAAACAACGTGGGGATGATAAAATCCTTTTCTCCCCTCTCCCCGGTATTCACCAACCTGTGTCTGGACCTGCACGGGAGTTTTCGCAGTCCTGTAGGAGTTCTGGCTGTTTACTAAAACCCACAAACCTCAGCTGCTGTGCTGTGCTGCCTGCCCTGAAATGCAAATACTTCTGCTCTTCCCAAACAGAGACGTGTCCGTACTCAGCATGAGCAGAAAACAAAAAACAAGTGACATCAGCAAGTTTTGATCTCAGGCTTGGCAAAGCAAAGATGGTTCTGTCTACTGCAAATGTGTGCAATTCCATCCAAGTATTCTTTCATAACCAGAGCTCTGCCACTTTGACAGCCTCATATTGCTTACAGAAAGTTAAAAACTTCTGACTTGAGTAAGAAAAACCTGTGCAGAGAGCCCTACCGCAACGGCTGGTAGCCTTAAGGTGGAGCTGGAAGAAGTCCTATGCTAACGTTTCATTAGCTGTACATTAAAGTCCACGGTGAATGTTAAGGATCTTCTCACTTCTCTTTCAGACTGTGAAATTTTGCATCCCTGGGAGGTGGTTCAACAACAATACCGACTTCCCAAGTTCTCCGCGATGGGTAGAGACATCTGCACGAGGCAGGGATGTGCTGCAGTGGGCACGTTCCTCACCAGGAAGGACACGTAGGCAGCTGTTGTTGATCACTCAGCATGAACAACGAGCTCATATCGAAAAAGTCCTACATTATAGAACGCTAAGGAGAGATTTTAATTGCCCATTGTCAAGAGATTTTAATTGTTCATTGCCAAGCCACACCGAGAATTTTCCTTAGGTATGCAGAAAAAAAAAACTTCATGATTTACAGAGGAAAAAGGCATTCAAAGCAGAGAAGAAACACTTTGAACCCTGCATTTGAACCACATAATTGGAAGAAACTAGTAGATAAATGTATGAGAAATTCAGATCTAATAGAGAAGTTTAGAATATTCACTAATTGAATTTCCTGTAAGAAGAAATGGCCCCACTTAGTGCAGCAGTTAGAGATGATGCATTTCCAGAAAGAGATTTTGGAGAAAGAGCGAATAATGCATCAAAAATACAACAAAGAACTCATCGAAATAATAAACCAGAGAAATTATAACCATAAATAGAGAAAGAGGAAATTTTCATATAGGTCATAAAAAGACACTTAGGGGATTAGTTTAGATGATTTTATTTTTCTTATAAAAATGGAGGAAAACACTTCTTGGGACTTTCAAAAGTGGACTTAAAAACACTAGGAAATGTGCTGAGGAAACCATCCTTCTCTGAAAGGAGGAAGGAATAGGGTATCTTATCTGCTATTTCTTGTTCCTCTGACGAGCCTCAGGAAAAATTATCAATAGCTTTTGCGGTGACAGCAGAAATAATGATTTGCATACCAGCAATGAGGAAATGTTTTAACCAGAAAACAAATTGCTCAAATGATCATTAAAAAAAGTGGTTTAATTCCATCTCTGAATCGTTCCAAAAAGCCATCAAGATTACTTAAAGCTTTTGCAATAAAAGGATGTTGATATATAAGGAAACTTGGCATTTCTTATAAATTAATTCCACAAAACCCTTGGCATTTTCTGAAGGCACTGCTTTTCAAAGGTATTTAAGTATCTCCTGTGTGCATTTGACAAGTCTCTGTCTTCCACGTCATACATCCGGGCAGGAATTCCACGTGAACCAAAACTGTTTGGTTCTTCTGTGTAATGTCAGTCTGTCCTGCGGATTGCAGGGCATATGCAATTATCCACCCCAGTGCTTTTTCTTTTCTTTTTTCCATCGAATGCCATACTTAATTTGAATTGCTGGAATTCTCATAAAATTTGTTCTTTCAAGTCTCATTAATATCCCATATTTGAGGTGAAATGACGGACGATATTTCAAATTTTTGTTTGCAAACTGGTAAGCTGTCACATAAAAGGACAATGTCACCAGCAAAATTAAACCTCACAGAACGCCGTTAAGCTATGTAATGCCATCCTGGAACAGACTGCTCTTGTTCTTATAATGAAGCCATGACAATGGTGAAAGAGCAGAGGCAAATAATCTGCATCTCTTGGTAAGTTTAGTCGGCATTCATGGAAGCTTGAGTTAACTTTATCTGTGCAAGCCACGTCCTGGATTACTGTCTTAATGCTGTTGAGAATGTTTAATGAAAATGATTAAGAGCAGGCCACGGTTATATACAAAATTCATAAATTACATAAAACACTGAAATATGCATTATAACTTCTCAGCAGTTCAAGAAACACCAGAATGAATTACGATGGACTAATCAGACCATCACTAATAAATAGGGAACCGATGGACCTCTGTACTCCACAGCTGCTATCTCCTAAACAGGGCACTGGAGCTCCGTATCTAAGCATTGCCTAAATGATAATTGGATCTGCATTTATGAGTTCTGTGCAGATAAAGAACAGAGAAAGCTTCTCAGAAAACAAAACAAAAACATTAAAAAAACACAGCAGTGAATATGCTAAAATAATGGCCAACTTCTTACTCTAAATAAGTACATTTTGCAAAGGGAACTGTGAATCATCGCAGAGTGAAAAATGAAAGGCTTCCAAACTACATCCGAAAAGTAGAGAGGAGATTGAAGGGAAACTTATTTTGTGTTGTTTTGATCTGAAGGTCATTTCACCACTTTCTGTAGGCAAGATTATTCAATAAACTTGATTTACAAGTCTAGATAGCCAGTTGAGCTCTGTGATAAATTCACATGATGCCTCAAAATTACTGCAAGCTGCCTATGTGTGCTTTAAAAAAGCATGTGGTCTTCCTTAAGGTCCACCCCACATTCTTTTGATATGTACAAATCTCAGGAAAGGGGCATTATCGGAGATTTTTACTGAAAAATTAGAAATTCAGTTGTATTCATAGACTACTGATGCACTACCATGTGTTGCTTTCAGTCCAAATGACAGTCCGTAGCACTTGACCACTAAAACGGCATAAGAAGAGAATGTTTTCTTATTAAGTTTTTTGTAGCAGATCATCCTAAAGCTAACTGCCATTGAGTTCATGTCAGTGAGACTTGCACACAGTGAGACATGGCCCACAGACATCAGCCTAGTAAATGAGCGACAACTACGTACGAAGAAATGGGTTATTACAGCGTAGCGTTCTTCTTACAGTAACGTCAGTGTAAATTGCACACCGGCAGCTCTGGGTACGGTGATAAAACTGATCAAGGAATATAATTAAGAAATGCTCTCAAGGGACACTTTAGTTCACAGTTCCATCATGCACTGCTGTATTCTCTTATTTAAAAGGTACAGTGGTCTGTCAAGAATTCTTCTGATACATCCAAGAGGGGACTAGTAAAGGAGCAGTGCTTATTAAAGCTGTACCTGCTTCCAGTGTTCATTGCCTTCTATTTTGCTCCCGCACAATTTCTCTGTCCAGCTCCTGTGTTTTAACTCATTGGTTTGACTCTAAAATCAATAAATGCTAACAGACAAGGAGTATAATGACAAGAGCTGAAAAAAAAACCTGTGTAGAAAACCAGTTAAAGAAGGCGTAGTAGTCTAGTGCAGCTATGGGCAAGTGCACATACCACTTGTGGTAAAGCATACATCTGCAACTGCACAATTACATTGGTTAATGAAAGTCAAAAGAATTGCTTACGTACAGACGCACTTGCACTGGTTTGCAGATATATCAGATTGGAAATGAATATACTAGCCTAATAAAGATGATGCTTATGGTTCAGAAAATGATCATTTCTCTCAATCCATATTAACCGAAGTCATCACGGTGGCTTTTGCATATCTGTGCCAATGAAAGTACATGCTCACACGATCTAAACTGAGATTTCAGCAGTATGAGGTAATAGAAAGCACTCAAAATGCTTTGGAAAATGCTGTTAAGATGTGAACCTTTGACTACTTCTGTTGAAAACTAGCAGGTAGATTGCGACGTCTCTTCTCACTGTCTGTATTGTGTGGTTCATTTCTGTCCTAAACAGCAGTCACAGGTCGGTCCTCAGCTGGCATTTCAGTTAAGGATAAAATTGTCCTTTTGCAGCTTTTACAACAGAGCTTAACGCTTTTGAGATGAGAGGTGCTATGCAAATGTAGCATCATTGTTAGCATCCTGCTGCTTGTTAGGTTCTTCTCCTTCTCAGATCAAGTAAACTAGATCAAGGCAGTATTTACTATCAAAGAGTAGTGGTAACGTTATACGCAGTGCTGTTTGGGGACTACTAGAGCTTTTTTGGGCTCTGGTGTATCCCGTATAGCAGCATTTCACCACAGAACTCTGCTTTTGCATGGTTCGAGACATTTTCAGTTTGCTAAAAAATGCCCACAATGACAGGTAGAGTTGGTAGGGACTGACAGAGATACGAGAAGTTCCAACTAAGTATGATGCAGTTAAAGGTTCTGACCTTGACGGGTAGTAAGTCCTTCAAGAGCAACAATTCTAAATAGTGACAGGGAGACGTGGTGAAATGCAGGGAAATGGCAGGTGTTACCCTTAGCATCCGTAGCACATGAAAGTTGTAACATTTCCTTTTGGGTGCTTGTACTTGAGAGCCACGATCGTTGCTCCATAGCGCAGGGAAACTGCTTCAGGAAGAGGACCTGGCCAGCAGCTGCTTCACTGGGAAGGCACAGCTTCGGGACTGCCATGGTTTCCTGCACACACACAGCCCATTAATCAAGGGAAAAATCTGAAGCATATTATTCACCATGCTTGCTGTGTTTGGACTTGAAGTGATGAGAATTAAAATAATGATCTTGACTATTATTATTAAGTAATATGAAATGGTTTCTCTGAAGGAAAAACATGATTGGGTCTGTGAAGGTTCAGACAGCTGGTACAAGCATATGGGTTGGGAATCATTAGCTAATTGTTACAAAAATAAAACAAAAATGTCTTTTTAATGATAGAATGGAGGCTTTCAGGAAGACTAGCTGCATGTGCTTTCTTCTTGAGTGAAAACTCCTCACGATCCCTGTTATGCCTCGCAGCCCTCCAAAAGCATACGAATAATTCAGCTACGGTGCTTGTCAGGTTAGAGGTTACTTTTTTTGAAACAGGTTCAAAGTAGAAAATAACTTACATATCTATTGTCAAAACTAATTTTCAAAAAAATGTTTTATGCTGCCCTGATTTTTGTGTGGTGAATTGTCTTCGAAGCGTGGGCATGTTCTGGGTTTGTATTGCATGGCAGTGTGAAGTCCTGGTACAAACGTACTTGGTGTGAACGTGTTAATATAAGACGTGGTACAAACACTCAGGTGTGTTATTAGAAGAAATAAATGGGTATGTGTCTTAAGGTAAGCCAGGGAAAGCACAACAGCTATATTTTGTATGGCCCAGC
This sequence comes from Nettapus auritus, assembly GCA_011076525.1. Lineage (NCBI taxonomy): Eukaryota > Metazoa > Chordata > Aves > Anseriformes > Anatidae > Nettapus > Nettapus auritus. The sequence continues at coordinate 2,421,340 of CM021768.1, forward strand.
AATTAGCCTGGTGAACTAGGGAAAAGGAAAAGGAGGAGACAGCTCTGGCACAGCTCCTCAGTGTCTCTGCTACCTGGAGAGACTCTCCTGTGGCCATTCTCTCCTGTCCTTGTGCATTTAGAAAGCAACCCATTATGCTAAAGAGACAACCTCTTATTACGGATGTGTGCAGCACGAGCATAAGGGAACTTGATTCGGTAATATCTGCTGATTCTTCACCTAGTGATACTGTGCTGAGTTACCTCGAAGTCGTGACGGGGAACCTTTTTCTTGCTGAAGCCCAAAGAACCCTTCCAGACATCTCTGATAGGTCACATACTAATCCATGCCTCAGCATTAATCAGGAATCATCCAGAGAAACAAAATCGCATAGTCCGGTCATCATAAGCCAAGTACTTTGTGGACCACAGCCTCTGGGAAGATATATTATTTCTCTGTTCCTTTTTTAATGCCTTTTGATTTCAGCTTTGATTCCGTTAAGCTAAAACATCTTCACAATTTATTCAACAAATATGACTTGCTGCAATCTTCTATATTCTAGTAATTTAAGAAAAAAAGCCTTGGGCTGCATAGCATTATTAACATTGAGAACGCCTGCTGTTTCTCAGGTATCTGTCAGCTCAGCATAAGGAAAAAGCTAATTATGTTAAGCAGGTCAGTCAGGAAGGAATCTGAAATTCTACAGAGCAGTTACAAATCAGTGTCCATTGACTTCAGCTGAAATTTGCCACTGCAGAGATACACGGCCAAAAAAAGAATACACTGGTTAAAAAAAAGAAGTTCTATTTAACAATGTAATTCCATCAGACTTGAAATCAGACTTACTGCATGTAAATCAAGGAGTTGATTTGCATAGGATGAGGTTGGGAAGGATGGTGAGGGAATAAAAGATGTGAATAAGAGAAAATAAGTGGAAAGTACATGGGTAGATGTCCTCTTTCTTGGTACAAGGTTTTTCTCCTTAAAAGGTGGATAAGAATTAAAGAAAAATTTCCAGATACTGGACAAGAAATCTTAAGTAATTATACTATGATATATTCTGCGTTTTTATAAAACATTTATTGATTTTAAAAGGCTTAAATTACACTTGGGGTTGTCAAATCCCTTGGAAATCAGAAGGATTTAAATAGCACAGTCAAATTACTTTAAAAGAAAATTCAGAAAATTCTATAGAAGTATTAATTTCCTGTGTCAGGTGGTACCGACACAAATTTTAAGGAAGTGAAATATTTGAGTATCCATTTATTGCCATTTTATTTATTTGCAGGATTCAGCAGGTTAGGTGATTTTACTTTACAGCATTGCTTAGTTTGGGAATGCCACAGGATGAATACTTGAATGCAGAACAAGTTTTCCCATTTGAAATACAAACCAGAAGCCTTGTTTCAGTGCACTGAGATGACCTGAGAGCAATAGAAACTTTTGTTTACGTATTTGAGTAGGTTATATGAAAAGTGTTCCTAATAGGCTTATATGGTTACTATTTGCATTGCAGATTAGTCCAAAAGACAAAAGTCTGTTTACAGCACCTTCCTCCTGTATTAGTATTTGGGATCCTCTTATCCCATTAGTAAATGGCTGCAAGACAGCAAGAGATTTCCAGAAACTCCCATATGAACTGAATGATTTCTCTACGACCGTTTAGTAGTGAATTTGGTTTTGGACCATCCCTAAGTGCATGCAAATAGAGACAGAGGTGTGACCTTCTGTTTCAGTAGTCACTGCAGGAAACAGCAAAGATACTGCTAAAACAAAGCAGAGCCTCACATAAAATGTGTAGCAAAGAGAAAACTCTACTACAGTCTATGGCAAAGTGCAGCATCAAATTAAATCAGCAGTTAGAATAATATTTTTAGATGTTAATAAGTATATTGCAATGGACTATTTAGTAATGAGTGTATACATTAATGAAAAAGCAGTTACAGGGATATGATGCCTCACTGCCCCACCACTCCCACCACTGGAAATCACGGGTATATTTTCACTGCAAATCATTGCATCAAGCTGCCAATGGATTTCTGCTGCGTTATAAAAACTGCTTACAAAAGTCTTTGGTTTAGAAACAGAAGGAATCCTTTCTTGATCAATGTAAAGGAAATTCCACTTCAGTTTCTCATGTTAGATAATTAAAACTACTTCAATCAACATCAGCATCACCTGTACTGAATGGTCTGTTGAAATCAGCGGGTCTACCTGCAGAATGCGGTCCTGTTGCTGTATTGCTGTGTCTATGGACAAGCACAATTCACAAACGGGCTTTTGCTGGAAGTGAGGTGCCCCAATGGCGAAGGCACTTTTATCTTTTCAAAGACCACTTAATGTAGAATTTGTAAACTTACTGAGCCAAGAAAATATTGGCTCTGTGAACCTACAAAGCTCTTGTGGTGATCATTTGTCTGTTGCTGTGTACCTTCAGACACCTATAGGCTTAGCTTGGCTGTAATCCCATAACTAATTCGAGCAGAAATTCCTTGACTCCAGCAGACTCATTTAATAGTGGTTTTACAGTATTACTAATTTTTTTGTCAGCTGCATTAATTCACATTTTCACTGCTTGAAGAGAAGAATCAGATCTCCAGAGCTAAACTTGCACGTTAAATGATGCATTAGACACACACTTTTTTATTTGAATACATTTTACCTGAACATTTCTATTAGGCAAAATAACCTTGTGTTTATTTTTGGGTGCAAGCAAAGTTTTCCAAAAGCAACAACATCCTAAATATGCCTTGCATGGCTCCAGTCCCCAAAGAGATGCAGAAACAGCTAAAAAGAAAAGCTAATTCAGTTAATAAAAATGATTAACTGCGCTGCATTGATCGTGGCCGGGCTGATGATACGTTTAGGTTCAGGTTTTCCCTAGCAGGCAGTCCCCGTATTCAAGCTGCCTTGGAAAAGGAGGGAGAATGGAAAGTGCAGCAGGGAAGCTGATGACGCCAATGGGCTTCTTAACATTCACATCACACAGGGCTCCGGCAAACCCCTTTCAATCTCCGTGCTTTTCATTAAATCACTACCTGCTTTGTAGCCGCTTCTCTCAAGCAGCGATTCTCTGCCATTTACATAACATAAACGCCGGCGATGTGCTGAGTGTCTGTGGGATTGACACGCATACGGGCTCCTTTGATGTTATCCTTAAAAAAATTCATGGCAGGAAATTCAGAAAGGAGGAGGAGCAGGCTGAGGAAGACATCAAAAAAAGACAGACAATTCTGGAACATTGTGTTTGGACAGCCAACTCCTTTGGAAAGACGTGTAGCTGGCTCTTTGCAATATACTTTGTTACCCTGTGGAAAGCATCGGCCTAGAATGCTGATAATTTTCAAAAGGAGAAGATGCAAAGATGAAACAAACATCAAAACAAAGAAAATCTCTCCTCAACCAGTATGTACACTAAGCCAATAATGTAGGCACCACAAAGGAGAACTACAGCAGATGAAAAATCCTCTGCCACAGAAGTTCTGACTGTCCTCATCTTCAGCAAAACACTCTTCTCTTTTTATGCACCCTTTTTTGCCAGGAAATATGGATTTTTTTTAGGCAGAAAGTTATTCTAACAGCACAGGACACAAACACACAGAAGTGGAGAATTACATCCTCACAACCAGTCCCATGCACAAAAATATTTGGTTTAGTAATTTCATAGAGTACAAAACCTTTGCTTACTTTCCTGCCAATTATGCACCACAGAGGCCTTTAAGAGGTAAAAATAAAAGTATGCTCAGTGTAGACCATTAAACGAGTAGGTAAAGTTTGTCATATCTACCTCGGTACTCTCTGCATTGTAGATTTTAATTAGTTTATGAATCAGGAGGAGGCACTCTTGGCATTTCAGTTCAAAACAGGCTACTCAGCCTAACTCTTTTTATTGAAGAAGCATTCATGCTATTTTTGTCCTGCATTCAGTCTCCTACAGAATTCAGCTGAAGCCAAATTAGCTCTTTTAATCACAAAGTTCATGCAGGCCTTCAGAAGTACAAAAGGCTGGAGTAAAGTCTGCTCAGAGTCACAGTTTTTCCATTTTCTTGGACCATGGCAAGAATCACACTCAAGGCAAGGTTTGCATGAGAACAGAACCTAAGAAACACATGATTGCTCTGATAGGTAATTATATAAAATATAAGTGGGATCTACACTTTGCAAAAGAGGATTGCTGTTACAAGCATCATAAAAGTGATACCACAAAGCTGTAGGGAACAACTAGGGCAGAAATCAATATATGCAGCAAGTGGGCTTTTAGGAATCAAGCTGCTAAAAGAGATGACGGAAGGGTCATGAGGGGAAGCACAGATGAACAACTGCTATGCAAAATAACTCATCTGTATTGAGAATCACAACACTGGATTCCAAATATCAGAGATCAACACCCCTGAGAATTGTACAGTATCTGGGATCCCAGCGTATGAGTCCTCTGACAGTTCCTCCAGGCACTGATGCAGACGCCTGTGGTTTTCCCTTCTGACAGATGACAACTACATGCAAGGTCAGTTCAGAAAAGATGACAGAATGGACTTTTCTGTATAGGTTTGATCTTTTCCTAAATCTTACAGGCTCCCGACTGACCACATCAATTCCAGAAGAAAAAATAACAGATTTAAAGGTAACCTTCTGTACAATCATAATTCAGCTGTATGCTTTTCCGTGAAACACTGGCTTGGAAAGCAGTATTGTTTACTTCAGACACATCTGTTGCACTGTTGTGGTTAGCGGCTCTTACTGTGTATCTACATTGTCTTCACTGTGGTGCTAGTTCAAAACCAGGCTCATTTAGGAACATTTACAATTCAAAAAAGGACTCGAGTAGCACAGAGGAACCATGTTACCAGAACCCACTGCATTACCAACATGACTGTCAGCAACATTCCAGTGCCAAACCTAGCACCAAGCTGGGAGCATCTGGTTATCACAGTATTTTCAGCAACTGTGGAGTAAGCACGGTTCTTACTTAGTAATAAGAACTTACTACTAAATTGGAATGGTGAGATCCTCAAAGAAGGCTAGGATCATTTAAGAGAACACTTTGCAGAAGGTTTAACAGCTGCAGTCATAATGTAAATTGGATCTTAATTGCTTCCTCTTTTGATATTTGGTCAAGAATGGTACAAGAATTTGTGGAACTGAGGACTTTCATATACTGTGCAGAGGAATCTGTATCAAATTGACCCATAACTAACAAAAATCAAACTTTTTTTTTCTCCGTAGCGGTTAACTTTCAGCATTTTACAGACTCAGTATTTCTTGTTCACATTTAATTTCACAAGTACAATTTGAACAATTTTCAGAGTACAGACTCTATCTTTTGGATCAAAAATTACCTTTTCCACGAAGAGGACTTCAGTCTGAAGAAAAGCCTGCGATACAATGCTCTCTGGTGGCATTTGGCTCATCTGCCTGGAAAATTAAAATTGATTTTGCTTACAATTTAAATTACCACAGTCATCACATTACCATTTTGGCAGTTGTGATAACTTTTACTGAATTCATTTTCATCTCAAAAAGAGTATTTTTTTCTTTATTTCCTACCCTGGTTCCTTAGAAAGACTTTTGAATCAGGCTGCTGGCAAAAATGAAGTAATGCTTCAGCCATCAGTATTTATTTTTTCGTTAAATTTATCCTTTAGGAAAAAAAAAAAAAAATAATAAGGTACAGCTCACTGCTTAAACACCGTAGGTCTAAATGTTAAGCATGAAAGCTGAAAGACCTCCTTTTCAGTTTTAATCACTTTAAATTTCAAACTTGTTTAGATGGTTCTTGACCAGTTAATTGGTCTTGACAGATCCAAGGGTCACATTTAGTTTATCCCCATAGGTGCCTTCTTCTTTAGGAGAATAAACTGCATTTGTCTCATCCACTTGCCTTAGATTCTCTTATTTGGGTGAATAACTTCAAAATCATAAAAATAGTAGGAAATAGTCTTAAATAAAAAAAAAAAAAAAAATGCCTTTGCCTCCCTAAGTGTTGCCTCGAAGATCCCTTGATGGTCAAAAGGACCATTGAGTATACATGCAATTATCTTTGACCACAAAAGGGGAGACTAAGTTAAGGGCATGGTAAAACTCTGAGTCAATGATATTTCTATAATTTGCCACTCTGATAAATGGATTTATGAAAATCGTTAAAAGAAGTTAGTCCTAAAATGTCATATTCAAATTAAAAATAATAAAATAGTTAATAGTCCTCTAACATAACATTCCTTTTCTGCATTATTTTTTTTTTACGATGAGCTGTTCATTCCTACAGTGTTCAGATGTTTTATTTTTTTGCCTTTAAACTAGGCCGATTCACTTACAGACATGCTAGCACAATATGAATTGACCCAAAAGCAAATACATTTGTATTTGTCCAAGTTGTGCACCATGGTCTTTAGCATGCAAGAGTAATAGCTATTTCCAGTTTTTAATTCTCTCTTTCCAGTACAATTCTTCCACTTCAGAGGTGGGATGCTACCATCTTTTCTTTTTTTCTTACTACACGCGTAATAAATTCCTTTCTCCAGAGCTTCCTTTTCCCAAAATAATCTGAAACCAAATGAAATCAAAGCAAGCACAATATGAAAACTGTGTATAGGTCTCTATCTTATTTGCCTGGCTTTATTTTCTACCTCATATTACACATTCTTATGTGCTTAAACTGTATTCCAGAAGTCTAGGAAAAAAGAAAATCCATGTCAAGAGTCTGATAACTTTTCTGCACCAGGATGAGGTAGGTTGCTGAATGGTACTTGCCTATCAGCCATTAAACTTCCATAAATCTGTCTATAGTATCTACCTAGTTTGTAGCAATTGTTAGCATTGCACAAAATGTAATTATGAAGGCCTGCTTATTTCGTTGGTATTTACTTTTTTCTCAAAAACAGATCTTGATTTGCTCCTTTCAGGTATTTGAATGGGATATGTCTCTGTGCAAATGGCACTATTTTAAATATACAACCAAAATTACCTGGCTCTAAGAAACTACATTTTAATGATTATGTTTGCAAAATAGGTCCCAAACTAACACTGAACTACACTTAGGAAATACAAGCAATCTGCTGTTGAGGTATACATCCAATATCCTGAGCGTACAGAAACATCTCCGCTGTAAGAGCAGAAGAGATCCTGACGGTTACAAACCAGTTCTCCCTGTAGCCTCCAGAAAGCTGCTCTGAAAAGATTCAGAATTCCTTTTGCTCTCAAATAAAGTGGGAAATCTGTGAGGAGATGGTTCAGTAAAACTCTTCTTTTCACGACCATCTTGAGCTCCTTTACCAAAGCAACAGCCATCATCACTAATGACCTTAATGGTGTAATTAGCTTACCTGGTACATATATAAATGAGGCTTTGGGAAACCAACATCGGTTTCAGGTAAGTGCTGTATGTATCAATAAAAACAGTGCCACCTTGTACTACTTTCTTTCTAGATTTTTTACAAACTCTGTTTAACAGAAGATGTATTTTGTTCTCAGATAAAGTACATGTTCCGATGCAACCTGATGCACTTGAAATTACAGATCAATTTCTGCACTTGAAAATGGAAGGAACGGAGATTTCAAGAAAATGGGACATGAAGAAGCTATATAAAGCTTTAGTGCATTATTTCTTTTTTCTTTTGTGCCATTTGCACTTATTTATACCATATAAAAATAACAGACGGTGGCCATGAAACCTGTGGAAGAGCACGGAAATCGCTGCAGCAGGCTTCTGCCTGCCAATTGTCCCCAGTGCCCGGCTGTGATGGGATGCTGGGACCACAGCCCCAGGGTCTGCTGGAACACCGGCACCACTGGGATGCCTGAGGCTTCCGTGAGATTACTTCTACACCCAGGAAGATGCATGTTTGAGTTCAATAGAAATTGCCTGTTTATTTCACCTTATATGCTTGTACATATTCACATTCATTTTTAATAATCATGTAATAAAATCATTGAAGTATGCGTGAGTATTGAGTAACTGGAACTAAAATTTTCTGTCAAGCCTGAAGGTGACAGGGACTGGATATTGTGTAAAACACACTCGACAGAAAACATACACAGATATATGTGATATAAAACACATGTGGACATTCAGTTAATTGCCCAGATCTCCAGGACAAACAAAAGCTCTTAGGTAAAACTTGGTCCTGATTTTCTTATGGGCATCAGGTGCGTAACAGACTGGGCATTTTAGATGGATATAAAAGCTTATTCTCATTAAATAATTTACAATTAAAAAAAAAAAAAAAAAAAAAGATAGTATTGCACACTAAATAATGCTGGTATTATATCTGCAGCAACAAGATCATGCCAGGAAAAGACGCTTTGAACTAATGAAACTTACATGAAACCATATGGCCTGAGCATGCTTTTCCTTAAGATTTCCATTCCTAAGTTATCTATTACTGTGCACAACCTCTACACATTTTGTTGTGCTAAAGCATACTGTATTGGTTATGGAAAATACAATAGAGACTATAGTTAAAACATAATATGGTTTAGAAATTGGATCGCTCATTAAGCAATTCCTGCCTCTACAGTTAATTTCATTTTCTCCATTTGGAGAGAAGGGACTAATGAAGCAATTCCACAGCCAAACACACAGCAATATTTCTGTATTTCATCCAGTTTGGGATGGGGAAAACCAAGGCCGCAGCTTTACCAGCCGGAGGCAGGGAGAGAGAGAGGTGAAATTCAGGGTTCTCTTACCTCAGAGCTGTCCCCAAGGGTGTGACAAGGATGTCCCCAGCCACCAAGGCATCGCAGGGACCCAGCGAAGAGCATCGCAGCCACACTTCACCACCTCGAAGGGCACCTTGGAAGCCCAGCAGCGCTTCCCTCCATGAGGAGGCTGAAGGTGGGACCTCCCCTCAGGCCTTCCCCTGAGGTACCCCCCAGCAGGGATCCCCACCTGCCCCTCAGAAGATGGCTGCTCAGCATTAGGGACACACCGGCCGACAAAGGTAGGCCCAAAGGGACACAGGTGGGACAGGGTAGAATGGGGGAGCATGGCTGAGCCTCGGGGGGACTGGTGCCAGGTGGGGAAGGTGAAGGGTGCTGCAGGAATGGAGGGCTGATGCTCTGGGAGGTAGGCATGTTTTTGGTGATGAGGTGGGCGCACTGGGCAATAAAACTAGGAGAAAGGGTAGTGGGATGGTAAAGGAAAACAGGAACGTGAGCAAGAATGGGCCTGGAGGGATTCGGGGTGAGTGGACGGGGGGACCCCCATGCTTCTCCAGAGCTTACCTGCGGCTTTCCTCCCCATGGTTTGAGGTTTAGGGGAAGAAATTCAGGCTTGTGTCTGAGGAAGAGGGTGATAGATAGATACATTAACAGAAAGAATGGCCACAAAGCGTAAGGGCACAAACTGTGCACAAAATGAAGGGGGAGAGCAGCGTAATGAGCAGCTGTGTGGAGAGGGTTTGGGCCTGGAGCGAGAGGATGAGCCACCGCTGTGAGCAATTTGTCCATGCGCGCCCAGGTGCCTGGATACTGTGCTAAACAGGTTGGTGACAGAGCTGCTTAGGATGAAACGATTCCAGCAAGGGGTTGTGTGCTGTGAATGCTCGCTGAAGGGACTGGGTGGGAGTAGGACAAACAGGCAACGTGGTGAGACCAAACACGTACCTGTGCAACTACGTGTGAACTAGATACTGTTGTTGTTTTCCAAGTACTAATGAGGAGCTACTAAAAACATCAGTCAGTCACATCTTTTTGTCTGTTTTGTTTCTTATATTGAGCAAAGAATAGACATTGAGTAAATACCAGCTGTTAAACAAAAAAGGAACCCACGCAAACTTCTAACCTCTTGTCCTCCTTGATTTCCTGCTATCATCTTCTTCCAAGCAGCTTTATACTCCTTCTAAAAGGCACAGCTCACTGAAATACTTGTGATTTCTCCATTGGATACTATTGACTTTAAAAATACCTACACTCAGCTATGGTCTAGTCAGTATGTGTGTCTGCTCATATGTAAAGTACCAATAACTCCATAATTATCTAATGTCCTAAGAGAATGCAATGCAATAAAAATCCAAGTGACATTTTAAATTCAGCATTTGTTGTAAATTTGTGTGTATATAATTTTCTAGAAAATGATGAGGTATATTCAAGTTAAAATTATATTATTTTTAGCTGTTGAGGAAAGCACTAGTCCATTATTTTCCCTTCCTTTTCTAGTTTCTTACAATCTATATGCACTGCAGTTAGGCTTTTGTGATAAATAGCTCTGCAGAGAGTAAAAGCTTGCTCATTTTCTTTGATTTCATCAGCAATCACCTCACAGTTACTCAGGCTGCAGGTGCAGAAACATGGAGCTGGTTCCCCTTGAGCTGCGTGGGTGTGAAAGCGGCGGAGCTGTACTTGATGCAGTGCTGCGATACACGGCTTTCGTGACTTAGGTCAGTGCTCGCTGCGGGATCTCTGCCTTCGCAGCCTGCCACGTTCCTGATTCTTCTGCGCTCTCTGCAGCTTAATATGCGTGTGTTTGTGTAACTAATGAGTTTTTGCTTCATTTCTGTTACCAGAACTCTCAATTACTTTGGGTAATTGAAAGGTGATTGTTTTTGGTGTTCTGGCAGCTTGGTGTGATTTTGGAACAGATTTTACGGTCATGGAAAACTAATGACAGTTCTTGCAAATGTATGAACTGTTGTAGGTTTGAGGAAATTGAGCTAGAACCTATGTCAGAAGCAGGTCAGCAGTTGTTTCAACCTATACTTCAGTTTGATTGTTTAGCTCAGATGAATTTTAATCATATTCAGTCAATGTACATTATCAGTTTTGCTTCACAAATAGGTCCTTGCTTCCAAGACAGTTTTTTTTTTTTTTTTTTTTTTCCTTAGAAAGAAATTAAATGTACATTGAACATCAGAATTTAGGAAATAGTCATGTAGAAAAACAAATATTTTAAAAAGTGTTTTGGGTATTAATAGTCAGACATGACTCTCATTTTAACTGTAACAAGTAATGTAAATGTTCCAGGACTGACTCATACTTTGTACGTGTGCCAAGAATGACGTGAGTAAATACATCCCAAAGCCAACTCATTTTCAGTAGACTATTGTTTACTGGCATTTGATATATTATAGCAGAATTTGTCACAACTCTTCAGATAAGGTTCAGTCAGAAAGCCAGTTATGTTTGTAATTTTTCATTTTTTTTTCATTTTTTTTTCAGACTGTCTCATTCAGGTTTGTTTACAAACTGAAACATTTGACATGAAATAGTGCCACAAAATTTCGGGAGAAAGTGTTTATTATAGGTATCCACTTAAAGTGTATAGGTTTTGATATTTTCCAGCCTCGGTGGTGGTGAGGTTTTGAAGCTCTGAATACCAATAAAGGTTGAATGTATGTCCTATTCATATTTAAGATCCAGAATATAATTCAGGACCACTTGTGCTACTGTTCTTACATGTATTTGGCTTCCAGGAGCTAATTCTGGGGTGGGATTTAAAACAAGGTAAGATGTCAGGCTACTGCATCACAGAGACTTTTGGAGCAAAATGAAGTTGTCTATTTTATCTTCTGGTCATCACATGGAATTAAAAACAAAGCAACACACCTGAATGTTTCAATGTTAGTTAAAATGTTTTTAATGTTAGTTAAACACAGTTTCTAAAGGACTTCAGTTGCAGCTTCAACATTCCTAGCATATTCTAGGTAACAAAATGCTCCAGTAATTTGTTTTGAATTTTACAATATCACTAACAAGCATTTGATAACAAAGTAAAATCAAGTCCCTTGTAATTCAGTATTGTATATTTTTTGCATGTTTAATTTGAAAATAGGCGGTGTTTTTATTTTAAGTAATCATTAATCATAAAAAAAAGGCAACAGAATTCCAATGTGAAAATAGAATGTCTGAGTATTATATAAAATTAGTTTAAATTTGTTATTTTTTCATAAGAGAACGAGATGGCAAATCCTACTGAGCCCTGCAAACCATGATGTCAGTTTCTGACTCCCACAGTTACTACAGCGGGTTTTCAGATCTCCGGGCACCAGACAAGGAGCTCTTCTTTGAATCTCAGTCGAGAGAGCTTTACAACAGAGATGTGCCTTGAAGCTGGAACATTTATTCATGGATCAATGGGTGGCATTGCTTGAGAGAAGCTAGCAGCCTTGCAGTCTTATTCCTGTCAGTATATTTTGATGTTAGACTGGAGGAGATTTGTCTAACACTTGAAAGGAGTCTTGGGACGGGGAACAAAAAGGAGAAAGGAGATCAAACAAAGGCCTGATTATATATTGTTTAAATAGGAGCTTCCAGGGCATAAATAAGTCAATTTTTAAATACTAATCTTTATTTCTCTTTGTAAGTAAAAAGATGATACTTCTGTAAGCAAACACACAACGGTCAAACCGAGTTAAGGTGGAGAGGCCTGCTAGGCTAGCTGTTAGTTTGATATGCAGGTGGGTTACAAAAGGGGCTGGTTTACCACATGCCTTGGGCTTCAAAGGCACATTGGCCCCATTTACAGGGCCTGTTAGATCTGTAAGTTCCTGGTTAGACCTGTAAGTGTTCCTTTTTGGAGGGACGATGTTACCTGGATGTCATTTGTTGTTGTTTTATCGCTATGGAAAGAGGAATATGGAAATCAAGTGTGAGCACTTTTACAGGAAAATAACCCACTTCAAGGGCTTGTACCATCAGAAATGGTTCCAGCATAAAATCATGCTCTTAGCTGAAATTGGTGCATTAAAGCAAAAACTGTGCCTTTATCAGAGCCCGTGTCAGCAGTCTTGCCAAGATTTATTTGGGGATTTTATTTTATTTTATGTTAATTGGAGAGCCTGTATAATATTTAGCTGGTCAGATTTTGTTTGTAAATATTCACTGATATTTGGTCTAAATGAGTGTTAAATAGGATTAAATATTGCCCAGAACGTACTTCCAGATTATGCTGTGGTAAAAATCTTCCAAATGTAACATAAGGCAGTACTCGTACTGAATCCCTAACCATGCTGCTCAAACAGCTCTTACAAAATCATTCTTAAATGCAGTACAAACTCTACAACTAAGCCAGGCAAATTTAACATTTTAAAATGTTATAAAGAGTGTAGTTAACTGTACCTACTTCTGATCATTTTAGCTTTGAATGTACATTTTTTTTCTGAGAGCAGTGTTGGCATCTTCTTTTAGTTATTTATTTTTATTTATTTATTTTTAGCATTCAGAAAGTAGTCAGTGTATTGCAAATAAGTGAAAAGTCTGTACTGCAAACTGCAGCATAGTGAACACAAATCCAGAATAACTTCAGAAAAACAGGCAGCCAGCAAAGTTAACTGAACCACAACAGCTAAGCTGGTTCTGTTCTTCTACTTGGTGTTGTGTTTTTAAGCTCTCTCATTGTATTTCCAGGCTACACTGCAGACATCAGTGCAACAGTTTCCACAAAGACATTAACTCTGAATGTACAGAGGTAGGGAATGAAGACTGCAGCCTTGATTTCTTTAGCCCTTTAGTACAGTTCTCTACCACCTGGAGTAAAGGAAAGCTTCCTTATCCTCCAGTGGTAGAACTTTTATGTCTTCCCTAGGGATTGATCCCTTGAGAGCAGTTTCAGTTTTTATACTCAGAAAGCCACTGCATTGCTCCTTGGCCACTCTTTGTCTCAGCTCTGAGGAATGACAACCAGCACAGGGAGACCTAGGAGTAATGTTGTTCCAGTCTTGCTTGTAAAAAATGCCTGTACTTGGTCTCTCATGTGGAACGAAAACCTGGTTCACCAGCATGTTGGTACCATGTTTCTCTTTCTTATTTGCTTGGCATGTTATGCTTACATTTTTGCAGTCGTATCTAACGGTACAAAAAGCAACTTATTCAGAGGTTCAGTGAATGCTAAGAGACTCAAATTCAGGTTTGGAAGCCTGAAACTTTTTATTATTATTATTAAGAACCAAATGCATACCGTGATTAGCATTAGGTTATTAACACTTTGTAAAACTTCCTGCTTTTATAGAATAAGCAGTTACGTCCAATTCGTTCCTTCACAGTAAGTAAGGATCACCACCTTGGCTCAGGAATCAAAGCTGATTGAGCAAATGAGCATAACTCATTCCCAAGTAGCAAACCAAACTGTATTCCTTCTGACTGATTCTTGTGTCATTTTGGAGGGGGGGAAGGAGGGGGAAACTCTGCAGTGGTCTCAAGTGAAGGGTGATTTACCTGCAGGTAAAGACAGGCTTCGTGCTGCTTGATCCGTAGAGCACCGGTCCCAGATGACAGACCAGTTTTAAAACATGAACTGATAGAAACTTCATCAAGTAGGACTCTGACCGACAGCTGCTGACCTATATATTTTCTAAAAGATCTCTAAAACTTGCTCCCAGTTAGTAGATGGTGGTAATGCCTTAATGGCTTTGTGATTCTAGGAGTTATTCATGCTCCAGTTTTTTCCTCTGTGTTCATGCCAGCAGTGTGGCACTAGTATTCTCTGGAGGGGGGGCTGAACAACAAAACGTGTGTAAATGTAGGTTTGAAGCAGAGCTCCACTGCAAGACCTTAACCAGGAGGAGCTATGTAATCTTTGTAGAGTTTTTTGGTTTCTCAATAGCTATAAACAAAATCACCCTGAAATTTAAATTCGTTTCTCGTGGATTATGGTATTTTCTCTATAAATATATTAAAGTAACAAAGGAAAGGGCTGAGCTTTGAGTATTTACGCAATTGTTCTATTTGGTATATTTATAGAGATAATTACAGAGACATTCTACATTAAATGCATCTTTTCTCTAATCTTTTTATTTATTTATTTATTTATGTTTTACTTTTAGCTTCTTATTTGACAACTTTTTCAAGCGATGTTAAATTCTGTGATCTGGTTGAGGAGAAACTCAATTTTGAAGCATATTGTAAGACACTTCAAATACTTGGGGGCTTGAATCTGAAAGGCTAGCAGGGGGAGTGAGTGCTGCTCATTTGAATGCATTTTCTGAACGTGGATTTATCCAGAACATAAAATATGAATACTATTTTATTATTTTTTTACTGAAGTGTGCAGGATATGAAATAGGATGGATCTACCACTCTGTGAATTAAAAGAATTCAAGCCATTTCTGGCAAAACCATGGAAGACTATGGGTTGTTTTTTTTTTTTGAATATAACAAAGTACTTGAGTAGTTGTTGAAGGCAAAGTAACCAAGTAGAACTTCTGTTTAAATGCTGAAAGTACTATGGGCACAGTAAGACATTATTCTATTTTAGTTTTGATAGCTTCACGTATTGTCAGCATTACATGAGTTCTTGAATAATATGTAATGAGTATATAGCTGATAATAGTTTTAATTCTGACATTTGTCAGTGTCTGCTCCCAATTTGGAAGTGTTGCTAGTTAAAAATGTATATTTAAAGATCTCCTGGCTACTTTCACTTTAGAAGCTGGGGCAGAAACCTTCTCGGTCTATAAATATGAGTCTTGAGTCTTGCAAGTAGACTCATTTACCACACCTCTTCATTATTTAAATAAAGTTTCAGGGTACAAGATTGATTTTGCACATTTTTATATTGGGGCTGATATAGTTGGAGAATTCCGGTCTGATAAAATGAATGGATTTAAGAGCAAATGGTTTTTTACAAGGCTAATGGGGAGTTATGAGTGAAAATAATAAAATAGCTTAGGGAACCCGGCCATCTTTTAAAAAGCAGGGAAACACAGGGGTCCTGCCTAATTGATTTTTCATGGCTGCATTAAATACCAGTTTGGTGCTGCCTTACTGCCTGATTGCATGGCCAGCAGACATCTGCAGGCAATTTGGGCAAATTCTACTGACATTTATGTCCCATATCTGAGGAATTCTGCTGGACGTTAGTTTTAATGCACGCGCCGTAAAGCATTATCCTTTGGAGAATTGTATGATTGTGTTTATGCAACATTTCCCTCCAAAATCGGGAGCACCATGTAGAATTTACTAAGTGCCCCATTAGGTATTATATCACTCTTTTCTGAGCTCGTTCAGACATGGAACTGAGCCTTGGTTTGTTTTGAGCACTGCAAACTCTTTCATGTTCCTGCTGAGCCAGTGACTATTTTTGTTTTTTTTTAAAGAAAAAGCTGACATGAAGTTACCTTTGAGGATGTGGCTCTGAGCGTTGCAGATGACGAACGCAGAGCGCTGGTTTTAGATCTCCTTGTTAACAGCAAAATGTATTCAGGAAGTGTCAATAATGAGCTTGCTAATAATGTAACGGGAAGCTGATGCGCAGGTTGATGTACCCACTTCTATTAAAAGTTTCAATATAATTTTTGAAATCCTGTTTAATTATGAAAGATGAAATGCTAATGATAACGTCTTCCTATCAGATCTGCTCGAGAAATCTTAGGTGGAAGAGAAACGAAGGCTTGACCTTGCTCAGGTGCAGACAGGTGTCTCCATTACGTGGTTCTGCCTGATCTCTGTTTCTGAGAGGATAAATTCAGGCAGCTCCTCTCCGAAGGTGTGAAAAGCGTGGTCATTGGTGATCATTGGAACTGCCCAGTTGTTACCTGCTCAGCTACGAGGATGCTTGGTTAGATTTAGACCAGAGTATGCAGCGACTTGCAGTATCAAGTGCTGAATGCTTCTGTCATCGCAATTTTCATTTTTAAGTTGGTTTAAGCACAAACTACCTTAGGTGCCAAAAAAGCTAGTTTGTAAAGCAGTTCAAGAGTTATTTTTAAGGAATGCTTTATCAAAATTACGGGTTTCATTTCCACTAGAGTACTGCATTGCATACATGACTAGAAGGATAGCGCTGATTAGTTTTAGGGTGATGGGGAATTAATTTTATTTTCAGTGGATACTACAATGAGCTCACAAACAGGAGACCTACGCTACATTTTCTCTGAGCAGAAGCACATAGCTCTTGTGAAGTATAAAAGAAGAAAAGTGGTATGTCTTAGTCTTATATGAGATATTCACTAGAATTGTCCCTTTCAAGTGATTTCCGGTATGTTTGAGAGTCCCAGCTCATGAACAGAGCAGAGAAATTCCAACAAATATTTTGGAAAAACGACAAGAATACCAGTTTAATTTTGGTTGATCAAAACATCAGTCATGTATTTTTACAGCCTGGATGGATTTTGGTCATTTTAATGCGGAGAAACAATGCATAATTCTCTGAAATCGTTTTGTATCTCTTCCGTGGCTTTGACTAGCAACTTTTAGAAGTGCTTTTTCAATACATTTAACTTCACATATTTCTGCCACGGTATATGTTATAATGGAAAAAAAGATGTTCCGTAATTTGTGAGGTGTGAAGTGGGTAATTTTCTTGATAACTGTGTTTTAGGCTTCTGTATGTTACTGTACATCCTCCCTCTAGTAGTATTCTTAAGTAAAATCTAGCCTTAGTAAATATAGAAGATCATCATGTTACTGTTCAAAAGCCTCCTAAACTTCCAGTTTTCCATTTAAAAACTGTTCCCTGCTGCTTTGTAGTTCAGTGACAGCAAAACGTTAATTAAGGTTAACTCATCACTGCTAAGCATGGGCTTGCAAGATCTGTTCTTTTGATCATATATGATAACGCTTTGATGTTGCTGAAACTTCAGTGTTTGCAGGGAAGATACGTTAAATAACAACGTATCTTTCCAAGTTCCGTTGAAAACATCAGTTTTCAGGCCACGGTGACTGCTGCCTTAATTAGAAACGGAGGCTCCATCGCACCCTGAGCTGTGTGCCACCTGCATCAGAATGCCCCTCAGCAACCGATAGAGCCTCCAGCTCCGTGCAGAGGCCTTTTGCTTCCGTGTGTTAGGTTTTGTTTGTCCTGTAAGAAGATGTAGAGAAGAGGTAAGCGTGTACCTTACAGTCACCTGCTGCGGGAGCCTGCGGGTTCATGCCCCAGTTAGTGGAAACGAAGAAGTACGCCGTGGCTGAAATATTAAACGCTGGGCTACTGCCCTCCTCGGGTATTTCTCACTGTCCTTTTAGAGTGTAGGACAGAGGTTTTGTTGTAACTTTGGTTTAAAGTTTTGGGTGGAGCTTGTTCTGTGTATGTGTGGATGAAAGGGGATTAAAGCTCTGCCTGGTGGTGCTTATGAAAAGACATCTCAAAATACCTCACTAGTCTACCACCGTCTTCTAGCTGTGTATGTTCTCTCTGGAGTGCCACAGCTTTTTAATGCCTTTCATTATCTGGGAAGTCCCTCTGCAGATCTGGAACCCAATGCTAACTTTGCTGTAGTGTGTGCTGAGCATCCTCGTCCACGTACAGCTTCTGCGGAAGCCTTACGCGTCTCACTTCAGAGCTCTGGGGAAGCTGGGGGTTTAAATGGCGCTGTGACGTTGGTGCAACCCGTCCCCCTGGGGTCACTGCCTAAAACCTTTTCCTACTGTGAGCCACTTGAGGAAAAAATTGAAATCATTGCCTCAGATTAAACTGTTAGTTATATGAAAAGCAAGGCAGTCCGATAAAGAGAACGTGAACCCGAGGAGGAAGAATCACTGTGTGGAATGGTAACAGCAAGTACAGACAGAAATTCCTTCTTACAGGCCATGTGTCTATATTTAGAGTTTCATAGCTGTGACAGGTCAGTTGATTTCATTTCTCCCACTGTTTTTTTTTAGGGCTCGATCTTATGCTTGTTTTACCCACTGGCAAATCTTCTTTCTGATCTCAGTGGGGCCAAATTCAGGATATAATACCCGTATATCAAGATACCGTATTCGATCCCAAACAAAACTGCCTGCAAATGTTTCCTTTTTTTTTTTTTTTTTTTTTTTTTCACAGTGCTTTCCCATTTTTTATTGCATTTTTATCTTGTTAGCAAATATGTATGATTTATTTCTAGCACCAAAGCTATGCACTTGAACTTAAATGGCTGAGCAAAGAAGATAAAACAGGCCGTAGGAATACCGAGGGTATAACTGGAGAGAATTCAGCTCGAGAGAATGAGCGTGGGACTTTTCCTGCTTTTTGTCTTTCACTTAGACAATTTTAATTGATTTTAAATAGTGTTTTCCAGTGAAATTTGTTATTGTGTTTTCACTTGCACAACCTAGATAATTGTAGCACTGCTTGTTTTTCTGGCCTTTTCCTGCATCTAACTCATGGCATGATGGGGACTTCACTGACAGGGTTTCAGGTGGAGATAATGTCATTGATGCTGTAATTAGGCAGCTCACATCGTAAATGATTTTATCGCATATAAAACATTAGCCAGCCATGTTTTCACACAATATTAATAGATATTATGTAGTTAAATGGAATAGTTGGTCCCATAATTCAAAACAAAAAGTTCAGCTGCTGAACAAAAATCATCTCATTCAGTAAGAAAGGTGTAGCCACGTTCCGTTTTTCTCCAATTTACTACTTACTGTAACACATTGATTTTACCATGTACGGAAGTGAATCTCTGCTCTAGAGTAAAGATCGTTATTTTACTGCTCAGTGAACACATAAAATACGTTTTCTCATATGATTAGATGAATTAAAATTTAGGTTACATGAATTAAATTCAGATTAATTGAATTCAGAAGGTCCCCGTTTCCCTGATTGCCCTGGTAACAAGTATATGTAGAGTTTGCTGTGAATGGAATCATTGAAATTCTGTGCTAAAAATGCCTCTCTGTCCTCCTTTTCTTTCTTCAGGGCTGGTTTTAAGCTAGATCATGTCATTAAGCCTGCTTGCAGCATGGCTCCACGCGCACTCTTACAAGCTCAACAGATGGGGCACGGATCCTGCAAGGAGGGCACGGCTCCTGCGTGCTTCCCCTGACGGAGCAGGGCAGGAAGCTCCGTGCAGTCTCACGTTGGAGGAGATGTACCGTGAAATGAAGTGCTCTGAAAGATGATAATAGCCATTAAAAAAGAAAAACAAACAAACAAAAAACACAACACTTTGTTTTGTTCTGTATTTGAGTTGCTGGGCTATAAGCGCCTATGTGCAACTCTGGCTCGTACAGATTCCCAGCTGTTGGGGCAAATGGGCAGCATAGCATAAAGCTGGCAGAAAGTCACAGTAACTAACTCAAATAATAAAATACCCATCAAATTTTGTAAATCCTAAATTTCTCGTGTGGATAGATTGGTATGGTCGGTACTCCTCTCGGAAACATTTGCCGTAGAGAAGAATTTGCTTTGATCCCATAGCACTGTAATGTTTTTGCCAATGACGTGAACTGCCTTGCATAGTTCTGCTTGTCAGCTTGATTTCTGCAGAATAACTGCAACCTTAATTAGAGCAAAGTCAACACATTTTAAGAACTCTGAATTCTGTAAAATCTTGTGCTTCATCAGCAAATGAAAATTCAAGCCACAGTCTGGTTTTAAAAATCAAGCCACCGTCCTCGCCTGATGGAAGATTCTCTCTGGAAGTGTTGTGGACCTGCATCACTCTAAGCAACAACTGGATTTACAGCGATCCCTTCTTGATTAAAAAAGAAAAAAAGAAAAGAAAAGAAAAAGAAAATGAATGAAAACAACAACAAAAAGCTGTTTTCCTCATTCTAGATTCTTGAAAGAATTGTTTAGCATTTCAGTGACAAGGAAAAGTATTCAAGTGGGAGAAAAAATATTCCTAGGATCACAGAATAATCCAGATTGTATTGGAAAGCACTGATGAGAGTAGTATTTTTATAATACTAGGCAAATCTTACACACAAACACACCACAGTTTAACACTATGATGTTTTATAAAAATTCATTATTGTTATTTTTCCTTTTTCTTCTCTCTCATTTTTTTTCTCCAAAAGCAAATGAGAGGTGGAGTATATTGAGTTGGAGCTGGATTGTCCTGATTCTTTAGCTAACCGTATAAAACATGCTAACCTGGAATCACACGTACATGGACACAAAAACCCCACAGTCTGTATGTGAACAGCATAAATACATTGCTCAGAGTCCAAATAGTTATTCTGGCATTTGAGAATAATCTGAGCTGGTAGTGATGGGTACGGTGGAGTACTCCGGTCCCTCCGATGCTCCCCTTTCCAAGCCAGGGAGCTGCCTTTTGACAATCAGGGCTCCTGCGGGGTTTACCTGACTAGCTGACCATGACGTGTGCTTCGCACAGTTCAGCGCCGACTGCCCACGGCGAGATTTATTTATGTGGAAAGGCATTGCTGGAAGTGCAGACCACAATCAACAAAAAGATTGCATAGTAAGTCAGGGAAGAAAAAGCAAAGGTTCTTGATTGAGTGAGGTAGCATTCAGAAAACTAAAGGCAGAATCCCCCAGAACCTCTACAGTGCTAGTGAGAATACAGCAACTGCTGTCTGGCTCTTATATGCCTGGTAAAATCCCCATTATTATTTTTTTTTTTCCCACTCAATATCTTCTAAGGATTTTTTTCCTGAGGCTTTCAATAGCTGTCTTCTTCTTCTTGCAGGTCTGCAGTGAGTAAAACTGATAACTACACGTATTATTTAAAAATAGTAATGGAGGTAATGAAATTATAATTATGTGATCCATAAATTATGAAAGGTAGAGCTGATGGACTAAGAGCTAGAGTCAAGGTATTCCGAGATGACTGGTAGGGCTCATGTGCTCCATAAAATACCCATTTCCAGAGCACTGTGTGTAGTCACTTACTGCTTTACTGTACTAAAGCAGAATTTTCCAGAAAGATACATTTGAAAAGATTGAGAAACAGAATATCCATCATTTTTCTAGGGCACCTGTTCTTCTCTTTAATGATGGGTTTTCTGCGTTCTGCTGGTTTTTTTCTTTCTTTTTTTTTTTTTTTTTTAAAGAACCTAACTTCCATCTTTTTGTCTGGCTTTACATTTCAACCAGTTTTTCTCTGCAAAATGGAAGTCCTTCAGTTCCTGACACTTCCTTTCTTTGGACACGTACCCGTAAGTTGTCGGCGTATCACCTCAGCCTTGGTTTTGAGAAGTTCAATAAAGTGAGGAGATTATCTCATGGTGTTCCTCTAACTTCTGTTCCATTGTTGCCTGTTTTCTGCATCCTTTCGGATTTTTTTTTATATCCTATTGTTATAAGCATCAAATTTGGAGGCAGTACCTCTTCACTAGTGCTACATCTGGAGGTGGAATCACTTCCCTTTCCCGTCACTACATTCTCACGTATTTATCTAAGGCTCACATTATGGCTTTCCCCATAGGATTGTGTCCTGGGGCTCGTATTAAGTTACTGGACCATCTCAAGTCTTGCTCAGAGTATCTGATTTGCCTGATGCGTGCCCCCATTCTGCAGCTATGCCCTACAGTCGTCATTCCCCAATGTGTAAAATGTAGTTGGCTGTTTAAAAAATGCACTTCTCTGAATGGGTCAAATGTGTTACATGATGTAGATCGTGCTGTAAATTGCCCGAACTTCATCATTATTTACAGTCGTACTGATCTCTCCGCAGTCTGTCCATCTTATTTGCGGAGTACTTGTATTTAGTGCCAGCTGAGATTTTTAATGAAGGACAGAATGAAATTGTGATAATTGCACATCAAAAATGATCCACTTGCCAATGGATGCGAATAATGAAGATATACAAAAACTTGCTTCAAAAGAAGCAATGAAAAAGAAGAGATTGGTGATATAATGATGCAAGAAAGGAATTAAATGTGGTTCAAGAATGGCTTGCAAGGTGAAAATGAGGCTTTTACTCTGTTGCAAAAGCAGACAAGGTGTAAATACAGAATGTTGGAACTGGATAGGAGAGGTAGAAGGAACTACAGAGTTTCTTATGTAGCTAAGAAATGAAAAACCTAAGAAAAATAATAACTGAACTTAGACGTCCTTTGGCCTGCTCCTCTCCTAAAGATGAATTTCAATACCACTTCTGTACATATTCTATGATTTTAAAATACACAAAAAAATGTTCTTCAGGGATCAGAGTTTAGATTTTTAGTTTTGTTTTGTTTTCCCAGTGATGTGTACTATTTCCATGCCTTTGTGCAATATAACTTACGTGAGACACTTCTTCCCCCCGTTACCAGAGGCAGACCCTTGGTGACCGCAGCCTCAGCCATGCTGGGTTTCAGGGCATACGGTCACTGGTTTCCCCTTCTGGTAACTGAATATACAGTGTGTAGGTTCAAAGCCTTTAACATAGGATCCAGTTTTATCAATGGCATTTTGTCAATCATTTTTCTGGGTAAATTTTCATTTTAGAAAGAAAAAAAATCTTCCCTGACTCTTGCTAACAGCTTGATTACATTCTCCTCATGACCAAATGAGAAAGCTTTCTGCCTTGTTGCTGAGATGCAATCACAGTTAGACAAGATCGTTTCCTAGAGGTGAAGTTTTGCATAATGTCTCAATAGCATTATTACTCTAACAGGAATCCCCTGGCTTTCCTTCGGAAGTTAATTAGAGGCTGTGCAGGGAATGAGTCAGACTGAATTGTGTGGCTGGGAGTGTGTGGTGATTACAGAGCCGAAATCATACTAATGGCTTCTCTTAGTCTGCTGGTAAAAGCAATTACTGGGGGGTATTTTTACAATAAATCTGAAGCTGTGTAATGTGATTTTGAGAAATACTTTGTCTAAAATAGCATTAAGAAAACAGCACACACAAAAGAAGGGGCTGCCTTCATATGCAGCTGCACATGTTTTGGAGGCAACGACCTCAGGACCTGCAGCTGGGCGAGGTTTTAAAAATCCTTTACATGGGAAGTGGTGAAGGTGCTTTCTAATATCATAGATCGCAGAAATCAGTTCCAAAACAGAACTTGCAGTGTCAAAACAGAAGGACACACTTCTTGGAGATTCTGACGTGAAGTTGTTCGGGTCCTCCCCTATTGAGGTAAGCGTCGCATTTTGATTCAGGCATTTTGACTCACAAAAAAAGAGCAAATTCAGGGATAAAGCAAGCCATGAATGAAAAGAAGGGTTTTTGTCACTTTCTTTCTTTCCATCTAAGAAAAGCCAAGCAAAATAAAGACTGTATAGACTCCTGCGTGGCTTTGACTTGCAAAAGTTATCCATAGGAGATGGCGATGGAAAGCTGAGTATAGAGGACTTGGTAGCTTTGCTCATGGTGGGCAGCCTATGGTGCAGGAAGTTGAAGACAATCTCCCTGTGAAGATGTTGCTCACGTTACTAATACTTTGAATAAAGGTGTGATGGCTTCAGGGTTCTCCGAGATGCTATCAGAGCGTTTATTAATCCATCGATACCTGGGTATTTTACTTCCCACTGTATGGTGACTTCAATTTGTCAGCTCCTTCCTTCTATACACCTGTTGTCAGCTGTGGTTCAACAACGCGGTGCTTATGACAGCTCAGACACTACGTGGCTTTGAGCACTAAATGTGGACTGTGCTGCAGACAGTATTCCTTGTTCCCAAAGAATAATGCCTTGTGCTTAATGACTGATTAAATCAGTATTAGAGGAGAACCAGGACTTAGCCTTCCTGTTTTAAAAAAGGGAAACACCTGATGCAGCACCAGCTGCAACCACTGCCTCCTCACAGAGGGCTCTGAGGGCACTAATAAGCTTTAATTGCCCTGACCAGCTTCGCCTGGGGCTTCCACCTCCCAGCCACTGCCCAAGAGCCCTACTCGGGTCCAACTTGGGGCCTCAGCCCTGCCGCATGGAGGTGTGCTGGATCTGCTGCTCTCCAGCCCGGCTCCATGGATGGGCCTTGGACCCCGTCTGTGGCTGCCGGACCCTGCTCCCGGTGCCCTCCTAGGTCTGTGCCAGCCACGAGATCTGTGGTACACGTCTGGGGGAGGAAGCAGCTCGAGTTTTGTAGTGCTTGTGCAGTTATGGTTTAAAGGCATGAAGATTACCGAACGGTGTTTCAGACGGGCTGTTTAAAGTCGTCACAACATAGCAGAAGAGAAATGAGCACAGCTGACAGCCGTGTTTTCTTCACAGTGCCGCGATTCATATAAATGTCAGTCAAAGAGGGAAAGGGCACTTTAGGTGCTTTCTCCTTTTTAGAAAAGCATTCTTTTTTTAAACCAGCACTTCAAGGATTATCACAGGCTCGTGTCCGTGGCAGACCGCTCCCTCTCAAGTTTCACTTTCCTAGTCCCTGTGCTGTGTGATGTCGCTGCTGTCTCATCTTTCTGTTTCCTTTAAGGAAGGATCTTAGTGCAGGGATGTCTTACACCTTCTTTCGAAGTGCCACACACTGAGGTGTGCCTGAACATCTGCTCTGGTTGTTGCAGCAAGCGATGCGGCGCGGTTACGCAGTCACCGTGCACGCCACTGCCAGGCCGCCCTTCTCTGTTGCACTTGCTGTACCATGGAGGTGCCAGATCTCTAGGAAAAGTTGAGTAACCCGTATAGGGAAGGTATAGTATATGAACTATCTGAGAGATTGGATTTTTAAATCATGCTCATGATTCTGCAATGACTGCGTCTTCATGCACGTGCAGAGCTGGAGGTGTTTGTCTGCCTTTGCTGCTGACACGTTAACTGGGGTACCGGAGAGGCAGAGCCTCAAAGCTCCGACGCCTTAGTGCTGAGCGTGCCCCACGCCTCCCCCTTTGACTCACGGGGTCCACACTCTCTTGCATTTCATATCTCTTCAGAATGCAAAACCTCTGAGGACCAAGCAAGCTTTGTACTTCTTTTTGCAAAATTTCAGCTTAAAAGTAGGATTCTCTCCTGGCTTGTTGGTAAGCCCAAATGTCAAGAGGCTGCTGAAACAGCAAGTTGACCACAGCTCAATGGGTTTGCTGCAGGTTGACTTGCTCCTTACCAGGTATTGATGCGAGGCATACATGTCTCCGTAGTTAAAGTAAAGCTTAACAACCTTTTAACAGCGGAGATCTTTGAAGGAAATTGGTGAGATGGAGAACCTGCGTGTACTGCTTTGGTCCGTCTGTCTCCTTGGTCTTTCTTGGTTCTGTCATTAGGACAGAGAATTTATAGTAAGCTCAGCATAGATGGGGGAACTTCCTGACTGGTTTCAGACTCTCCTTTACCCCTATCATTTATGTTCAAACCTTGCAAGCACCTACCTTGTGCTTGGCCAAGAAGGTTCCCCTCTTCTCTCTTCCCCTGTTTTCTTCAGTCTGTTGCTCTGCTAGCCACTAATTCAGAAATATCCCTGAACCACTAATTCAGAAATTAAGTTGTGTGGCTTAATCCTGAAATTGCTTTAGAGATACAGAAATACAAGCAGGTACAAAATAACTGGTGATTATCCATTACCCTGAATTAAGTGCTGTGGCAGCAGCTGACAGGTCACAGATGAGCTGTTATTAGATTTTCCTGCTGCCGTCATTCGATCTACTCATTTCTCATCTGCTAACAATAGAGTTGCATTTTGATAACAAGTTTAATTTATCTGCTAATGATTCATTTCATTGCTTGGATATCGCTATCCATTTTGAAAGCTTTGGCCTGTACACGGTGCAGGAAAAAAAAAAAGAAAAAAAAAAAAAAGAAAAAAGAGCACGATTGAGTTTAAGTGCAGTATTCATCACAACTATTTTACAAGTAATTGCCTAATTTGAGCATTATAAGCTCCTCTGTTAAACTGTATTTTACATAACATCATTTGTCTTTTGTCTGCTGAGTTGAAAATATAAAGTAAAAAGCTCCATCGCTAGAGGAGATCAGAGCTGTTCTTTACAGGGAGCGTCTGGAGCGCCGTCTGAAATGGAAGCGACAATTTATATAATAAATGGCTAGGTGACAATAAGGAATTGCTACAGGCTGTTATTATACTGAAATAATTCTAAAAAGCCTACCTGAAAACAAACCAAAACAAACCCAACAAAGCCACCACATAATTCAAATGTGAGGCGACTGCCGTGTAGCCTTTCATTGAAGTCAGCCCCAGTACGAGAGGGGCAGGAGGCTGCAAATAAGATCCAAACCTTTACGGGGTTGACAAGGCAGACAGCCCTTGTGCTGTTGCAGTGGTTGTGCTGATTGGGTGGGGAGGATGTTTGAAATGAAGATCTGTTTGCTTCTTGGATGTCTTTGAAGACCCCAACTTGGTTTGCTGTTAGAGGGTTGCTGCATGCCGCCTGTGAATGACTTTGGAAGGCTTTAGGACAAATGGAAGGATGCAGGACGTGTTTAGTAGAGTGCTCTTTCCCATATCTGATGGGAGATTGATTTCATCCAAAATACCAGCTTTAGAGCAATCTGATGTGGCTGCCATAAAATCAGAGATGTGTTTATGAACGTTCCCTTTCTGGCCAGCAGGAAGTTTGCTGCACAATGGTCTCTGCAAGCAGTGCTTTGCAGGCCTCTCAGCACTACAGTCCTTTGCTTTGCTCCTTCCAAAATTCCTCTGGGCATTCTATCTTAATCGTACAGCCCACAATATCTGCTATTAAATTAATTCATCCTGTATAGGGAGAAAAAAAAACAATAATCCAGGAGCCAAATCTACAAGTATTTGTGGGGCGATTGCGTTTTAACGTGTAAGCCAGCTGATTTCTACTAAATTTTGGAATCACTTTTCCATAGCTTCTAATACTTGTTGTCATAAAAGAAGCATTTCTCATCTAATTATTAACATCAGCACTCGGTTACTTTCCCCAGTTCTTGTTCTTTACACGCTGGAGACTTTGAGATGTTTTTCCTCGCGTGACAGAACCGCGTGCCTGAGCGAGTGGTTTTGCACTTACACACCTCCTTCTGTCAATGCCTTGGTGGTATTTATAGTCTTAATTGTTTTGCACGAAGTTTCACAAAGCATTAAAGTTAACTTCAGCATGAGGCAACAGCAGACAGTTTTGTGCATGTAACAAACATTGCGAGTTTGCTGGGGAAATGTGATCACTTTGTTACATTTAACAAATCTCTCAGATTGCCAGTGCTCAATTTTCGTGTCA
The DNA here is from genome assembly GCA_011076525.1 of Nettapus auritus. NCBI lineage: Eukaryota > Metazoa > Chordata > Aves > Anseriformes > Anatidae > Nettapus > Nettapus auritus. The sequence continues at coordinate 2,448,987 of CM021768.1, forward strand.
CGTTATATTAATGCGGTGTAAAAAAGCCTGGTTAACCCAGAATTTCTGCTAGCGGCTTAGACTAGTAGTTGCATATATGCTAAAATTCAGTGGCAGGGAATTGAATATTTCCTAAGGCGCTTGAAACTCGACAAAGCAAGGGATAATTCCTCTGAAAGCTTGTAGGAGCAGACGTAGCCGGAGCAGAGCGCTGTCCCTGTGGGCTGCCTCACTTGTTCTGTAACTCCACTTTATTATTTTCTTATGGATAGGTCTGTCATAAAAACCTGTCGATCAGGAACGCTTGAGATTCTGTCATCACCCCCTCAGTGCTACTATTTCACTTTTATTTTTCCTCTGAAAGAAGCTTCTTGGATGTAACGCCAGCAGTTTCTAATCAACCTTGAACTGAATTACAGTGAGTTGAGCAGAAAATGAGAGCACCCCAAAACGCTCGTGTAAACTTTGTCCTCACTGTGCGTGGCTTAAGCCACCTGGAAGCAACCCGTGCAGTCTTTGAGTTGTTCTACCGATTCGATTTTGAATTTCAAGATCTTTGTCAACAAGCGGATGGAATTTTGCAGCATTTCAGAAAAATCGGTTGGGTGGCGTGGTTCTGTGCAGCCTGCTCTGTCCCTGGGTGGGAGAGCGAGACCCGTTCCTCTCTCTGCCCTGGCCGCCGGGATTGTCTCGGGAAAGCAGCTACAGAATAAACAGACAAAATGGGGACATGGGCTTGGAGGCTTTGGGGTTTGAGAAAAACCAGTGTGGCGTTTCAGGCTTTTAACATAAAAAGAGAAAATATAAAATATTGAAGAAAGTCAGCTTTGAGAGTGTACTGCAAGTTATTTATTTGTGGTAAAATCTAAGAACCAGGGTCGTGCTTAGCAGTAATAAAGCTTGTCAGTAAGGAGACTTTGACAGATTTACAATAGCAGGAGAAATTACCGCATCTTTGACTAATTTTAGTATGAGTAAGTTAAAATGGTGAAAATACATCTCCCACTGCACTCCAGATTTATATCTGCCTTCCTCACAGCCCCACCGTGTTGCTGGCTGGAAGTCTCCTGGCCGCTGGAGTGCTCGGCTCCTTCCCTTCGTCCTTTCCTTGCCATTACTGATGACTTTCCTCGCAGTAGCAGTAATCTGTTAATAGTCCCAGGCGGCGCGACCTTTTATATTACTATATTTCATTCAATTTCCAGCGGTCTCGTTCGCAGTCACACGGTTCTTTTCAGACGATATTTCAGCCTTTATTGACACAGCCTTTTAAGTTTATTGTTAATCTGTTTTGTGAGCACGCCGACTGGAAATGAAAGGAGCAGTTTGGATGGAGTGTGAAAGAAGCCAGCTTAAAAAGGTGGCAGAAAGGAAACGTGTGCGGGAAGAGAAACTACGCCACGAGACTCGGGAGGTGCCCTGGTGGAGGAGCTACAAAGAGTTTGGAGGTGGATTCCCAGAGAGCCTGGATGCTTTGCAAAAGAGGGAAGGGAGAGCGCTTAAGATCAGAAAAAGAACAGAGTAATTAACGGATAATGAGAGTAAGAGTGAAAGAAAAAAGGTACTTGGGTGTGAGAGATAACTAGGCTCTACAAAATGGAACTGGGAGATACAGGTAAAATTGAGAGCTGCCATAAGTTTGTGGAATTTATTATTTTTATTTTATTAACTTGTTAATTAATCTTTTGAAGGGGATGAATTTTGACCTAGCGAAGCATGCGGATTTCTTGGGGGAGACGACAAGAATGCCGCAAACATGACGAGCTGAATTGAAGTTGTTTGGCAGGGAATACAGCGGACTGCAAAAAGAGATGGACTGCAAATTGCGATACGTCTGCGCCATTACAGTGCTCTCAGCACCACTCGGCTGCACATTACGAGGAGGGGTGACGGAAATTGCAGGCTAGGAAATAGCAGGGAGCGCTGACACTGCAGGGTGGGAGCGAGATAAACACGGGAAGGGGAGGCGAAAACCAGGGGTACTGAGATTAAGAAACAGGAGCACGGACAACCAAACCAAGGCAGGGCTGTTCAGGCAGCATTTGCAAAGTGAACAAAGCTGTGTGGGAAAACAAGCGGAGCTAGAGAGCAAGCGCCAGAATGTGTGAAGACGCGATGCGTAGTCACTGGGTTTGTTGGCATCAGGAACGTGGTGGAGATGTGATAGACCAAGAGGATGTAACTTTCCCTGTCTCATTCACAATACTTGGCTGAATTTATTTTGCGTATGAGCACTTGTGAACTGAAATGCATTAGAGGAAAATGTAGCTTGAGCAGCACTTATAGCAAATATTGACACGTTTTCAGAAAACAAAGGGCAAAGTGTACGTTGCGAGCTTTCCTTGCTCTGAGACAATGAAGATTTGGGTGGCTGACGAGGTCATCTGCCTGCTCCCTTTCACTTCTGGTTAGAGAAAATTCTAATTTTTTCCAGGTAATCAAGCCCTTGCATGAAAACTGTGAAGAGGCATGGTGCCTGTTTCTAGTTCTCCCACTGCTCTTCAGTGTGATCTCATGGAAATTGCTTTACATCTCCTCCGTTCGCTTTTCCAACCTGTGAAATAGGGAATTATAATGAGCTGCGAGCTTTGCTACCACGAAGTGCCACAGAAGGATAAGGCGTTATTATTTCAATAATACATATAATATGTGTAATAATAACACTGCAGATAACGGGTTTATACATCCGTGCTCTTGGCGGGTTGCTGTGCTGGGAGGGCAGAGCGGTCCTTGGAGCACCTCCGGGAAGCATCCTGCAGCTCTGCACCAACGGTGCAGGCTCCCCAGCAGCTGAAGCTGATCTCACACCGTGCTGTCACTGATAGCCGTACTCTTGTCGTTATCCTCACAATCTGCTGTCCTGTAACGGGGTGGAAAAAATGTTTTCATTCCCAGCAGTGAGCTGTTGCAGGTCACTGCACAGCTCCACGGGTGTGAGCGCGGATGCAAGAGCCGGGGCCCGGAGCGCCTGTCGGAGGAGGGTGCCCGACAACTCGAGGAGCCGAGTTGTCCTGCTCTCTTGAGGTGGATTTGAACTCTCCCATTGCTTTTTGTCTGTTGGACAGGCTTCGAAGAAGCCTTGATTATTGTTAAACAAAGGTTAGAAACATCTTAATGATTTTTTTAAAACTAAAATTCTAATATGTTCTCTAAAATAAATTGATGTGTTCTCAAAAAGAATTGTACTTCAGTGTGAAAAAACTCCCCATGGCATGCTTAGATGTCTCCGTGTAGGAGCAGTTGGTGGTTTAGTGTAGCTTTGGATCATGTGCCTGGCCGCAGGAGCTGATATTAAATCCCCCAAACACGAGCAAACTCAGAGCAAACTCCACTTTTTTTCCCCTTTAATACATAAGGAATGGCTAAATTCAGCTCTTTGGGTTAAAAATGAATAGTGGGAGAACATGGCATATGGCCATTTGCCCAAGAAGCTCTGGCTTGTGTATACTGAAAGAAATCGCAATGTGTTGGCATTTGCTGTAATTCAGCTGAACTGGGAGCCTGCCAGAACCGAAGCAAAATGTGTTCACAGTATACCCAAAATACAGCCGAAGTGCCAAGTCTGTAGTAGCAAGTGTAACAACCTGTTTCAGAACGAAACATGAACATTTCCCAATATGCAAAATAAGCTCATTACACACTGGGTTTGGTCTACTTATCACAGCCTTTGATTTTAATACATTATTTGAGTGGACCTTAAGTGACGTAGTGGTAGTCCTCAGATGGTCACTTCAGCAGAACTGAGACATTTATTAGGGTTTTATAGCTGGAAAGGGGACAAGTTAGGGCGTTTTTTTCCTCTGATAGGCTACAACATTGGAGAGTTTGTTCAAATGTGTGGTTGCCACTTCCATGGGTATCCCAGGTGACTTTGGGGAGATGAAAATTCCTGATGCCAAAGCTGATGTTAGAAGATTGTGTGTGTGTTCGGTGGCAATAACCACTGGTGTTCACAAAAAGGGTGTTTTCCTGGGTCTCAAAGGAGAGGTGGGTGCAGCTCCTCACCTCTGCTGGGAAATCTAAATGGGTTTCATAACAAAACAGACAAGAACATTCATTTAAGTCCCATTAGTTATCACTCTGATCTATTCTATTCTTATCTTCTTTTTGTCTCCTGAATTTTTCTTAGTCAACTGAAAAGCTGTGAGCTGGTTCTCTAAAAGGTTTCATGGCATTTTCTTGATCAAACTAGCATTTATGCACAATTTTAAAGGCTTTTATAATTAAGATCTTAAAGTCTTATTAAATAGCTAAGACAAAGGAAGACAACATATAAATGATGAGAAAGCTTGTTTAGTGCACTTCTGTTTTTCTGAAAGCCAAACCTGCCCATGTTTGTAGGAATGTGACCTCCGGCCAGTAGGTGTTGTTCAGGTCCGCCGCTGCCTGTCCCGGAGTGGACAACACCTCGAGTGGTGCATTGGAAGCACTGGAAAATGTAGATATGCTACCAAAATCCATCTTTACCGAGGAAATTAGGGCACGTACCAGAAGTACCATGGGAAAAATGAATTCCCGCAGAGGATTTTTCAAGCTGGAGGAGGATTTAAGCGAGGTATAAATTTTCAGTGCGATGTCCTTCCACAGAGACGTGGATTTCGATCCGTGAAGTTGAATGGGACGATCTGCGAACCTTTGGCCATCGCGGGCTCAATCATGCAATGTTCGGCGCTCTCTGGCTCTGCTCCAGCAATGCACTTAAGTTTAATTTGAATCATGTGAATATTTCGGCACAAATCAATTGGAGGATTAGCAATATATGCGGGAGTGAGGCAGGCACTTAAGATCGTAGTTGGATCGAGGCCAGACTCGCAAAATAATCTCTGAAGTGCTTCCTATATTAAATAATGACTGGTAGCAAGAATAGCGCCCTCCAAGATCAGACCAGAATTTGTGATTTTATTATTATTTTTTAAGTTTTTCAAATAGCCGTGTGTGCCCCATGATTCTGGGGGGAATCTTCTGGGAAAGTCAGTACTACAGTTTCTACAGACCTCAAATATCTATCACGCATCAAACTACAGCTACGTCCAGTTAATTAGATTGATATTTTAAAAGGAAATGTGCTTCATTCGTCAAGCTACGTAAGTCTAACTGCTGTTGCAATTATTAAATTAACCATAAGACGCGTCTTAAGATTTCCTGTAATTGTCAAGGACTTAATTGATCTCTTAGGACAACATATCAAAATTAACTCCCTACCATCTTACGGTTTTGTTGACCTCTTCTTTCTTGAGGTATTTATATAAACTGGCCACCAGCCCTATCAGAGATGGGTTGGGCTAAAACCAGCCGTGCCTGGTAGGAAAGGGCCCTTTTGTTGCACTCTGTATTGCTCACACATTTTTTAAAATTTGCTGTCATAACTTGTAGCAGCTTTGTCCATCATAATCGTCTTTCAAAAGCTTGCTCACGAGGGGTGGTCGATCGAAGAGCACTCTGAGGCTGTCCTGCTGTAAGCGGGGGCTGTTCCTGCCCCTTGCTCTACCCCTGTGCCCCTCGAGCTCTTCTTGCCCTGTCCCCTGCGGAGGCTGGCTCTGGTTTGTGTGTCTGTGCTGTAAACAGGGTTGGAGCACATCCACCTGCCAAACAATAACCTTTTCTGCTGGGATTTTTTCCGGGCTGTTGTTCAGACGGAGCAGTTCCCCAGCTCAGCTCAACGTGCAGCCACCGAGACATCTGGAGGTGGCAGCACGTGGCGAGAGGCAAAGCACAGAGAACGCTGTTGGTACTGCTCCGTGCTCACACCAGAGCTCCTGCTGCTGACAAAAAGGAGGAAGGGGGAGAAAAAAAAGGCTGAGCTTTTCTTCACCGATTGCATGCTTCACCTTTAGATTGCTGAAACCGGCTGAGCTGATCCCCTGCGCTGCCAGAAAATGACGAACGCCAGCGCGGGGGGAGAGGAGAGGCTTGTTTCCTCGCTTGGCAGCAGCATCGGCTAAAACTGGCTTACGTCCATTACGGGACTGCACCTTCAGTGGCATTTTATACCTGAAAAGATAAGAACTATGTAATCTCTAGAAGTGTAGCTGACACATCAGATGCTTGAAAAGTAAAAGCTGCCGAGAGGCAGTGAGTGAGGTGGTGGCTGAGGGGTAAGGCAGGCATGCCGAGCACGAGCCTTGCAGAGGAACAGAAACCAAACTGCTTTAACTTCAGCATGTCTAGTAAAAGCAATCATATAGCTAGTCCCTGTCCCGTTTTTTTGGTTACTCATATTGGAAAGGGAGGCACTGCATACTGATTATCTTCTCACTCAACTAATTGTGATTTCTTTCAAAGCAGGGGCAGCCAAGATAGCAGTCAGCCTTTCTGACCCTCAGAAGTCCAGCAGGCACTTAGTGAAACATAATGGGGATGGTTTGTGCAATCACAGAGATCCCGAAGCCCTCTAGAGGAAATACTTTTTTTTTTTTTTTTTTGGTCCAGTCTCTGAAAATGACTAAAGTAAATCAAGGACATTTAATTTCTGTAAATCGTTTTTAATGTGATTACAGGTACCTGGTTTGAGTTTTAAGTTAGAATTTGAAAATTGATAGTAGTGAGTAAATAGCATCTCACTAGCTGTGCCTTAAAGGACATCATAAATTGAATTTTCCTGGTCCCAATTATACATTTTTAGGGAAAAGGACCTCTGTGAACAGCACTGTCAATTAATCTACATTATCAAGTTACTTATAAACCACGCTTAAGATAGCAACTTTATCTTCCTAAAGGACTGCCAGGGCAAAATCCTGATTCAGCCATTTACAGCTGCTGTGTTTGAGATCAAAATGGCATTATCATTCAATTTCTGCAAGGCCTTAAGTTATTTCTTACAGAGATTGTGAAATAGGGGGATGTGACTGTAGAGATGTCTTACGTAGAAATCTGGTAACTTTAAAGCATTTAAAAGCAAGAATCACATCTACATGTAGAACAAAATAATTGTATGCATTTACCAATAGCTCACATTTGTTTCAGTGAAATTATGTACTTAGTATTTAATTTCTAAAAGCTAAAAAATAAGTGTTTTGTTTTTTTTTTTTTAAGTAGTGGAAACGAAATAGTGCAATTTGAAATTTGAACCCATTTCCATCATTTTTTTATGTACTCGTTTTGCTTTTTGGACTGAGCCAGGGTTCAGGTTACAAGAATAGCTTCTGCTGGTGTATTTTTATTTTATTTTAATCCATGGAGATCCAAATATCAATGGCACCTGGAAAAGCATACAGCTCTAGCACAGCTGTAACTAAAACTACTAATCAAATCCTCTTATCCCATAAAAATTTGTCTACTTCTGGCTGAAATGAAGGCAGAAGTTGTCACCTTTCCCCGTGCAATCCACTTACGCAGGTGTTCTGGGCTTCCACTTCCAGCTGGGCAGGGAGCAAATTGTAACCCGCTGTTTGCTAAATCCTCTTACTGATTAAGCAGCCTGAAATTCTGCTGTGGTCTGGAGAATCAGCAACCGAGTTGCATTTGCTCTTTGCCTTCTTTTAACTGACTATGCCGGGGGCATCTTGTGGCATGAACCGCCCCGAGGAGCCCTGCTCAGCCAGCGCCGACAGCCTGCAGCTGCTCTGCCTGTTTGTAAGCAGCTCTACACCAGCTGGGGGCTGAAATCCCCCGTTAGAAGTAGTGTAAGGGCTTATCGAGTTGAGTTCTTGTTTTCACTATTGCATAAGACAAGGCAAGAGACCGCCCCTCGGAGCCTGGATGGACCAAGCTGTAGGCAGCTGGCTGCGAGCGGCCACGTTGCCCTGACAGTTGCTGGGTGGCAGCACCAGAAGGACTGATGGCACCGACGGGTGGCACAGGGATCCGTCATGTCCTATGAACTGAAGCTACAGTTGTTTCAGACCATATTTCTAGAAGGTCAGAAAAAATGATGGTTTAGAAAACACTAATTATATAATTTAGAGAGTACTTTGTAAATATGGAAGTCACGTCTTGTTCACTTTTCTCACCTTTTTAGGTCATCTCAGGCTTGCTTCCCTGATTTTTTCTTGTCATACCTATTTTATTTTCTACAGAAACCTGTAATTCTTTAATTTATTTGCATACTCTCTCTTCCCAGTAACTTCCTGTGTTATCTTTGCATGTCCTGCGTGAGCTTCCCAGCCACGTGTCCGGGTTTGCTCCAAGACACCTCGAGGAGATCAAAGCACGTCTGTCTGTCAGCCTCCTGCCCGCAGCCGGGAAAGCGTGGTGACAAGAGCAGGCTTCTTCCTAAGCGTGACTTAAGGAGCTGCCTAACCTCAGTCGAGCCCCATCAATCCTCTAATGGCTTTCCCTGTTCTGTTCTCTGGTGGAGGTGGCACATAGCGCCGTGAGCCAGGGGAGGCTGGTTGAGGGCGTCCCTGGGAGATGTCTGCTGGAGCACTACAGCACGCTGCTCCCTAAGAAGGCACGAGGAACGTCCCCAGAAATGCTGTTTTACGTTGTGCTGCTTTTGCTTACATTAGAATTAATTTCTCCTGCTCTGTTAATGCAGTTCGTTGCTCCAGGTTGTTGGTTTAGTGTTCTTAGCAAGGTAAACATTTGCCTTTTCTCCGGCAGCTGGTTAGCGGTTTTATGGACAACTCTTGCTACTTACATTGCTATTACAAATCTTCTACTCCTTGCCTGGTGTTTTAAGTCAGCAGCTGTAACTGTTTTCCCATGAAGTACACAAAAATAACTAGCAGTGGCTTGGGATCTGTTTGAGTTCTCGTTTGTTCTTTTTTGGCAGCCCCGGCCTGTGGAGCTGCAGCAGTAGTTAGCTCTCGATGGGAACTTCGCAGTACTTCCACTTGGATGCTGCTTTGTCAGGTGCTGCTCCTGTCCTCAGTCCCTATTTTTCGCATGCTGCCATATAAAAAAATTGTGAGCATCTTAAGCGTTTGAAAAAGAAATAGCTAAAATATCTCAGTGTGTGATTTCCTGTGGTTTTTAGCTGTTCTGTAATCACTTGCTTTTGCTTTTTTTTTTTTTTTTTTGATACTTATTTAGCAATAACTTTACTCTTTCAGAGAGCAGATGAGAATTTTTTATGTTGAGCTGTAATCATATTTTATTCATGGCCTTTTGGCAATATATTTCTTTGTAGATATGATGAAATTATTGCCAGTTTCATGTTCATGGAAGTATTTTATTTTGAACAAGCCATGGCCAGATCAAATAGAAAAACATTTAGAATTCAGACTTAAAATAGAAAATAACTGATTTAAAATGTAGTAATATTTTTCATCATGTAGTTGAAGCCAGAGACTTAATCTGTCTTAATCTGGTGCCACATGAAAAGTGGTAGTAAATAAAAAAGCCCAGCCCTCACCCCGTTCAAAACCAACCGTAATACATTTGTCTGGCACTGTCACATAGCATAAAGAAGTAGAATAAAAATAAGTAAATGCAGGGAAAGAGGAAACCTTTTATTTAATAGGATTTATAGTTTGATTTGTGTGTGTGTGTGTGAGATTTGTTCCCATTTGGCTAGTGTTGCTAGTGTTACACCGTGTGTAACAACAGTAATAATATTCCTAATTTGGGAATTTCCTGACAATTAATTGACAGTTCCTGCCAATTACCTGACTCCTAGCTGAGCTAGTCACTGATTGCTGGAGCTAATTCCTCCAAAGCACTTATGAGCCTGATTTAAGGTCACCCAGATCTCCACTGCCACCAGGACGGCACAACCGAGAGGCCTCGTGCCTTGAGGTGGAGGATGAGAGGTGCGTGTGAAAGCCCAGCTCACAAGTAGTTGACCAACAGATGCTGCCAACAAAGCTCCCGGACATCCCTGAAAAAAAATAACCTCGAGCCTCAGTCTTCTCTTTACCTTCTGCAACCATCAGAAAGCAGCTTCCCCATGCTTTTGGCAACTGCGGGAAGAGCTTTGGGAGGAATTACCAAGCCCGTGTTATGCTTCTAGGATCTGTGTTGTGCGGGTGTTTGAACTACTGCTTGTGAATTAGGTCCTCGAGTCATAGATGCTGGAGAAATTATGCTGAGCAGAAACCTTATTTCATTGTGCTTTTTACTACAAATGCATACTCTGGGATTGCCTTTCTTTTGGTATCTAGAAGTTTTAGTGAGATGTGTCCATGAAGTCAAACCAAGAATTAATGTATTTTGGCAGCGAGACATCTGTAGCACATTTGATTCTTCCGTGTCAGCTCTCTTATCACCACTCAGCTTTGCAAGTGTTAGCATTTGCTGACAAAATGCGATTTGGGGCTTCTGGCTATCCTGTTACAAGTTTGCTTTGTTGGCAGAGCTTTGCAGCGGTATGTAGGCCTCAGATTTCCAGTTTGTTTGTCCATGCTTTGTCTGAAGTTGTTGTTCTGGAGCTTCTGTGACATTATGCCTGGATGTTTTTGAGTATGACCTGAGTTTAATGTGGAGCCCTGTTGCAGGCTTATCGGAGATGCTTTTAGGGCAGGATTCATCGCACACAACTTTAAATGTCTGCCCTACCTATTTATGGCCTTCTCAGTTAAGAACGTCATAAAAAGACTACATAAGATTAGTTTTTATAGTTTGAATGTGTCTGGAATGATGGCTGGAATGGTGGTTCTACATTTGCTGCTTCATCAAATAGGCATGACAGCGAAGAAAAAATTGTTAAATGGGGCTTCCTTCTGCTGCAGCTTCTGAAAAGCCGTGTTTTGGCAGCGGCACCAGCCTTAGCAGCTGCCCTTTCACCCAGCGCTGTTTGCCACCCCCTTTGTGGCAGCTTGCTAGCTGCTGAGGACATGGGACAAGGTTCCTGGGGGGCAGTTTGACCCAGCTCCCTGTGCAGCCCCCACAGGGCTGGGTGAGGCACGAGGAGTGGCAAGGGCGAGTGGCACCGCGCTCATTGCAGCTGCACTTCTGCCAGAAGTGCTCAGCAAACCCTGCCCCTGGAAAGCAATGCCATGTGTTACGTGAGTCCAACGCTGGAAATAGATGCAACGTGTTGCCTTGCATTTGGCCAACATGTTTGTCTTTGCAATAAATGTAATGCGCCAGGCTCAGCATCCAAGTGTTCTCGGCTTCGACTGCAATATGGAGGCACGCAATCAAGCAAAGAGCAGGTTTGGATGCAAGGCTGCTGCAGCCTTGCTGGCTCTTCCTGGTCCTTCTTCAGCAATGCTGCTTCAAAAATGACGAGAGGCTGCTGCTGTGTCTGTGTCAAGGAGAAAAAGCAAAGGCAAACTTGTATTAGCACAGAGTTAGCAAAACTGCTTGGGTATTTTATCACTTTTATGGGAAGTTCATCAGTGACAGCATTAGTGACATTTCTCGAGTTTAATGTTGCTGTGAAGGAGCGTGGTCTTGCTTTGAAAATGTGATACATTCTCTGAGCGTGACACTTTTCTTCCAGAAACATCTTTAAGGTCAGGTCTAGTTCCAGCAAGCTGATGGAAAATGCCGTTTATTACTCCTGTGATTATACCGTGGCTCAGCAATGCCTGTCACTTCGTGGGGAAGAAGTAGAATGTCTTCACTTGCTCTTTTCCCTCATAGGTAATGAAGGCAGAACTATATTAAGTCATTTACTTCATATATACAGATGTCAATTTAAGGGTGATGGCATAATGTTAAATCAAATTTTGTAAGTGGAGCCGTTTGTTCATTTGGTATTAATATCGCCTGACACCTCTGCTTATAAAACCCTCTTTTCAGGTGTTCTGAACTCTTAAAATATTCATATTTCAGCACTGCTTTTGTCTTGGTACTATAGTTATCTTGGGAAATCGCTGCCAAAAGGAGCAGGCAATTAGAGATGCTGACATTACGGGAAAGCCTGTTGCTTTGGCCAGGCTAGAAAGAACAAAAGTTATGGTGATGTATTCCCTGGGATTTGCATATGGGATAGGATTTACGAGGATGGCTTTTGCTGCAAACTGGTGCTGTGTGTGCCCGTAGTGACAGTGGGGGACATGGGGGGGAACCAGTCGGTCCCCGGGAGACACACACCCCTTCCGAGTGCCTGTCCCGCCGTGGTTTTGCATGGAAAGCACCCGTCTGTGTGAGCGGTGCCGTAATGGCACAGAGGGAACCTATCCTGGAAGCACCATTTCAGCATGTTACACGTGCACAGTCAAGCATCTAGAGGTCATATAACCCAGAACTGAGATTTAAAAAAAAATATATTCATAATTTTCTTTTGTGTCTATTCCTGCATTCATGCATTGTGATTTTTAATGCAGGTTTTGTGTACAATTTTATGGTCTAAATACTATGGTACAGGTCAGGCTTGTAACAAGTAGGCTTAACGGTGTAAGAGGCATGAGACTCGAGTTTTTCAATAGGCTCTAAAGTTCAGGCTTGAAATGTTCCAGGGCTGATGTTTCAGGGTGTCTCAAGGATGTTCCCTTTGTCTCTTTTTGAATTGTGGGGTCATAAGGATCATTTTTCCAGGCACTCTAAACAACTTTTTTCCCTCCTGGTAGGGCTTAAGAACAAGCAGCTGGTATTTGGGATTGAGCTTAGTGTCAACATGGTCCCGAGGACTATGCCTTACCTTTTATTTGGACCAACTAATTCTTACGGAGCTTGTCATGTCACGGGCAGAAAACGCCCACCTGATGGTCTGCACTGTCAGAAGTTACGTAAGGACTGGAAAAGACGCACTGTGCCTAAGCCCGGTGTAACAAACCCCGGGTGTTTCTGATCAAGAACCCCCACGAGCTGCTGTGTGTTCACTAACCTTACGCTTAGCAAGGTGCCTGTGTTCGCCACCTCCTTCTCTGTGAGACAGCTGCTCTGTTTCTTCCAGATCTTTCTAGTTAGCTGCTAAAAGTTGCTTTATGTAGAAAATATCAAATGATTTCCAAAAACCTATTTGTTTTCTGTAAGTGCTGCTGCTTGGACTGAGCCGTTAGATGCTCTTGGGCCCTGGCTACAATGAAGCAGATCTGCATATGCTCACTGCGGTCTGTGAAAGGAGAAGTGTGTGATGCTAATTAGCTAACTTTCAACACAGATATGAGTGTTCCCTTTCTTCCAAATAAAGAACAGCTCATTTTCTGGACTTGTGAGCTGTTTTGCCTTGGAAGAGAAGCCTTTAGTGGCAGCAGGCGGGTGGTCCTGGTGCAGCCCTGTTTATCTGAGACGTCTGAGGTCACTCGCAAAAGGAGGGAATTGAAAACATGTTTTTTTCCTTACGGCTTCCAACCTGCCCCAGCAGGATCCGCTCAAAGCATTTCTCAAAGCATGTGCTCCTTCTGCTCCTCTGCCTTTTCCTCCTTTCTTTGCAGTTTGTCCTTTTCTGATCCGTGTCACCCAAGGAGGCTGAGTCCAGCCCGTGCCCGGTGGAAGGCCTGGATGACCCCGCTGCGCACAGCTGGCTCCGCAGCCCGCTGGGGGTTGCTGTCCTGTTACAAAAGGGCTGCCTTTGCAGGCAAACCTGGTCACCATTTGCATTTGCCTTGACTGAAGGACACAGAATCTTGAATGGATTCCTTCCAGTACCTAGCACAACGGTACTTTAAAGTTGAATCTGTCCCTGTTTCCCTTTTTGTTATTTTTTTTCACAAGCCACCATCCCATAATGATGGCTATGATGGTTTAGTTTTATTATCCTAGTAATATACCTTCACAGGTATAGTAATTTGCTCTTCCAGGTCAAAGGCAGAGCAAAGTGCAATCCCTCTGAAGAAACGGAGATCGTTCCATCGATCCCAGGCTCTGTCCTTTAGAGCCCGATTCCACAAACAGCAGTGTCTGTGCTTCGTGTCTGCTGTTGTGTGTAAGCATTTGTGCAGACGTGGTTTCAGTGTCCTGCTATGTGCTTTTCACTTGATTTTATTTTTTTTTTCTAATTGGGAAAAGTGTTAAATATTTTCAGACCTTTATTCAAAATGTTTCGGATTTCTTTGTCCAACTGGCTGGCTGTAACCGCAGTTCATAATTTCATCACATAAACTGGTCACGGAGCTGTTCTCCTTCTCTTTCATGCTAGACCCTAAAAGCAGAATGAGCAACCTTGCATTTTTGTGAGAGAGCGTATCATTTTGTACACCCTCTTCTGTCAAAAGAATCAGCTCAGGAGAGCAGTCGTGTCTGTGACAGGCTGCCCTGGCAGGGACCTCTCCTGTGTGCCCTGCCTGTAACCCCTCTGCTTCGCGGGCAGCATTTTGTTGTGCCAGCCAGCTGTCTTAGATTCTCCCCTGGGAATAATGGGGTGGTATGTACAAAACCATCATTCGGTCAGGAATCTTTAGGATGGATGAGAAAAACAACATAATCCACAGTAAGTAACAAAAATCCATTAACGTATATGAAAAGGAGAGGAGAATAAATGTGATTTACGGAGACACTTATGAAAAATCGAAATCCCACATTTTTAACTTAGAAATTACTTTTCTTTTGTGATGGTTCATGCTCGACTAGGTTATTTTTACTTCACTGCTCCCCTGTGAGAGCTGCCCTGTCTCTGTAATTTAACTTCCTACCTAGAAGGCAACAATTTGTGCTTTTCGTCTGCTTAGTTTTGTACTGTTTTTTGTTTGTTTTTTTTTTTTCAGTGTCCCTCTCTAATGCCAAAAAGGGACAGATCTTTACATAACATGCAAACTATGTTTGTGCTTTTCATGTAAAACTGCCCTGATGTTTGCTGACATCAATGGGAAGCTTCATTTTAATCTCGCTGGGCCTTGATGCCCATAATATGCAGCATGTCTTTTGTAATGTTGGCTTGGAGTTAATACCTAAATCTGATTTGAGCTAGCTCTATGCAGAACTTTTTTTCTTTTAATACATGCTGCCTTGCATTGTTGTTTTAATTATTCCTTTTTTCTTAATTGTGCAGATCAGGAAATAAACACTCTAAAGCTAACCGGCTTTTCTTTTCCCCAGCCCTTTCTCCCTACATTTTTTCCCCTCCTTTCTCTTTCACGTTTCCTTGATTTAGGCACTCTGCTTGCCTAATTTTCAAGATCACCGTTCGCAGTAAACATATCAAAGTTTATCCTCTATTTCTTGGATCCAGAGATCAAGTTTTCCCAGTCCATCTGGATGGAATAAGTTGTCTTTTAATTAGAAATGCAAAGAGACAATATAACAAATTTCCATTCATGGAGGTTAAATTTCAGCCTTGAATTAAAGCGTGCACGTTTAAGCCATTTCCTTTAAATTATTGTACTGCACTGTGAAGGATGTGTTGGGTATTTACATTTTTGGGGTAAGGTTTGTAAGAATATGCAGTACTGCAAGCCGCTCTGTTCCCTGCCTATCTCTGATGCTATATAACTTGGGAATAGAGATTTAATTTTATTTACCTACATATAAAACAGGGTTAATGCCCCTTACCACTTTGTAGTTATGACTGTTAACTAATGTAAGTCTTATTTGTAAACAGAAATTACACTGAGAAAATTGCATAAAGAGCACTAATGAGGCCTAAGTAGCTTGAGGAAGTAAATATTCCGTTTGGCTCTGGTGAGTCAAAGCGAGCTCATTTTATACTCTTTCTAATTGAATCTTTGATATTTTCATGCTAAAAATAATCACGACCATGATCAGAAAGGATGAAAGTACTGCTAGCCAAGTTCTTGCTTTGTAAGGCCTCGCTGTGAGCGCGAAGCCTTGTATCGCGAGGCGAGGAGCGATGGGGCCCAACGCGTGGCTCCGGGCAGGGCCGGGCGCAGCGGGGCCGATGTCTCCTGGTGCAGGCGTTCCTGGGGTGCTGTCACACTACGAGGCAGCCACGTCCTTTAAGGATGTGTTTCTGGATTCTGCTGTCAGCTGCCATACTGCTTGCACCATTGAGTCAACGCCTTCGGAAGGTGCCCTGGGGAGCTGTTATAGAGCAGTCTGTGTAACACAATTTTCATATTTTGCTTCTGTCATACGTTGTCTCTGGCATAAAGGCACACTTCATGCGGCTGGCTACACACTTTTCATAGGATGTCATGTTAATCTGGTATTTTTTAAATGTTTCCGACTAGTACAAATGCTTATTTGTAGCCAATGACACTTTATAAATTAGTTTGCTTCATTTCTGTTCAAAACAGTCACTGAAAGTGCTAATTTGGGGGTTTAGAAGTCTGAGGTGTGCTACTATGTGAGTCGAATTATATTTTTCTCTTTTCCATAATAGATCCATAATAGATCCAAACAAGGAATTGTATTTGGCAGAAATTTCTGTATTTGTAGATTAAAGAATTATTATTGTTTATCTTCATTCTCTGAATATGCGTTGTTTTTTTCAATAGGCCTTGATGATTGCCTCCAACAATACATAAAAAATTTTGAAAGGGAAAAGATCAATGGTGAACAGCTGCTACACATCACGCACCAAGAGCTTGAGGAACTGGGAGTCACTCGCATTGGCCACCAAGAACTGGTACTGGAAGCTGTTGATCTGCTATGTGCATTGGTAAGTGATTTTTTCCATCGCTCATCTTAATGACCTGGATTTATAAATTTCCAAGCCAAAATCAAAATAATGTCTTCTAAACTCCATTGCTATATCCTTGGACAGAGACAGTGGCTTTGCCAGATTAAAAGGCAGACCTTAGAGGCTTCTTTCAGCTAAAAATAAACTACTTTATCCATTTTATGATTACATATGATGGTCTTTTATTGCTCTTCCTCTAACTTCCCAGGTCCTGTATTCAAATGCTGTTGACTATTACTACTGGCATCCATATGGTTCTGTAATTACATGCCATATGCCCTTGTATCCCACTGACATTTGCCACACTATCCTAAACCAAGTAGACTTGAATGTTTTAACCATGCCAGCATTCAAAAGGATTGGACTAAAGAGCCAGAAAGTAATTTTAATTAGACAGGAGAATTGTTTAAAATGAGCTTTAAGACAAGATGGGAATGGTAAAATTGACTTTATCCAAAGCACAGACAGGTGTCGATTTAAAGTGTGTTTTTTTTTTAGCAACCTGCAAGTATCCATATTTTGAAGAAAACTTTTTTTTTTTTTTTAATATAACAGGTTATTATTTGTTAGCCTCTGAACAAAATATGTGATATCAGAGAGTGTTCTTCTTCCTTTTATTTAACTCCTACCAGCTAATAAAATAGACTTAATTCTAAGGAGAGAGAGAGAGAGGAAAAAAAAAAAAAAAAAAAAGCTTGTCTTTGTTAAAGTGAACAGGTTATTGAAAATATAATTAATTAAAAAAAAAAGAAAAAAAAAAAGTAAAATTAAGTAGGTAAATTATATGTGACAGTTCCAGTATTTTACCTCTTTATCAGGAGTCCTGCTTTTTCACAAAGTAGCTTATCTTGTGGAATTTTGATAAGATAAATTGTCTCCAGCAGGGAAACTGTCACTTAGCAATAAAATAGAGAACAATTGCCTCAACAATGCACTTGATGTTATAGAGGAAAAAACAATATGAAGTACCTTTTATTATACGTGTGCTTCCTGCAAGTACCCCTAATTACATTAAATACTTAATGTAACTTGACATGAAATTCTACAAATTAAATAATTTGTATGTCATAATACATTAAAAAAAAAAACACATAAAAATATAAAAAGTAGAAAAATGCTTATGGCCCTGATGCAGACATACCCCTAAACGGGTGCGCACTGCATAGCCCAACAATTTTTTTGTTTGTTTTGGAAGCCTTCAGAATCAAACGTAGAACTTTTTCTTCTAACTCATTGCTTTCCACATAAAAGGAACCTAAATACCCCACAGTGTTACATTATTTTATCCAGAGAACAATCCAGTGCTCTTACCCGTCAGACATAGCAAACCCAAGAAATTTCTTCTGGAAAAAGAAAATTTCAGCCAAATGTACCCATTAGGAGGACCCTTGCTGATTTCTTTCCATTTTTTTTCCTCTTTTTTTCTTTAAATAATAACAACAACAAAACCCACCCCATACCTCCTAAATGCTGGCCCCATTGCAGGTCAGCAGGGCAGCTCTTCTCTTACTGTGCTGCCTCATGACCTTTTTATTTTTCCTTTTAAAGCAGGGATGGGGATTTTCCAGCTCCTGGTATCATTTATTTAGCCTCCTGCCTCTAAGCCCTCATCCTTCCTTCTTTTTACTCTCTAAAACTCCTTTTTTTTTTTTTTTTCCTGCTTCTAAATTTTTATCTTCCTGCCCATTCTGTGTTTTTCTGCTGAGTGAATCGAAGCTGCCTGCGGCTCTGCTCTTGGGGCTATTCTCTTGCCTCTGACATCTCTTCCTTGCTGCTATGCACAACACGTTCTTCAGTCCTTGCAGCCTCCTGCTGAACAAGGATCACAAGTAAAAGTTTTATAAGATTAAGTGATATGTCTATTTTTATTCTGCAATAAGTTATAAGAATTTAAATCTTAAAAGCATGATGAAAAGAAGTCTTTTAATTCTTTTACACGATAGCAATACTTGAATGGCAGGATATCTGATGCTGCCTTTATTACCAGCAGAAATACACGTCTGAAATATTGCAGTAGTGTGCTCCATCTTGAAACGTTCATGCGTTACTGTGCTAGAGTTTGATTGCTGGTTTAGGTGATCAATGAGAATCATGGATTGGAGTTTGTCACTGTAATGGATATTTAATATGCTTGGTAGTCTTGGAAAAAAAAAAAAAAAAAGCATAACTTATAAAAACTTATAAAAATACAGGGAGCTGTGTCTTGCTAATGGAACAAGCACTGTACAGGAACGAGCATAATTTCTGGAAATTTGAAGATGTTATTTGAATCAAAATGTTAAGGAGCCCTGATTTTCTGAGTTACATGGTAAGCAAACTTAAGGTAGCTTAAGTGCAGCCAGGGCACAGCCCCAGCCAGTGAGATACTAATGCATTAACGAACTCTGTGTCTGTTTGTGTACGGGCAGTATGTACCAAGGAAGTGCATTTGCAGATTTCTTTATGCACATTTTCAAAAACTTATTTTTTCAAAACTTATTATGAAAAAAAATGGAAAGGAAATGTCAATTTAAGCCATCTGGTGTAAAACGCCAGGCGGGGAGGGGCGGTTGCAGCAGGAGCAGTAAGCAGCTCGCCCTCTCCTCTCCTCTCTGCCTCGGCCAGCACCACCCAGCAGGGCGGGCGCTGCCAGCCGCATGCTGGCCGAGCATCCGCAAGGCTGTGCGCACCGCTTGCTCCCTGTCTCGCCCACAGATAGCTGCACTCCTGGCTTCATCAATACTTGTCAGTACCGCTTTGTGCTCTGCGGATCATCCACTCGCTGGGCCATGTCAATGAGCATTGATTTTTATTTATTTTTTTCTCTACATGGAATTCTAAATTGATTTCTATTTGGCAATTGGCAGTGCCCAAGTTACGTGACCTATTTCTTACAGGCAGTAATAGCGGGATGTTCCACTCCATCTTAGCTAGACGGGTTGCATAATGCTTCAAACAGAAGCTACATGTACTGTAGAAATCTCTCAGGTAAGCTTAGGCTCAGCGATGCATCAGAACTTCAGCTGCACGGTGGTCATGGGTGTAGCTGCAGAACAGCTACGTTGCTTCAGGAAGCCAAGAGAAATGTGACTGTCTTGTCTCAGGCTCTTGGAACACGCTGAAAGTGTGTGTTGTGAAGCCGTGCTCCCATATGCACTCCCTAAGGGCCTGGCTGTCAGCCCACTGGCTTTTGGGAAGGGGGGGGAGTATTTGTTTGTTTGGGGTTACACATTAAAGAGCAGTACCTCTGCTCCTGTCTGTGTGATGCAAACCATTACACAGCATATACACAACTAAATGCTCATCAGAGCAGGCTCATCAATAACGAGGGCTCCTAAGAGCAAAAGTAAAACAGGAAACAAAGGAGGCACCTCTGTTTTTCTTCTCTATCCTAAACACATATGAATTAGACTCAAATGCAAGCTATTGATGGCAAATAAAATATTGTAAAAATATAAAGTAATATTATGTCTTAGTGAATTGATTCAAACCGTAATTATTATATCTGAATAAAATCAGAAGAGAGGTTAGTAGTATAAACTAAGTAATATGTCAAGGATAGTAATTTTTCTTCTGAAAGCTGAATTCAGAGCTTTCTCTGTTCAGACTTATGAGAATCCTGAATAGAGACAATTCTCTTTTGGAAGAAGATGAACTGCAGTATGAAAGAAGGCAACACAAGAAACGTAAACAGGGAAAAACACGAGTATTTGATACATCCAAACATAACAGAAGTAGCCATATGATGATATCAAATATGTATTTACCTTAAAAATTAAATAATTTAAAATGTTAGAATCTGTTGGTTTTTTGAAAGGGTAATATTGAGGGTCAAAAGATGAGAGCATCTTTCACTACAGGACAGTGTTGGCATTTTCTGGGGATTACTCACGGTTGAATTTACGTATTATGGAAGGAAAAGTCATAGGTAAGCCATATTTTGTTTCAATTATTTGTCCATTCTAGAAAGATGATGTTGAGTACTGTTTTAATTATGAAGATAATTGGAAATGATGGATGTGGTGAAAAAAATAATCTTGAAGTCCTTTCACACTATTGTGGTCAGAAGCTGCTCTGCAATTATTTGTTTGAAGTGCCCTAAATAACATCTGTGAACTGAAACATGCACGCTGTTTAGGATTGGGATTGTAATGGCATTAACACTGAAATGCTAATCAGGCTGTGTGTTGGAGGACTGGTCGCACCAAGGCATTGGCTACCTGAAGTAGTAGTAGTAGGGCCTGGGGAAAATAATTGTTTGGGAGACAGTAAGAAGAAAGAGGAGTAATTTGGGGGGCAGCGTGGGTTGTTGTTCAAACCTATGCATTTAAATTTAATTAGGACGGTTGGAGTCACTATGTTGTAAAAGGTCATACATATTAAAATATAAACAGTCTGGTAGGAGGAAATACCCTGATAATGAATGGGAGAAAGACGAATGTGAAGAAGAAGAAAAGCATGCTCAAAGATTGTATCTAAAGTAATTAAAAATGCTGTTAATTCATAGGCATTCAGCTAGTTCAGCTAACGTTTAAGGAGAAATAAAGATTAGAAAAATTCTCTCTGCAGTTCCTGCAAAGGCTAGCAGCCCAAGCATGACAGTTTTTCTGCTAGAAGGCAAAACACTCACCTGGGCATCAACACGGTGTAACAGCTGGCGTGGCTTTAATTTGCTTGGATATTTACTGCTCTTTTAAAACTATGTATGGGACGTAGCTACCAAATCAATATGATTTTTTCTAACAGATGATTAGGCTTATCTTTGACAAAAAAAAAAAAACAGCAATACTAGTATTTTATGTGGCTCAGACTGAAAGCAGATGGCAGGAGTTTTCTGTGAGGTACACCATGCTGAAGGTGACACGGGCAGCCTTTCGTAGCTGTCTCCGTGTCTATCAATGTTTTCATCTTTTCTTCAGCTGATGTATTTTTTTTTTTTTTAGTTTGTCAATGCTGTGAGTATACTGGGAAGCATTTTTTCTTCCTTTATCTGATGTGTAATCAAATTTCATCAGTAAGTCATTGGATATGTCAGATGCTCATTCTCCCCTCTACCCGCCCCCCAGTATTTCAAAGGTTAATACAAATATTCTGGCGTGAATTCTTCATTTCATATATTGATGCTTAAATAGATGGAAATAAGTCATCTTTCTTCTTCCGAGAGAGATGGAGATACTCTCCTCAGTATAATGAGGAAAATGGCACATACATTATTTCTGTCTATACACACATATGCATCCAGAAAGCTTTATTAATTTCACTTGGAAGAGAAGTTTAACTTCTGGCAGCCCGGTGGTGTTTGCTATGCTGTGCCAAACTATTGAATTAATGCTATTGAATGAGTTAGCTAAGTATTCCACAGATTAGAAAGGATGTATCATCTTTTGCTTAGTCTAATTAGCTGCTTCATTCTTCTTCAGGCTTTCAAGTCAAGCAGTTTGGGTGAGTTTAAGGATTGCATGTTGATTTGTAATTTTTTTGTCATTTCAAAGTGTGTTGCCAATTCTTGCATTTCTAAAAAATCTATTATGATCAAGACGCTGGCAAAAGATAATTAAGTTTCTACAGACAGTTCGCAGCAGGCTAAAAATATCTTTGTTCATAGGTATTTTACACATGCACACACGTGCATGCATAGTAGCTTTGTCTTACTGGCAAGAAGGAAAATTGGGGTTTTGCTGTCCTGGTGTGCTGCAAAAGGAAAAACCCTGAGTGCAACTGTATTATTTGTGTTGACTACTCAGCACAAACAAAATCCTTTAATTTGAAAATCACCCAGTGTTCCCCTACCAGAGGTAAATGCAGCTACGTGGATTGATCTAAACAGAGGACAAGGGGGGAGAGTAGTCTTCCTTGTGACTACTCTGCGCTTCCAAGACTACACCTACACCTGTGTGCCAGAACAGAAACTAGTTGTGTGTGCTTTCCAAGACTATTGCTTGCACAGAAAGAATGTTTTGGAGTACTGGAGCAGTACCACCACCAATGTCAAATTTTAGTAAGTAAAATTTTCAAGTCCAAACTGAATTAAAATGAAAGGCCCTGGTAATATTTGTGTCCTATGTCATTTTGTGCCTCATGGTAAAACACTTTGCTAAATTTCTACAGTGCTTTTAACAATGTTAAAGTGTATTTGATTAAAGCTTTCCACAAAAAGAAATCTTTTAAGAGATTTCCATCAGTGCTGCAGCAAACATTAATCTGAGATAAAATAGTGCTTTGCACCTTTTTTTAAAAAAACAAAACAAAACAAAACAAAAAAAACTGCATATTTATGGGAGACTTCTTGCTGAGAATGCATTTATGTGTTTACACAAGGGCCTGAGGAAATTGTGTATTTAATTTTTTGTAAATTCAGACCGAGTACAGGAATAAGAGCCAAGTGCGGACCAGCTTGAAGGGGTGAAGCTCTAACTCAAGTTGCAGTGAGGGAGTTTGTTGTGCTATCCTTTTTAGGCCTCTTGGGCTTTTGTTATGTCGTTTTTTTATGTTATAATACAAGTACCAATCCTGTCATACAAAACTGGCCAGCTGTCATAGCCTCTATTTTTTACGAGTTCCTGCTTCTATATAGAACTCCATAGTCTACAGAACATATTTTCTTTAGTAAATGTGCTTTCCACAACAGCGTTGTGTTATTACATGGTATTCAGAACTTAGCAACTGTTTCTTTCATTTGTGTATATGGGGGAGTTCATTTGGCATTTTTAGAGCTTTATACACAACATATACTGATTCATATAAATGTATACAGCAAAGGCAAGTAATATTAAACTTTCCATAAAAGTGGCATAGTGAACTGAATCTTGGCCAAGGGCGCTTGGGTGAGTACTCCGGCTCTGGAGAGCTATGGAAATACCATTGGTTCTGGGCAGCGCAGAAACACTGACCCAATACGGAGCTGTAAATCTAGTCAGACGTTTTGTTTTGAAATTGGCTCTGGACTGTATTTAAGGCTTGTTTCTTTTTGGTAGGTGCACTAAATTTTGGACTAATAAAAACTTTTCCATAGTTGAATATAGTGCAGCCTTGACAGTGGGAGCCCATCATTCTTCTGCTCTTTATTGGCGGATGTAAAACGTAATTATTGTTTGGTGATGTGTGTCGACGTTAATTTACTGAGCTCAGATGTCCATATGTGCACTGGCTTATAAAACCAAGACTCATGTCCCTGGCTTCAGATGGTCTTTATCGTTCTTATTTCATTTCATGTGTGTGGGGGGAAAACTAGCAATAACAAAGGGTCGTTTCAGAACTGGTAACTTCAGTTTCATGTTCTGTTGGCTTGTATGCAATGCATACCTATTTGACCATCACAGATATATGCTCAGTATTAAATAATGCTTACTACTGACATCATTGTTGCAATAAAAATGGCTGGAAATTGTTGGCCTGTTGCCACTGCAAGACTTCAAAAAGTTCATGCTCCCTTTAGTGAAGTATGAAAGTACAGATCCTGCTGAGTAAGCTGTGATTTCTTGAAAACGCCACTGAAACTCCATCCTTATGCACAAAAGAGTTAAACCCTAATTAAGGAGATCAACTGCTGCAAACAGAGGCAAGGCAATCACGGAAACCTCATCTGCTTTGACAATTACGTGCTCTTGGGTGTTTCCCACTCCCAACCTCTGGTAAAGTCTTTCAATACCATGTGCTAACTTCACAGTTTCAGCAGGATAATGGATTTAAGTTATTTATCCGAATGTATTATGAAATAGCATACAACTGTTATGCAGCAATACCAAGAAACATAGGCAAATTTCTGATAAAGAATGAAAGCCCTCTATTCTAGAGTTCATGATTTTAGAAATACCATTCTTTTCCTTCAATACAACCTATTTAAAAATAGTATTTCTGTGTTTGCAGTGAAGCTCAAAAGAGAAGAGATACCATAATTGAGCACAAGAACAGAACCAAGAACTCTAATTAGAGTTTAACTCATTTGTCCGTAAGGATGGAGTACGCAGTTGTAGTAACTTATGCTTGTGGTGTGCCAGCACTGGAAACCTTAGAGCTAGAATATGCAGGTGGTGAAAGTCAGTTCATTGACTGTATCCAGCTAATGGAATATCGATTCAGACCTAGGTAATTACATTAAATAGTTGGGGGAAAGTGTATTGGATTAAGGGGGTACAGGGTGTTATTTTGGGAGCATAAAGTGAGGATAACACAGTCTGTTGTAGGAAGAGATAAACTTTTCCCCATTAAATGAAAAGGATACTACTCCACTAACATAAAATTTAATTTAATTTTCTTTAAAATAACAGAAAAGCTTAGTGATGTGTTCAGAGTCTTAAATGTCATATAAATTGTTGTCTCAGCATTGGTCCATGTGAAACAGGTGAATTGGTAATTCTTAATCTTTTAATGAAAAATAACTGAACTACTACTTATGTGATGTTTAAAAGAATTGCTTAAAAACAGTATTATGAATATTTAAAATTATTTTTATTTTTTTCTAAGGCTGTAGCTTTCTTCGTGGGAAGGATTAGTTCTTATTTAGTGCTTATGTATCTCAATTGCAAAACTTTTTCCCTTGCAGAAAGCAATAGATTTTTTTTCCTTAGGGTTCTGATTTGAAAGCCATACTGAATGATGCAATGCATGTTACGTTGCACAGGTAGCAATATACCACAGGAATTTGCAGTGGGAAGAAAGTACAGGGAAGACATCGATGTAAGTCAAGAATGATTGTTTTCTGTGATGGGGAAAAAAAAATGAAAAATTGTTTTTCTCACTCACAAGAAGCAATTTGTTTCATAAATACAATTTCACAATTTTTTGGTACTAATCTGTTACAATATCATAAGCTGCCTGAATTCCTGACTAATTTTCTGATTGGTTTTGCATAAATTCATATACATACATGTATATACACGTACACATGAAGTTGTTGTTGGGTGCAGTTGCTTGAGTGGCCTTCAGATTTATGACAAAAAAATAATTTTTTATTATATTATTGACATTATTTCAAAGGAATCTTGTTACTAATTTAATTTGTTGTATGACTCTCTCTGAATTGTCATATATAACGTAATTTCCTCGATGGATAAAATTTTTACATGGAACTACCACTTTTGCAAGAACCTAAGATAAAATCTTTGAAAGTACCAAGTGAAATGTTCAGTTCTGACATTTTATTTCCAAAAGACAAGCCTATCATTTGTTCTTTGAACTTTGAACGTTTCACTGCTGTTCAGAATTGTAAATTTGTGTGATGTACTGCATCTCTTACCCTCTGTAGTCTTGCACTTGTCCTATAATTCATTTTAAGAGATACTTAAAGAATCTTAAGAAACGAGACTTCCCGTTATTGGCTGGTTGATTCTTCCACAAAACTGATTATTGCTAAATAAATACGTAAGGTTAATTGGTCACAAGATTTTAGTGAAAAAATAATAACAGTTTGTGGTTATTGAATATCATGCTCCACATATGTGCCTTCATTAGGTTTTGCTGAGAGGGATGGTGAACACAAGTGCTGGAAAGGCATAGTACAGGCTTGAAACATTCTGTCCAAGAAATAAAGCCAGTGGAGTTTCATGGATTTGCAACAGGAAATTTAAAGAAGGATTTGGGTGTAGTTTAGATATTCCTAAAAAAAGATGTAACGTCTTGGCAGGAACATGCCGCATGGCACATGCTGGGACACAACCATTGCAAGCATGGTAACCACTAATGCAGGCAATATTTAGTTCTCATTTCTAAAATCCTTTGGTCTTGTTTATTTACCACTGCACCCCCAGTCAGCTTATTGTGCATAGCACATATGGAAGAGGTCAAGCCATCACAGAACTCTGGCTTCTATGGTTTTTAATTGAAACCATATGCAGATCAGGCCTTACATAATACCGAAGTAAAGTAATTGGAATCAATTTATCTTGTGCTGTGAAAAGAAGCCACAAAATAGACTAACTTTCCTTCATCCACTTTGGTCTTTATTTTGTGCATATCAGAAAAGAAATGCTGCTGCAGCTTTATTTTCTTGCTGGTGTATTTTCTGAGAGTTGACATTAAGCTGTTAAATATGGACAAATATCAGCTTGCCATGGGACAATGATGTATGGATGGTGCAGAACAGTCAGTTCTGGCTGTGTTTATGAGAAAGGTTCATTACTTCATACTGTTGTAATACTGTTTCACTCAAAAAAATGAGAAAATATTAAATGCATTTTAAAATGGAGAGTTTTTTTTTTTTTTTTAAATGCAAATTCACTTCCTGGGAGTTTAGATCCCAGCCCTTTGTGAAGCTGGAGCAGAGCAGAAAATGTGAATTAAAGTACAGCAGAAGAGCAGTGAAGAACTGCTCAGAGGCATGCTGCTCAAGTTCAAAGAAAAAGTAGTAAAAGCATCCTCTCTTTGAGATAAACTAAAGTGCTATTTTAAGCATAGGTGAGGTTCAGTCTCTTCTGGTCCTGAGAGTGAAGGTTCATTGCCTGCAGAGGAATAACTCAGTGATGGTTCAGAAGGGAATGTCCATGCTCCACTTCTCAACTGAAATGAGAACCTTCTCTCGAGAAGCTTTCTTTTTCAAAGTTTGTGTGAAGGTGTACATTATAGATAAGTAGCAGTTTCAATGTTTTAGAAGGTGATTCCAAGCAAGTGATATAATACAACTGGCACTCAGTATATCTTTAGTCTATCCTCCTGTTCCGTTTGTGATGCCAAACCATTTCATTGTAACACATATCCGAGATTTTTTTATCTAGAAAATAAAATTTGGTTTTAGTGCATGTTGTTTAACAAAATCTTCAAACACCACTCTTTCCCACTATTGCTCTATAGTCCCTGCTACATACCTCCATTGAAGGTAATAGTTTAAAATATTTATTAAACAAATATATACATTTATGATAAATAGCAAGGCAGAGGTCCTTAATTATTGCTAACAGAAAAAAAAAAAAAAAATCAAGTTCTTCCTAAATGTGTAATCTAAAGATGCAAATAAAAATATAAGAAAAAATACATTTTAATAAAATGTATACTATTCACACTGATTAGTCTGCTATACTTGTGTATTTTAGTTGCATAATGTAGGATATTTTTAAATCTAATATAACACACTTCAGTTGCTAATGCCTTTCTGTTTGAGATATTTATGTATAATATGTGTAATATATTCTTACCCTCTCCCTGTAGATATGTATATGGATATAAACAGAAAAATTAAGATGTTCCAGTTTATTCAAGCTTATCCAAGTAGAGAGAGTATTTGGATATTACAGAATTAAAATCATGTTGTCTTCATTAGGATTAAGCAGAGCAAGAAGGCTTTATGCAGTTCAGAGATCTGCAGCAAGAGCTACAATGTAAAAGCTATTTAAAAAATGTTTAGGCAAGAGATAAGAACGCTGGTTAATTCTTGGTCATCCTAACTAGTCCACAATAGAAACAAATATACCATGCAGTTTTAACCTGGTGTATAGCAAGCCGAGTCTGGGCACAGTCAGTGGCCCTTCTGAGATCCATAAAGAACATATTTGCATGCTGTGTCATTGCTCTTGTCTTGACCATCTCTTTTCCCTACTCACAGCAAGGCCCACTTTGGCTGTACGCTTTTCATGTCTTCAGAGGAGGTATCCACAGCAATGCATCCCCATCTGCTTTTCTCACGCTTGGTTCCTCTGAGCAGGTGTCCAGCCATTTGACTGTCTTAGTACTTAGATAAAACTTTATCAACTTTATTTAAATTATGTGTTCTGAATGAATCTGCTTCAGGGGCTGGTCTTATGGTCTTTTTCCAGACAGATTGTTAAAGGAATGACTATCGTGTTCTAATTCTGGAATCAGCAATGCATGGTGCTCCCAGTAAAATGGCTTTTTAAAGGTACCTTAATTACGGTTGATTACATTATACATATCAATGACAATGGAGATGCTAAAGCTTCCTCTGGAAGTTAAAAATATAATGCAAACATTGCATTTTTAAATAAGGTTAAAATATGCATATCAATGACAATGGAAATGCTAAAGCTTCCTCTGGAAGTTAAAAATATAATGCAAACATTGCATTTTTAAATAGGGTTAAAATATTTAATCTTAATTAATGTATCTATTACAAGATAATAGGAAGGTACATGAAGTGCTTAGAAGCACTGTGACAAGCTCCAAATTATAGGCTTAGGAGGCAAGAAAGAACTGTGACACAATTTGCTTCGGAAAGGTAGGATAATTATAATGGAAGGGAGCACAAGGGGGAGGAAAGCTTTGCACAGGAAAGAATTGAGGGGTTTCAGATAATATAGTCTAATTTGTATTATGATGATGCATATTTGCATAGTATTACCATAGTTAAATTAATAAATTCCATACTTTTATGAAATATCATTGTGTTCTGTGTACATAAGCTAGGTTATAATACTGGAGTTTAACAGCCATAATAAACTGATAGTCAAATATTATTAAAGAAGGTGATAAGGGTTGTTTTTATTATACTGTTGTTAATTTACTGATTTAGAATGAGATCTTTCAAAGAAAAAGCTGAAACATATTCAGGCAATATTCTTCTTGAACTGCTGTCCCCAGCCACAAATGTGTATTTTTTGACTAGGGGAATTTATTTCTAGTTTGAAAAACAGCGGGTGCTAGGATTTTATGTATTTTCAAAAATACATAAAATTATTGAATATTCTAGTTTAAGTAGCACATATCCAGAGGTGACCTATATTTCTGCTTGCCATAACTCGGAGCAAAGCACACTCTATTTAGTAAGCTAGGTATCTTTTGTAATCCAGGAAAGCGATCCGAGTGTAATTTCAGAATGGGTATCGTTTTGTGTGCTAATACGTTTAGGTGTGCAGTGTGACATCTCCTTGCTATAAAGTAACAGGAAAAGCTGTTATAATAGTAATTCCACTAGACATTACTACAGACAGAGAAGTTAAACTGTGCAGAAGTGGAGGTTTGTGATAAGACATTCTGAGAATTAGGTCATGTTGGGTTCAATTGCCTATTATTCAGAAGTCTCATTCCTTTGCTCACCAAGTGTGTGATCATGATCATTACCCAATTAAAATACTACTGCGCAGCGACAAGTCTGACACTGTGTGAACTACATCTGACACAGATTTGCTAACAGTGTTTCTTTTATATATATATATATGCATCTTTAACTTTTACTAACTTTCATATATATATCTATGCATATATATTTAATCCAGTGTTGTCAAGACTTGCATTTTTATTATAAGCATTGCCCCATTTTTGCCATTCAGTAAATGTGTTAGGTTTTAGCTTCCAGTCTCTAGACCTGACTTTGTATCCTGGCTCACATGGTCACTAATGGATTTTGCCGGCTGGTTTCAGACAGAGGAGTTCATAGGCCTCATGCTAGAAGCTGCCAGGCTGGCGGCTCTGCTCAGCTCTGAGCCTTCGGGCTCAAATGGTCACAGGCAATGCTTGGTTTTCCCCAGATCCCCAGGATCAGGTATACAACATATTTAGTACAGTGTGTCAAAAATGAAGTGGTGGACCCCAGTATGCCCTAAGAACTGGTGATGCTGAAGGAGTAGCTGTCAGCGGGCTACAAGTCATGTAATTTTTTTTCTATCTGCATACAGCTCCAGCAGAATTCTAACACTACCAAGTTTAATATGCTAATTACAGGGTATAATTTATTCTTCCCTTCAGCTCAATTTACGTCACCTCTGTTCACATAAAATACCAATCTAGATCTTTTAGCACTTTATCTGAAATTATAATAAATCCTTAAAGTAGGCCATATTCTGGGGAACCGAGGTTTTATACATACTTTAAATTTAGTGTTTGAATGCAATAGTAAAACTTGTTTATTTGTTCAGATAATTTTAAGAGAATGTCCTCTGTGATTTACATGAAAAATTTATTTTACCTCATTTGATTTGCTGTTTACATAAAGGAGATTAAGCTTGAAAAATTTTCTTAAAGAGGAGAAAAGACATGTGTGACTGAAACACAGTGGCCAACAGGCTTTGACCTCATAATATCTGGTAACTTCAGCTTTTGTTTGTGTCATAAACATATCATAAAAAAACAACCAACCAACCAAACAAAAACACTTAACATTGGGTCTACCTGATGACATCAAAGAACTTTTTACAAATACAAGTACTTTAGAATAAGCTTATGATGTGTATTTAAACTTTAAAAATATATAACCAGAGGAAATGGAAAAACAAAACAAAACCACTCTGCCAACCCCACCTAGTTTTTCATTGTTTTCAACTCTCAGAACTTGATGCTAAAATTATAGCATGTGGGTTTGGATTTATGCTTTTAAAGAGGCTGGGTTTGCCTGTTTTCCATAGGCGCACAAACGCTCTCGTGGGCGCTGCAGTTTCCATTGCACGGATGCAGCACATCGCGCTGCAGCCCGCAGGGAGCTGTGGGATCCCATCTGGCAAGCCATGCCTTCCCAAAGGGCTCCAGAAGTCCAGAGATGCCTTTGGGGACTTCGGTTCCTCGTTGGCTCCGAGCCTCACGTGCAGCTACATGCCCTGGGGAGACAGGTGGTGCTGGGGCTCATAGTGGCGGCTGCAGAGCCCCCGGGGGGCAGGGGGCTGGTGGGGGCCAGCAGGCAGCAGGGACAGGACCAGGGCATCCCCATGGAGCTGCTTCCAAGGTTGCATGTCCACAGCAATTTTAAGTTGATTGTGTGATCTGAGAACGGGTCTGGTTGAAAACCTGGCTGTAGCAGGGAAGATGTACCTGAAGATTGAGCTTTTAAATTAAATTCCCCATCCAGCTTGCTGCAGGTCCGTGCTGGGACTTGAGGAGGGCATGGCAACATCTCGCTGTGGCAGTTCGCAAAGTGACTGGGAAATGGAGTCCTGAGGAGGAGTGGGAAGGATACCATGAGTGCAGATGTGTTGCTGCCAGGGCTGGCAGTGTGCTGAGTGTGTTTTCCTGTGTTCAGGCAGTCTGGGACTGACAGGGGCGCAGCTACATGTGGGTGGGTTAAGGGCCCGCTGCCCCCTGAAACTCAGACCTGGCACCTACAGCGACTGCCACCAGACTGCACTGGTGAATTGGGTGGTGATTGTGTCAAACAGAAACATGAGAGTAGCACAGTACTTGGGCTGTGGCATTTTAAATGCCTGAACATGGTGAGTTTCACAGAAGGTGCTTGATTTTCACACAGGGTTGTTTCCTTTAACCTCTTCTGTCAGATCTACTGCTGCATTCTTTTATTTCTCTACACCTTCCAGTCCCATGAAAAATGTAATGTTCACAAAACATCACCTACAAAAAAAAGCTTTATATGCATCCATGCAGTGGTTTCCACATTTATCACACCCCTACTTACATGAATGATGACATCAGACAACCCTACTATAATTGAAAATAAATCTGCTTTAAAGTATGTCGTAGTCATTATGTATGCAATATAAACGAGCTAAAATTATGTGCTGACAAACTTCAATGTGCATGCATTTTTAATCTACGTCACTATAGCAAAAAAAAATGCATTATTAATGGTATCTTTAAGTACATAACACCTTTTCTCAACACAGAAGAACTAAACTCTTATATTGCAGGTATTTCTCACTGTTTTTAATCTTCAGGTATGAGTGATTACAAGAAATCGATTAACACTTTTTTCTTCCACTGTAGTAGTTATTTTTTATCTTAATGTTTGCTACAAAAAAAAAAATGTGCTATTTTATCCTTGTAGCAAAAATCATCACAGATCATGTTATTAGCATTACACGCTTATTTCTCCTGTTATTGCATATGTGCAACAAGATCTGGAAACACCTGAAGTGTAGCCGGAGGTCTTTTTGTTTCGTTCTACTTTAACACCTAAACAAATGAGTCATGTTGCCAGAGGGATGAAGAAAAATCAATTTTCCACTGTTAAAAATGGAACTTTCATACCAAAATATGTGTACACAACAAGCAGTTTTCAGCCATAATTGTGCTCTGGACACAGAGCGGGAGGGTTCCTTGTCACGGTGTCCTTAGCCATTCATTCATTTCGGATTTGTAACCTAAAAAGGAAGAAATATCTGTTTGGATGCAGATTTCCTATTTTTCCTTATAGTTAAAGGGGCATATTAGAAACTGAATATTCACCAACTTAGATCTTATTCCTTCTACTCTGCTTTAAAGGAAATAAAAATACAATCTCACTGGTAAAAACAACAGCTTATTTTGGGCTGTTCAAACAAACTGGTGTTCTCTCCTGTCTTCTGCTATATATGGCTTCTGACAACAGCCACCTGTTTTTGTTTTTATTATTATTATTCTGGACTTCAGAAAAACAATCAACTGCAAAGCCCCTGGAGGCTATCTGTCCTGTCTCCTCCCTCTTCCCACCCTCCACTGACCCCAGTCACTGGGAATAACGCTGGAGCAAGCATCTGGGACTCAACAGGAGTGGGGGGATGGTGAGAAATCCTTGCGAATGGTTCAAAAATCAGAGAATTTTCTTAGAGGGTGTAATAGCTAAAACTGGAAAATGTTTTCCAGACAGCAAGCAGACTTAAGTCTCAGTTGTACAGCTCACTGTCAAGCATCACTTTAAGTACAGTTTCATCTTGGCATCATTACTAATTATATTCTTCCATAATAAGCCCGTCTGGCTCTGATCTCACATTTGCATTTAATTTCTGCTTCTTGAAATCCTTCTCTCCAACTCCGATCATTGAATTTGGCACCAGGAATTGCGGAGCTCTGATGTAAAATATACTACTGAGTCAGTCTGTCACTGAGCAAACCAGATCATCTTCACGGAAGGTAATCATCATCGTATGTGAAGGTAATAGCACTGCCATATGCTGTATCAGTGGATGTAAAAAATCTTACTGTTTGAACAGTGCTTTTACTTGAAAAACATGAAGTAAACCTTTAGTAGATTTTCCAGTCACACCTCTGTGTTCCAGATTTGCTCTTATTTGAATCCTTTTTTAGAGGCTGTCCTTTCTGCAGTGCACCTGTCAGGCCTGCTTTGCCTGCTTTGCTGCCATGAGCAGTACCCAAGTTTTTAGGGTAATTTGACAAAATGTGTGGCTGAGTAACTCTTCCAGTCAGACAGTGCTTGGGGTCACTTTAATAGTCAGTATTTGCTATCTAAACCTGTATGTCCATTGCCACTAATCAAGTAAATTGACCTAATGGCACTCTCCTGAACGCTTTTAGAGGTTGTGTATGTGTTTTTCTCTTGCTCTTCTCTTTTGTTTGGTTGTTTTTTTTCTAAGCAGGATTTATATCTAGGATTTACATGCAGGAAGGAAATCACCTGCAAGAGATAGAATTTTACAAGCTCAAGAATAAAATTTCTACATTGTGTTTCACAATAACAGCACATATTTAACACTGAGACAGGAATATGTAGCTGCGAAAACTGAGGTCTGCTATGGCAGCTGTGATAATGACTTAGTTTGGCAGGTCTGAGACTATCTGTGAGCATCATGCAGATGAGATGCCTACGGGAATTAGAAGAGATCTGAATACTTGCAGTGTCATATATAGAGAACAGGGCTACCCACCTACTTATTCATTATCATAAACCGCAACTTCTCCATCCTTGTTTTTAAGGACATTCACCGAATAATAATGGATATGGTTCAAACTGTGTGTGTAAACACCTGTTTGTTCTTGTCTCCTCTGAGACCATCTCTTTTATATCCCTTCACCTTGGTTTGTGGCTAGGGCAGGTTGAAAGGAGCCCTGGCTTCTTTTGATGGTTTCCTAACACAATGCCACAGTGGGGCTTGTAGGGCTTCGCGGCACCAGGCCTGCAGCCAGCCAAACTTGTCACAAAGGAGGCTGGCAGCAGGGAGAGAAACGTGCAGGTGGCTCGAGGTGAGCTGTGATGCAGCAAAGGAGGAGGACGTGCTTGGGGAAGATACTTTCAAGGATTATTTTTAACCGTTCTTTTTCCAATTTTATAGTTGTTTACGGTTGTTTCATTTATTTGTACATCACAGGTGTTCAACCTTAAATTTAGTGCAATTTACTTTGTCTTCTACAGGGATGTTGAGTCATTGTCGTTTCTGTAAAATGTTATCTTTTCCCCTTTATTGTACCTATTGCACCACAGGAATAATCAAGGTTGGACTGAGAAATAAAAATGGGAGAATCTGGTTTATCATCCTTATAAAATGCTGTTGAGTATGCAAAATCAAACTTTTCCCAAGGGGAAACGGGACGCTGCGTAGTACAGTTTGCTAGCTGGTGAAGACATTGCAATACACCCACTTCCTCATCATCTTGGCATGAGGAGAAGTGACAGAAAAAGGGGAGGGAAATAGCAGAGGGAATTCCTTCCATGTTTTAATAAAAGAAAGATTAGTTACAAATATCAAACAGATTGCATGCTAATACTAATATCAAATACAATATTCTTTTTAACCATAAACTTTTATAAAATAGAGTACTTCAGTGAAGCTGTAGTTAACTGTATAATGTTTGTTTTGGAAAAAAGATTAAGAGAATTGTTCTTGTCTGTAACTAAGCCAATGTAATTTTCATTTGCTTCACTGTTCAGTCTTAAATGTGATGCTTCCAAACCTCATTGGAATGCTGGGATACTCTAGGCATGATATGTATATAATACTGAAATTAATTCTGTCCCTAGCATTTAAAGTTATTTTTAAAAGTAAGCTCTTTGTAGTGAATTAACTTAGAAGGTACCAAAGTGTTTCCATGCCTTGTAGGTTTCCTCTGAGTTGAGGTGGAGGGCTTCCTTCATTTTTCAGAGTGAACTTTGAGAGGAAGAGTGGCTGGCAAAGAAGGCAAGGACCTATGCACCAGTCAGAACTGGTCCAAGCTCAGAAAACAACTTTACCTACTATTTGTATTGTGTTTGACTTCCATACAATTTTCCCTTTTTGGTGTTAGAAATGTTTAATCTTTTTACATATATCCACGATAGCATTCAGCAAGATAGTGCATTTGTTTGCTGTTTGTTATCCTCGGTTTCGAGGAAGAAGTTGAGGCAGAAAAATTAATATGCAATATTGATGAGCAGTCATCCTCTATAACATATGCATAGTTGAAATTAATAGTGGGCAATCAATTCATACTGTGAAAGTTGATTTTGTTTAAGTGCTCATTAAAATCTTTCCCATGCTACATCCTGTTGTGGCAGCAAGAGATCCTGTTTCAATGCAGCCTGAGACTTTCTATGTGAATCTGAGTTAATTAGTTACTCTATTTGAGCTGAAGTCCCTTCATAAAGGGGAAAAATTAAAAAATGTGAAATGCTGTAAATTGAAAACAAACAAAAACCATCAGAAAAAGAACAGGGGAAGAAAATCCATTAAGAACTATTAAGTATGAAGGAGCTATCGTAGCCTGAAGACTCTGAACCACTCGCACGTTGACTACACGCCTGCTCTTTTCTCAGATTTGTCCCTAGGCGTTCACTGGCGACAGGAGTACCACATCTTTGGTCTGATGTGACCTGACCGTTCGCATGCTATGTTACGTGTGGTGTGACAGCTGTTCACCAACAGCAGCAGAGTTCAGCAAGGAATTACCCCATAAAAGCCTGTCGCTAGGACTCCCTAAGGTTTTTTACTTTATTCACAGCATAAGCAGTAGTGGAGCACTGCTAAGTTGAAGTCATTACAAGTTAGCAGAGGGACTAATGCAAATCTGAGCCAGACCCTGTGTGGTGGGACCAGGAGGCTTGGGGTCTGTAGCACCATGGGTGGGCTTTAAACAAAGCGGCCTGTTGCTGGTCTGGCACCAGGCATCCATAGATCTGTGATCCTTTCAGCCACGTACCGGTTAGAACGTTTCACCTCATGGTTCCGTTCACATAATTTAAAACACCCTGTTTCATTTGATTGTCTGTTTTCTTCTTTCTCCTCAGAATTATGGTTTGGAGACCGAAAACCTGAGAACTCTCTCTCACAAGCTGAATGCCTCAGCCAAAAATCTTCAGAACTTTATAACGGGTAGAAGGAGGAGTGGCCATTATGATGGCAGGGCCTCCAGACGACTGCCAAATGATTTTCTTACCTCTGTAGTTGACCTGATTGGTGCTGCCAAGAACTTACTAGCCTGGCTGGACAGGTAATTTACACTTCCTTGATCCTCTACCCATGAGAATAATTCCTCTTCTTTATTTTTATTTTTTAGTTTGTTCTTGGACCCTTTATTCTAATATTAAAATATCAGTTCTGCTAATTCTAGCTGTAAATTTTGATGTGCAAATTTCAAAAATATTGGAGGCAAAATGTAGTACCCTTTTCTCTTAGGAGGAGGCTAAATTATTCTCTAGTTATTTGTTCATACTCCTTTCAGTTTGATAGTATTTTCTGCAAAAATTGACATCTTACTGCTGTCAATGGTAGCCCATTATTGGCAATTTCAGAAAGGAGGATGAGGAAGAAAAGATCATAGGATTTGAACTGTCTTTCTTTCATCAAAAAGACACAAAATAAGCTGGAGTTAAGTTAATCAATTAAGAATATTAAAAGTAAATTATCTTACTTGCTTAGTTGGGAAAGAAAAAGTTTCTTACTGGAGTTTTTGGCAAGAATTTGAGAATTTGAACTGATCACTATTAATGCTCCAGATAAAAGTAGTTAAAATTTTGGCTGTAGGAAGACAAAAACCAAAACATAAAATGACATCATGGAATTTATGTTTTGTTTCAGTTTTCTAGAGTTATAGTAATGGAGAGATTTTATCTGGAATCTGACTGCTCTTGAATGTATAAATGGCACCTTAGAAATCATAGTAAGAGTGAATCACCCTCCTTCACAGGATTTATATAATCCTGGTGACATCTTCCTAACCTAATGCCAGCAGTCATATTCTCTTGGGCTACGACCTTGTCAGTTCTTATAAATTCAAATGAGGTCAGATTCAGCTAGAATTTGGAAAGCCTGCAGAAAATCCTAGTGTGCAGGAAGCTGTTAGTGACTAAGTATGCATTACTTTGCTCTCTGAATTAAGGTGCTAACTGCTGCTGAAGAGTGATGTCATTCTAGAAATGTTGTCTTTTTAATGAACAATGCACGAGAAATCTCGACTACTTACTTTTTTCTTTTTTCTTTTTTTTTTTTTTTGGAAGCTCATATTTCACCTCCTTAAGAATGATAACTTCTGGTGGCCAAAATCCACTTTACATCCTTCCTGCCAACATTGTTTCTTGTTTCAAAGACATATTTCAAAAAAGCTGTGTGATTTGCTGCTGGAGATTGTCGTGGTTAGGTGATTCAAACTTCTGTGGTGTAGACCTGATCTCAGTATAACATTTATCTTCTAAATGCCCACAGAGACTCCAAAAACCAGTAGACTGTACTACTGAAAAATATATTAATTATTTCAAGCCTTTTTTGGACTAAATCATAGAACAATTAACTGACATTTGCCTTAATGAAAATGAATTTGCCATTAGTCTGTTATACTATATACCACTGCTTATACTGTAAACATGATTTATCCTTAACACTATGTAAACGTATTCTTTCCTTCTCACAGGTCTCCATTTGTCAGCGTGACAGAATACTCACTGCTGAAAAACAACATTGTTCAACTGTGCCTGGAATTAACAACCATTGTGCAACAGGTAGGAGTTATCTTCCTACTACTTCTGAGTCCCATTTCTTAAAAATTGACATAGTAAAAGCATTGCTAAGCTTTTACTTTGCCAGTTAAAAAAAAAAAAAAAAAAAAAAAAAGTTTTAGCCTTATCTTTCTGTTCCTTGTATATTCTTTTTTTGCGGGAGTGATGGGAAGATTTTAGACTTTGGTTATCCTCATCTGTCTGGATAGATTGATACAGTATGCAAATAATATTAGTCTCTGACAGTGTCTGCTGAAGTAAGAAAAGTCATACACAGGTACATGAAGGCTGAGTGTAAATTCATTTTGCAAATTTTTACACTCAGCTTCCCTTCTTGTGTTGTTAAAAAAAAAATTGATGAGACAAAATAGTGTTACTGGGTTATGTGGAGAGGTTAGAGAACAGATAAGGACTGTCTTAGAATGAACCAAAGAGGAAGATGAAGAGTGTAGGAGGGGAAGCAAGAAGAAAGAAGGGCTTCATTGCCTCCCTCTGTCGTATACTGGCAAACTTTTCCATGTAGCCTCACCATAGCCATAGAGGGCTTCCAGAGGTAGTAGTATTCTGAAGACTATTTTTTTTCTCAGTTTTGCTTTAGTTCTTACAGGAAAGAAAAAAAATATTTTGCATTTGTATTGTCTAACTAAGGCTGAGAAAAAAATAGCGGTCTTTGTCTTTTACAATATTATCCTTAATTTCTAATTTTCAGCTTTCTTTCCTTTTAAGAATTTTTGTCCTTTATGCATTTTTGCAGTGGAAAACAAGGATTCTTCTTCTCTTTTCCTGGTTTACAAATTCCTATGTAGGCATTTAATTATTTATGTATCTTTATTAAGCTTTCTCTTACAAGATGTTTATAACACTAGGCTATTTTTGATTTACAGACTAAGCAAAATGAACTTCTCTACAATACAAAAAGTTTGGATTTTGATTTCACCCTTCAGCTGATATTGCGCTTTGTTTGAGTTTGATTTTTCCCTATGGTCTTGGTGGAAATCATATAATTTTGAATTGCTGTCTTCATTTCTGCCATTCGTTTGATTGGTTTTGGCAGATGAAATTCAGTTTTCTGCTAGCAATAGTTTGGGGTTTGTTTTTTTCCTTCAATTCTTCTCCTCCACTGCAAAAGCTGTCCTTCTTTTGACAACTTAAAAACAATCTGTCTTTTACCATAAACTCCAATACATTCCAAAATGAAAAATGTTTAGTTACTTCTTCAGGTCAGTTGCAAGTCAAGTCAAGCTTTGCCTTTTCCTTATCTTCTTTTCAGATCTTTATTGTTTAATAGCTATCTATTAACTTGTTTTTACAGTATATTAAACTTAGCACCAAAAGGTGTAGATAAAGCAGTATCATTCTTAGGGAGACGGTTTTGTTGTCACTAAATCTGAGGAAAATTTATCCTAATGTGTGAAAGCAAAGGTGTTTCACCTAAACCAAAATTGTGGTCTTAACTGCAGGATAAAATATGAATTCAAAGGCATAACTAATTGAAAGGCATAACTAACAGAAACCTAGATCTCAGATCCTTTCTAATACTCTTTTTTTTTTTTTTAGTGAATGAGATAAGTTTTAGATATCTAATCAGTGTGAAAGCAGCAGCAAATGCCATGCATTTAGCACATTAAGTGAAGAATGTTTTCAACCTGAAGATATATTTTGTGCAAAATTAACATGCGTATATTTGTGTGTATTATTTACAGCTGCCACTCAAGTTGAACATCCTTTTAAATAGGGGACATAACTGTAATCTCAGTTTAATATAGGCAACACATGTATTTTCTTGCTAGGATGTACTGTAGGTATCTTAGTGGCATAATCTTAGATATCAAAAGTTTTTTTTTCCTTGAATAGAAGGTGTTCATTTGTTCTAGTGGAAGCTGTTTTCAGATTATTTTTTCCTGATAATTTCAAAGATATTTAAATCTGTGATAGATGCTTCAATATAAGCAAACTTTCTCTAAACAAAAAAATTCTTACCAAAGAACATCAGCACAACTTGTGCTATTTTTTTTTTTCAATAACAGCCAAACACTTTTTGCTTGTTTTCCACACCAGTCATGTTTAATCGACCTCTCTGAGATAAATTAAGAGATCATATCACAGATTTTTTTCCCTGCTTTTAGATGAATACTTTGTGTTTAGGACGATGCATATGTTTTAAAAGCTATCTAGTTCACATTGCAATTGATGGAAAAATGGTTTTTAGAAGTTTCCTGTACTTGGTCTAACTTTGAAATTAGCTCTTCTTTGAGCAGGTGGTTGGGCTAGATAACCTCCAGAGTCCCTTCCACCTGAATTATTCTGTGATTCAGCAACTGCCCTTAAAAACATGAGTGTTATTTTCAGTTTGAACTTCACAGACTTGAGCTTTCAGCCCTTCAATCTTGTTATGCTTGTGCTTGCAGAAGAACATTCTGTTATCAAACATCTGTTCACTGTTTTCTAAATGTAGATTATGATCAGGTCTTTACTAATTAAACCAGGTAAAATTAGTTACTCTAGTGTCTTTACCAGGCTGTATTTACCTAATTAAAGAACAGTCTCATTGTTTTTAATGTGTGAATTCCAGAAGTGTTCAATGCTATGTATGCAAGCAACATATTTTAAATATCTTTTTGTCATGTTCACCATTCAATGACTGCAGCAGGTCTCTACTGAAGTGTGATATTGGGAAGTGGCATTCACCTGGCAAATAGAGTTTTAAGTTCTTTTCAGACCTGCTCCATCAGGGTTTCTTTTTTTCTTTCTTTTTTTTTTTTTTTTTTTTTTTTTTTGACTTAACTCATGCTGCTTTATTGTGCTAGGATAATGAACTAAATATTTTACATGTATAAGTACTTTAGTACTTTTATGTGTAAATTGTACTCAAGACTTGTCATAAAATATTCTTTACAGTATCTGAAAATTTCAGCACTTTGGAAAATTCCAATCACTTTCAGAATTGTAAACTAAAATTATGAATGTTGTATCCAAGTCCTATTAATCTTTTTTTCTTTATCAGTATTCAGAAACATGCTCTTTTACCTTATCAGAGTTGTGAAGGTGTCCTGTACCTTTGAAAGATAGGATGTTCTGGATAGTGCAGAAGCTGCCTTTTATGTAATACTGTTGCTGTGGCTATTTTTCAGTTCCTGTATTTTACGGTTTTACAGTAAAGAAATAGAATGCGGCCACTAGAGAAATATAATGTAGCTACGATTTTTTAAAAGTTTTTAAACTCTAAATAAAATAAAATTAAATAAAATAATTAACCTCTTCTTGTTTATGCAGGACAGAAAAAGAATATCACTAGAAGTATTATTTATTTTCTAAATATATATATTTTTTCTAAATATATATATATAAATTCTATAAATGTTAGTCATGGAAGAATACATATATATATGTATTTATTTTTTAAAATGAGATCCCCAGTGCATTGCTATGTATCAAGGAAAAAAAAAAAAAAAAAAAAAGAAGAATATTGTCCTACATATCACAATATTTTTAGGATAATATTGATAATATTGCAGTGCTTTTAACCTCTCAGTTAAAATAATCTGATGTATTTAAAAAAAAAAAAAAAAAGTCAATATGCATATACTTTGGAAGGAATCCCAAAACCATTAACATTTTTAATGCTAATGTAATAGTGAATGTGCAACCTAAGTATAGCTAACATTAATTCTGCTCTACAAAACAGTAAAATTTCAGTTTTACTATACAAGTCTTTGACCTGAACTAATTAAGCCTGTTCAGAATTAAGCTCATATTGTGTTGCTAGAACAGAAATTAAAGGAATAATTTAGATAGGACCATTAGCTCTGAAGTCAAGCAGTAAGCTGTCCTGTGATCATTTTTTTCTCTTGGTACTTGAGGGGTTAAAGGAGATGGTGGATGTGCTGTTTGAAGTGTGTACAAGTTGTAGGGAAACTGCCTTGGGCAGTGCGAGCCAAACTGACTAATTTAAATCTTTTTTTGTGCTGAAGAAAATAACAGTATGAATACAGAAGAAACATCAAAGGGACGCTTGACCATGACATGCTAATATAAATTCTTCTGTGTTCCTTGGCACTCACGATCTGGTTTTAACTTTTATTCCGTGACAATATTTTGAAAACAGTCCTCACTTAGAAATTAATTTCTCTATAGAAGTGCCGGTCCTCTAGGATAAACTTAACAATTAGATTTGAGGCTGACAGTTAGTTATGCTCCAGGCCTGTGCACGGGGCTGCAGGGCTCGCTCAGGCTGAAGCTGCCCTGTGGCAGCCTCGGGTGCACTGAGGGACACCTTCCTTGACGCGGTGTCCCACAGGAGCAGGCTCACGAGCTGGACGTGGCCTCAGCACTTAACAGCATTTATTTTGTTACATAAAAGCACCCCATTGACACAGCAGGTAGGCATCACAGGCAGGTGCCCACCACATAGGAGCCCGGTGGGCTGCGCGCCTCAGGCAATTGGTGGAAGGTTCTGGAACTGGGGCCGCCAGGGCCACGGGCTTGGCTGCGGCTGCCCTCGGAGGTGACCAGGTTTCAGGGGAGTTCCAGGCGTTTCTATTTTCTCCTCACACTGCCTGGCCAACTTGTGTTTTCTTTATGCTCCTTTTAATTTTTTACTAAAACAAATCTTGAGGGCTGGGGTGGCTGTTCAGGGTGCTGACGGGCAAGAGAAAGGTGAATTAGAGCTGCCTCAGAGCACTTGGGCCCTCTTCTGTAGCAAAGGGTTCAATACTTCTTGCCATGACTCTCTCTTGCAATACAGGATTTTTTTGAAAAAAAAATCATCAAACATTAAATAACAGTAGAGGTGGTAGATCTCTTTTAGGAAAAAGCTTCAGAAAAAGCAAGTAGCCACCTGAAATTCTGTTAAATAATAATGATTTACGTTATGGAGTGCTAGGATTTATTATCCTTAAAAAACTTGCAAAATGGACACACTATGTTTAATAACTTTAACGTTGTATTTTTCAGTATATTCATTTTCTCTTCCTTCCCATGCCTTATAGTAACACAGTCTACCTAGTTGTCGTTCTGACATGACTGCACCCCACACAACCTGTACAACAGCCAGCAAGCGTTCTGCTTGCAAGGCCGGGCAATGTCTCTCTCACTCAGATTATCAGTGAATTTCCAGCATGCCAGATAAATTATATTGAGTTATTTTTTTTCTTGCTGTCACAAATCTGTCCCCCTGGTTTACATGTATATTGTTGTTGGTATTGAGCACAGGATTTTCCTTACAATAAATGGAAAAAGAGATCCTGGAGCTTCGCCAGCAACAAGAGAAGTATGGTTACTTTTGTGAAACAATCCTTTGGGCATGACAACTAAAGAGCTCATTTGTTTTTACAGGTAAATCTGTGAGAGAGAGCTATCAGCATGAGGCATGTTTTTCTTTCTTAACAGGAGATTTAAAATAAAGTTTATTAGTTATTGTTTTAATTATTTATTTTTTATTTTATTTTATTTTACCACAGGATTGTACAGTGTATGAAACAGAAAATAAAATTCTTCATGTGGTAAGTAATCTCTGTATTCTACTTTGGTATTCTCTAGTCCTACTATCCTACTGGATGCTCCCTCTCAGCCCCCTTCTACACAGTTCCCTGCAGTAATGCTCTCTGTCATACCTGCAGCTAATTGCAAATAATTATTGGTCTCCGGCTGGTTTAGAAGCTTCATGGTACTATGAAATGGTACGTTCTTAAAAGTGTAGTACTCTTACTGGGATTCCATCAATGGATCCATCACCTATTGCATTACTAATTTCATTGGTTGTCAGACTGAGAACACTGTACGAGCCTTCAGCACTCTAAAAATCTAATGACTCAAGGGAAATGGAAGAATCTCATGCAAAGTTATTGATTGGATATTGGCCTTTAAGTGCAAATACTTTATATTTTTATGGTACCAGCACAGAAAGCTTATACTGACAGTGAGATAGAGTTAAAATGTATTGTTAAAGGGAAATCTCAAAGGATTTACAAGTTCAGATAAGCTTTTGACAAGCTCTAACCAAGTGCCTGACTTTTTTTTTTTTTTTTTTTTTAAAGCCTTTTACACATACTCTGCTTCCAGCAGGGATTAAAATTTGTCATAAAACATTGATGTGCTGTTAAATTCTGAAAGCATGCGGTGACTTTCTGGAAAAAAAAAAAAAAAAAAAAAGCTTACTATTGCAAACCAGATTCTGAAAAGAACTTCTAAAAGCACCTGAAATCTTCTGGGATTTGGAGTGTATATATATATATATACACAAACATC
The DNA here is from genome assembly GCA_011076525.1 of Nettapus auritus. Taxonomy (NCBI): domain Eukaryota; kingdom Metazoa; phylum Chordata; class Aves; order Anseriformes; family Anatidae; genus Nettapus; species Nettapus auritus. The sequence continues at coordinate 2,493,044 of CM021768.1, forward strand.
TTTTAAGCCATGGGTTGTAATTCTAACTGTATAAAATTTCTAGAACTCCGTTTTTATCCAGAATGTTACTTTTGACTTTTCTACTTGTTCTGGATAGAAGCCTGAAAAGATAGAAAAGGAGAGAAAAGTTTCAAAGTATTTTCTAGGCTTAGCAATCAAAGTGTGATGAACCCTAAGGAGCCTAGATCCCAAGGCAGTTGAACTCACCATAGCCTGAGCAAAATCACCTGGAGCTACCCGATGCAGAGCATCCAGGCTCTGAAAATCAACCTGTTCGTTATCATAACTCTGAAGTGGAGTGAGAAGAATCACCACCTTTCTCACAGCATCTTAAAAAATAAAAGAAAAATTAAGGATATTGAATTGGAGAATAAGCTTTGTAAATTGTTAATTCTCTTTATGAAATTATTTCTTAAAAATAATCAATAAAATTAAATAAAAGAAAATGCTCCAGAAAATAATTGTGATACTCTGAAGTAAAATTTTACATTTATAAGACAAAGGATCTGTAACTCCACACCACATGGAACTTTGTTTTAATTCTGGAAGATATTATGAAAGATACAGTAGAGTAGTGAAGGCAGATGTGTTAACCAATGATCCAGGATTTACTTTCTTCATCAGTTACCAGAGAGCTTCACTGAGGTGTAGATTTGTGTGGAGGAGCTCCACACTCAACATGTGTATGCTCGGATGATGTGATTGCACAAGTCATATGAGTAGACTGTCTACTCTGCAACTCAGGTATTACGGGAAAAGATAAATTATGAAGGAGTAGTTTTCAGGATCAATTATCTAACAACAGCGTTTGTCTGAGAGTCAGGTTTCTTTTTTTCTGGATGTCTGCTCAGCAAAATATGTTTTATAGGACTCTGTCAGTTTTGTATATATACATACATATATATATACAGTACACCTATGATAATTAAAAATGCCAACCTGCTAGTTGCTCTTTCTCTCTGCAGTAAATGCAGATCAAGAACTTAAATTCATTGTACAGACCTAGCAGTAGCTGCCACAGTAAAATATTTTTGTGACATACAAGTTTCTGTGGTTTGTGAAAGACTTAGTGCTGTCTTAGAGATTCTGTTCTTGTCACGGCCCATTTCAGGAGTGCAATAAGTAGTTTTAGACAGCCTGTAAAAATGCATGTAGAGTTCCACTGCATCAGCTACTGAACTTCGTGAAGCACCCATTTTTGTTTGAGTTTTTCGTAAGTTCAGTGGTATTGCACAATCTGGAGAGCATGAACATGGTTTCACGGTGTTTTTGGAACTAGTACATAGGATTTCAGTGCTTTCTATTTTTTTATGCTAAAAATACTTTAGCATATGCTAATGTTTCTCCTCACATTGGCAGTGTTAGAGCAAATGTTAGTTCCAGTCCCTGGGCTGTTATTCATGATTTCTCCTCAGTTGTTCCCATCAAGACTGTCTCAGCCTTTGCATTATTTGTAACTGATGTCAGGTCTGTCTTGTATCTGCTGTACTACTTTTACAGCAAACTGGTATTTTTAATTATTCCAGTATATTATTATTGAGTATTTTCCTGCTGCTAATCTCCTACCTCAACTTTTAATAACTTTCAACTTTAAATAACTTTCTGAATTGTGGTGAGAACTTAAAGATTCAGAAGATTAAGTTTGACTGAAAACTTTTGTATTTAGTTCCAAAGTTTATTTACCGAGAAAAGTATTTGCAGGTGACAACTGTAAAATTATAAAGCATAAGAAAGTAGATTGTGTTGTCTGTGGATTTAGTCTGTACCTCATCTGTGTGTATTATCTTAAAAAGATGTTAAAGCCTAAGAGAGTGCTTTAATTTGAAATCAAAATAGTATTTTGATATGATAGTAATTCAAAAGCTGGCTGAAAGTATATCCACGCAGCCAGAGCAGCCATCAGGCGGTGTGTAGACTAGCAGTAAAACAATTTGAGCCAGCCAGTTTCCATATCTGTGGTGGGAGAAGACAAGACCTAAAGTTTCATTTACGGTTTCTGGCCCAAATCTGAAACTGCTAGAAATGTTCCTGTTATTTTGGTGACCTTTAGCTGCAGTCATGCATACCTGAATGTGAGGCTTTGCAACTTGCATCTGGTACAAAATGCAAATGCCACATCCGGTACTCCAGGGCTGTACTTAACTTTCCAGATGAGTAACTGTACAGTGAGTTGAAATATTATCTATAAATTCACTCAGTTAATTTATTCATTGTGACAACTTTATTTGTTTAACTTATATGTATAGTGTCAAATGAGATATTAGAAATCCTCATGGTTTTGCAAATGCCTGAAACAAAACTTCCCTTAAGGGATTTCACTACCACTTGCAATAATTAGTGAAAATGAGAGTATAGCCCCCGAAGGAAAACAGATGCATACAGTGTAACTTTGACGGGAAGACCATTCTAGAATTCATCTAAATTAATGCTTTCAGATTAGGTTCAAATATTTTTAGGCATATTCTTTTTGAAGGAACACTTGAAGAAACATATGCAAACATGGGAATAAATCTTTACACTTGAAAATTCGCTAAGAGTCCAAATCAGTTTCTTACTGATCCACAGACTTGCTGTTTGGCTTTGATGAATAGGTTTAATCTGTCACTATCACTGTTACCATTGATGCACTACAGTTCCTACTTGGAGGGTGTTTGTGTGGATTCACATTAAGGTTTTGAGATCTTTAGCTGGAAGGCATCGTAACATAAAATTATTACGTTGTTACATTGACCTAGAATATCAGTTAAAGGATGTGTTCGAAGATGCGTAAGAATTTTATTTCAGGCACTGTTTCTGCTAGTTTTATTTTTAACAAAGGAAAGATCTAAGTTGTATAATGCAAAATTCACCGAGTTTTTTTTGTCTGTGGAATTTCTCTGATTATTTGATAACCAAAATAGGTTATTAAGTTGGTGTATAAGGCATTTATTTTGCCCGTTTTACTCTACTTCCATTGTATTTGTAGTGGTACATCATGATAACAGATGAGTTGAAGTTCATCAGGCTTTTTTTTTTTTTTTTAAGTGCACGTAGTTGGGTTGGAGAAGCTAATTCAGGTACTTAGATGTTCATAATAAAATATTTTGGTCAAAAGAGCTGTACATGCAAGCATATTTTATTGACATGGATGTTTTCTGTTCACTTAAGCTCTCATTCTTGACTTTCCAGCTCCTTGACAACCTGTAAGTTTCACAATGCTAAGAAATAAATGATCTGTTTATTCTCAGATAGTTCTCAGAAGAAGAACTTCTTTGCCAGTAGTTGCAGTTGAATATGAGTAATTATATTGACTTGTTTTTCTTCATAGTGTAAAACCTTGTCTGGAATTTGTGACCACATCATTTCACTCTCATCCGATTCTCTGGTGTCACAGTCAGCACATCTTGAGGTAGTTCATCTCACCAGCATTATGCCCAGTGAGGGTTTGGTAAGTAGCAAAGCAGTTTAACTGTTAGAATACAGAATACAAGCATCAGTTCTTGAAAATGATTTCTTTTTTTAATTTGTCAAGAAATCAAACTGTATTTTCATGCAGTGTCCTACTGTTTCTTTTTGTAAGCTGAATCTGATTTCTGAAGGTGGTTTAATTAGCATTAATGTAAATATAAGGATTGTAATTAAAAATAAATAAATAAATAAGCCTGTTTTACCTAGGGCTTCATGTGCAACTGGTAAACATATGAGCATATGATTAATTACCATTAGTTAATGTGCTTTGAAAATGATTAGTGGAAGGTATGTTTCTTGGTCTTGCATTGAAAGAGTTATATGCCTCCCTTATGATTCAGTTCAAATAAAACTTTAATTAATATCATCCAAGAAACAAAACACATCCCTTCCATTCATAAATTATTGTTCACTGAGCAGACTAGGTAGGTATCTTCTGAACATCCTGGCTGCCTTGCAGCAGCAATTGATCATACCATTAAAATTTTCTCTTGAGTTGATAATGTAGTAATTATTTGGCTACCCCTTATTAGTGTTAATGTGCTGTTATATTTGGACAAGGGTTTTTTATGAGGTTCTAGGTGTCAATGGACAAAGGTTTCTTATCTCCTCTCCCTAGTCCCCCACTTCACAATCATTCTGACATCAGTAGGCTGTAAGATTCATAGGGATTGTGCCTGGCAACCTAACATCCTGCTAAAACTGGAACTTCGGAACTAGATGATCTTTAAGATCCCTTTCAACTCAAACCGCTCAATAAAATCTAGAGTGTATGGTAGCACTTCAGGCACTGGGATGTTCTTGCACAGGCTCATCTGCAGAAAATTCTGGTATTGACAATTTAAAATACGTTTTAGTGTCATTATATGCATTGTGATATGTTTCTTATTTGTAACCGAGTGTGATTTCCAGATCTGTTCTAATTCCTGTTAGTTGAGATGTTTTGTATTATTTCACCATGTTAATCTTTGCTCTGACACTGAATAGTAATGAACGTCATGTGCGAGTTCCATCAAAGTTACAAGAGCATAATTATTGATGTATGCATATTAATTTGAGACTGCTGTATTTTAATAACGAGTAATTTTTTGTATGACTGGATACATTACTTTAGACTTTATAGTTAACAAAGAACACTACAGCATCATAAAATGCATTTAATTTTAATTCTGTGGCATCACAGACACTTAGCCCCGTACATAATCCTAAAGACAGACAAATTGCTTGCTGTGCTGCTGCATCCTAATTGCCAGATCTGCTCTACTTGTGGCTTGGTTTCTTCTCGTGGTCCAAGTTCTGGGTTAATGCAGGGATATCCAGGAGATGCCAGATCGATATCATTTACAGCTTGTCCAGTGCATATATTGTAAAGCAGTCAGTGCTTTTGACTTGCATTAAGACTACTGCATCTTGCCCACTAGCAGTCTGGATCTCTGTGACATTCCTTTCTCTCCAGAAATGTGCAATATTAGGCAGGTGGCTTTCAGGAGTTCTTGGATATGAATGGTATACTCTCTAAGCAGCTTACCATGCAACCTCAGAATACAATTTAATCCTTTAAGACATAGGTGGCGGAGGTAAGACTTGTTGGCTGCATTGTCGTGGCCGGTCATGTGGCCTGCAATTTCCTCCAGACTGCCCTCTTTTCCAGCAGAACGTCAAGCAGACAGGGCCTGTGCTGTACCAGTGCAGCAGGCTGGGCTCCAGCACCAAGTGGAAGAGCTGTGGTGTACTTCTCCATCTGCAGCCTACCGATAAGTTTGTAGCCAACACAACTGCAGTAAGTGGGTACTGCTGACAGAGGACATGAGACAAATACAGCAATCAAAATTGCCCATTTAATTTTTTTTTAGATGAAGTGAAATCACCGTGAATGACTGAGTTTTCTGTGCCTAATTGTGAAGGCACTATAACATGGTAGGTTGGAAAGTTCTTTATAATCAATTTTGCTGACATTATGTTCTGCTTAGGAAAAAAAATATGAAGAAAGGACTATAAATGGGAATAAAAGAAAAATCATGTGAATAGGAAAAGAAAACATTAATCAGAATCAAATATAGAACAGAGTAATGAATTACAAATGGCTTTCTCATGATTGTATAGCAGTTTTTTTCCACAGGATCTCTGCTCCATTCAAGAGAAAAATGAATGCTATTCACTGAATGGAAAGTATTCAGAGTTCCATTTTTATCCTTATCATTCAGTGTAGGGTTTAATGTCTTATTTACCACACTTCAGCTAAGCGCTGTGTTCCTTTGAGATACTAATTTCATCATGAGATTTTTTTTATGGCCTTACTGGGTGCTTCACAGACACTAATTAATTTATCCTCAAAACACACTTGTGAAAATGATACTGCAATTCTAGTTGTGTAGATAAGAATCTAAAGTACAGAGAAATTTGGGACAAAATCACCAAAAAAACTATTTTCTGGGACTCAACTGGAAGTACTTACCATGTGATTTTTCAGAATGCTTGTTACTTCTATAGACTCAATTTAAAGCAGTCTCTCCTGATTTTAAGTATAGCTAAGGTTTTCAGAGCTATTGAGAACTCTAGCTACAGCTTCATACAGGGTTGGCACCTAGAAAATGAACACAACTGTTTGCCTTTGGTGAAAAAAATATTGTAAATTATTTGCTCAGATTTATATAAGAATTCGGTTATCTGGAATAATATTCAGTTGCCTTAATTATGAGTCTTTCTCTATTTGCAGAACTTCATTTCCAAAATTGCTTTTATTATATATCTTCTAATTTCTTCAGCAAATGAACCAGAAATCCTACAGATACTGCATAAACTTACACATAAACTGAATTAATTTCCAGGTCCAAGTCCATGCAGTTGCTACACTGAGTCAGTACTCCTGCGGGGGTGTGTCTGTGTGTTTAATTATTTATATAAATTCTGTATCCTTGCATTTTCACAAAGAGATTATTTAATTTGAATGTGTACCTTGAGTTCTAGCATCATCAAGCTTTCTATAAATGCATTTATGAGCTTAATAGTCTTTCTTTCTTGGCCTCTAAAGTGTCTTCTTTTTCAGTCAGCTTTGTCAAAAAATAGTCTCATCTTGCACATTCCTCAAAAGACACTCTCTGCTGATAGTTTCATGGCTGTTTGCTGCACAAAATAATTTCCATTGGGAAGCGCACCTTAGAAACTGCTTTTTGTCTCTTTCTGTTCCTTCCCAAGCTGTACCAGTCAAATACCAAAACAATCTCCGTATATTCTCTATTACATTTTAAAGTAACTCTCAACATTTTCAAACTCCCATCTCTCTTGAATTGTCTTACAAGACATGGTAATCCAATTTACCATTCTTTCTGCTTAGACAGACAGGTTTCCATTCATTTGCATGATAAACTTCCTTTTGAAGTTACAATAACTTGTGTTAAATGTTAACTGCAGTGTGATTTTCATTTCTAAACACTGCACACAACTCAGTACAAGATCAGCATGATCTCTCAGATCAGCATGATTTTTCAGAATATTGTATCTGACTGTCATATCAGCATATATGGTGTCTGATATGATATCATCTATGTAGAGAAGGAATATCTGGTATGATGCTATCATATCAGAATATCACAATCAGTTACGAAAGAGCAACTGTTTAGTTCTATCCCAGAAAAGGCAAAAAAGCCACCTCCCACTGAGAGTCTCCCATTCAGAGGCTAGGATGTGTTTCAGGATTTACAAGTTCCCTCATCTGAGTGGTTTTTGTCTCTTAAATACACTGGCAAAATATCCATCTTACTTAGTCGTAGCCTGTTGTTTCTGCTGTGTTTTTACTTTGATGGTTCATATGGCTGGCATCTATGAAACAGTTCACATGCAGTTTACATAAAGACCTACGAAGTTTAAGCAGCCGATAAAATTATTTTTGTTTCTATCAGATTTTATTACAAAAAGTAATAAGATCAAAATAATGGATATTTAGGTCCTATAATAATGTATTAGCTAAGAGTTAATTTAAGATTAAGGCTTCTATAACAATATTAAAAGAAGAATAGTAAGAATATTAGAAGAAATTAAAGAAGAATATGACTTCTGAATAAGTTGAATCAATACGAGTGTTTTAAGTCACAGGTACAATAGAAAATAATGGTAAACAAAATAACTGTTTCTAGCAGTTTCAGGAGTGTTTGCAGTTACTACAATCAGATCTACTTAGTTATTCATATCCGGGCTTGGGAAAAGCAGCCTTGATGCTTCAGATCAACTGCAGGATGAAGTCAGTATTTGTCTGGAACTTGTATTATCTGACTGAATATTTTTCAGAATGTATTTCCATTCCGTTAGGCTTCTTAATCATTTTAAAATGTTTACATTAGTAGAAATGGAATGAAGCAGAGATGAACAAAAAGATGGACAATAGCCCATTCAATTGAAAGCAAAGCCCAGCTCTAACATTATTCAGGTTGTGAATACTTGTGTGCTTTTTTTTGGTACATAGAACGAAAGCTGTCTACGTGACTAACTTTTGCAGTTTTGGACATTTACTTATAATGCAGAATGGATTATTTTATTTTTTAACTAGAAATTTGATGAAAATGATCCCCTTAAAGCCTTTCATTTATATCCATAACGTGACTTTGTATACGTATATGAGCAACTTAAAAATTTGAAGGCTTCTGTTAACCTGTGCCAGAATTGCTCACAATATGCCTGGGAGGTTCTAGCCGTGCTTTTCACAAATGATGATATAAAAAATGAGTACCAAAAGTAGCACTGACACATATTGGCCTTTAGAAACAACATTTTTCTGACTGTCTTTTCTTCCTGAAGGATAAATTATCCTTTAAAAACCTTCATACCACAGAAGGCAGTTGAGAGCTGGATTCAACTTACACGCTGCATTGTCTGTTACGAAGGGTAGGCGAGTGCTGACAGGTGGTATATCAAGGACATGTCTTTTAGGGAAAAACATTTACAGGGTTGGAAAGAGGGATTTGAAGTGTTGTCTTTCAAGCAGGGAACATATCTGGCCTCTAGAACACACAGCACAGACTAAAGAAAGCAATTTTCAGAATTGGTGTGTGTTTCTCAAGGGGTGCTTTTTAAGAATATTTTCAGTCTTATTTTCAGAATTCTACTCAAAGCTTTCTCCTCTGTGCTAGCTATTTTTGGAGCTATTACTCCATATGATTACACATATGATGTGTATGTGCATATAAATATTTATGTTGTTGTTTATGTTTAATATATAAATACTTGATAAATAACTTGCATTCTGAACTATATAGAGGAATAAATGAATATCACTTTTTTATTTTTTAGATAAAATACAATCTTTCAGGGTTCTCAGGTAATGTATCTCCTCCCGTAAAGGAGATACAGTGCTACTGTAGTGGTCAACAAAAAGCAACTGTCATTTTTCTTTAAGGGGATACAAGGATGAAAGCTCTATCTAGAGCAATTTGAATCATTCACAAAAATAGGTTATTTTAATGTATTTTATTCTTAAACTTTAATAGCTGATGTGAAAGAGCAAACGGTAGGATAATTCTGTCGATTAGTCAGTTTTTCTGTCTCAGATGGCATATGTAAAAAGATAGAATCATAGTGTGTTTTTTTTCCAAAAATACATATAACTTAACAAGAGGCTGGGAACTTTATGAAGAAATACATGATAAAGCTTAGTGAAAAGTTACCCCTGTGTTTTGTTTTCTCCTTAAAAATCTATTAATCTATTGATCCATTAGGTGAGGAATTAATCTTGTCAACAAGTAAAGTGTTAGAATTGTGATGTTAAACTTGATAATAAAAGTGTGGCTGGAAATGTGACTGAAATCCACGATGTGTTGAAGTAACAGACATCTGTGATGGATGTGGTGATGCTGTTTAACATCCTGGCGAAAAGTTCATTGTGGAAATGCAGCATAGGAGATGGATTTGAATCTCTGTGTAAGATTCTTAATGGAGACTCAGTATTCCATTTCTAATGAGGACGTTCAGGGTTTTTCATGATGTCTTGTGTACGTCTTCTAGTTGGCAAAGAGAGAATCAGATGTTTGTCAGTAACAGTTGAAGGTACAACAGAGACAGTAAAATAGCAAACCCTGATAAAATTAAGCCAACTGTAGAGATGGAAATAGTGGAAGATTCACCAGTAAACTTCCTTCCAACTAACTGTATTTTATGAAAACGATTTCAAAACTGCCAAGACTTAACTTGAGCACCTCTGTTATGAACAATGAAATAACTTATGAAGCAGTCTCTTACAAGAACAGTCAGAGTGTGTAATATATGTAATGCAGTTTCCTAAGAAGCAGAGTTAAGCAATATGATCAATTTTAGCTAGTCTTTATTTTTAAGATTTAAATAAAGTTAAAACTTGCTGAAATTGAATTAGTTTGCACAAAGGTAGAAGCCACATTTTTGTCAAGATAAAAAGTCAAAGCAGATCCAGTTAGAGCAGGTTTCTCGGGGCTTCATCCAGTTAATTTTGGTCATCTGCAATGTCAGAGATTCCACAACCTGTCCAGGCAACCAGTTCCAGTGTTTTATCACCATTATGATTTCTAAAAATAATAGTAAAAAGTAATTAAATAAATAAAAATCTGTCAAGTTCCATCTTGTGTCTTTCACTTTTCTTGCTCCCACTGTGTTCTCCCAAGAGTTTGGGTCTGTCTTCTCTACAACCTTACAATTAAAGTAGTTGTATAAAGCAATAGGATTTTACCTTTGTAGAATCTATTTATTTATTTATCTATCCATTTATTTATTTGTTTTAGGTTAAGGACTAGCCTGCAGATCTTCATTAATGTTCAGGAATCTTGAAGTTGTTTCTGTGAACAAAATGTTCTTTCTTATTTGCTTGGGGCTCTAAACTTCCATTTTGACAATACAAAGTGATGCAGAATTACTGAAACGATACTGAATCAGCAGTGCAATGTATCAATTAGATTAATTAGATTTCAAAATGTGATAGATAACCATACTATATGGAGAGATGACCTTACTCCTGAAGAGGAATGCAGCAATTGAGTCTCACTGACATTCAAGGCTCTGTGTGTTTGTGTGTGTGTGTGTGTACACATAGATAACCACTTAGGTTGTCTCTCTGTATCTCATCAATCACCTCCTTTGAGCACAATTCATGCTGGACTAATTATAAAGCTCCTGTTAGCTCGCCAGGCTATCATTTTTCTCTATAAATTGGCAATATGAGCACTGGATTATGTGCTTTCTAAGTTATACCGTGAACCAGTAACTCTCTGAAGATGGGGCACATAATTTTAAAGACTATTCCTGTTCACTGTTTCAGTTTTGTTGCTTCTTTCATGACACTACTAATAAAAAGAGATTAAGTTAAATATTTCAAATACTGCATTTTAACAAGCTTTTATGCTGATGCTTGGTGTTGAATTCTTTCAAAAGATTTATACTGGAATCATAAATGCAATAAGTGAGAAAAATATTCTGTTTATCATGGGTCTTGATACACATTTGTTTAACTTTTAAAAATGTTATTCAAGCATGGTTTATGCCAGTTTGTTGAAATAGTATTGTCCTTAAACTGGAATATGCGTACTTATTTTATCATCATGCAAATATTTGTTTGTTTTCTGCAAGAACTAATTACCCTTCTTGGTCTTTTTTCAGGGGATGTATATCAAATCAACATATGATGGGCTGCATGTAATCACGGGAACAACTGAAAATGTAAGCTTCCTTATCCTAAAAGACTTCTATCATGCATGCAGATATCAGCTGTAGATCTGCAGTGTATTTTGTTATGTCAAAACTTTTTATGAAACAAGCTACTTTTTCTTTTTTTTTTTTAACATATATCATGTTACCTTAAAAATGTATGTTGCAACCGTAACATAAAACCTGCTTATGTTACAACCGTAGATTGAATTACCCATGCAATAATTAATATACTTTTTCACTGTAATTTTAATTTATTTAAGAAATGTAATACAATTTGTAGGGAAAATGTATATTTATAACTGAAATTCATGTGAAAAGATATGAAGTTCACCAGCCACTAAACTTGCATTTTTATTTTGACTGAACTGTACATGTCAAAACTTTTTGATAAGACAACACTAAGTTCCTTTTTTTTTTTTTTAACTTTCTTTTTTCTAAAAGTGTAATCACATGTGCAGATAAAAAAGCTTCAAAGACGTTTAATTTCTGGCATTTCAGCAAATTGATTTTTCATTCCTTTTGAAGGTATAATTGACCTCAGAGCCAGTGTTTAATTTTGAAAGATAATAATTAGCTCAGCCTCATCAAAGTCAGGAAAGGAGCTAAAACGAGAAAGAGCCAGGCCTGAGCTTTTTCAGCTAATATCAACTGAAGTTAAACCCATTACAAGTAGTGGCATTTACTTCAGTCTCCTGCTTACCTTTCATTCACTGTTTAAAGCAACCAACTTTATATTCCCATTGCATTCTACAAATGGATACCGAATATCTTCCTGGTTTATGTTTAGTCCTGTACAGAGGTAAAATCCTGTCCTTCTCTCAGCCCATGAGCATTTTCATCATGTTTTCTCCCGGTTCTGCTGAGGAGGAGGAGTAAGCAACTGCCTGTGTGATGCTTGCCTACCTATTGAGCTTAAACTAACAGTGTGGTATTTTATTGAGAAGCAATTGCAGCCATTTTTTGCCCAGTGGCTGTTTGGGCTTTTGTTGTATTGTTTCCTGTTGTCTTTACTCTTATTTGTTTATAATATGCATCCACATAATGGATGGAAATGACGGGTGGGATTTGTGGTTGGAGAAGTCTGTCCAGCAGAAGAGCTTTTGACAGTTTCCTGGAAGCTTTGATTGGTACTCAGTGAGGTCGTGAATATAAGCGGCAAGTCACCTTTAGCTCCTGTAAATCTTGTATTCTGACACATTCATTGACATGCAGTTGACCGTGTACAAGTGGCTTGCAAGGCAGTGGGGTTTGATCCATTTTAATGTGATCAGAAGCAGCTGTATTTAGAATATGGAAGGTTTTTGGCTCAGAGATCCCAAAATTATGGTAGTGGAGTAGTATGTGTGTGAATGTATGTATATATACTATACCAAACAGCCAGCCTGTCAAGGACTTTATCCTTTTATAAATTACCACTTTGTGTTCACACGGTTAATCTAGTGCTGTCTTGGAAGTGCTGGAGCTGGGGTAGATTTGCAGAGTACCTGCCAGGAACTTGAGCAGTAAACCTGCTGTGTAAAGGACTGCATTAGGCCTACTTTTCTGTTACATGCATTTTTTTTCCAGCCCTGACCCCGCACGTGTAGTAAGTTCGGTATTTGTTGGCTTAGCAGCTTTACTGCTACGTGATGTTAATTCACTCAGTGAATTCCCAGCAAGATTGTGACAGCTCGTGGCCCAGTACTCCCCTCCGAGAGGTAAAGAAACTAAAATAGCTCAACCAGTCAAAAAGGTTGTTCATCACCATGGGAAGAAGGATTTGAATTCATCTTTGAATTGTCATTGGTTACCAGAAAAATAAGTTCCATATAAGTGCAATTTTTTAAATATAAATATAGTAAGTTATTTATGTGATAATAATGCTTCTTTGGGCAGTGCTTTCTTGCCTCTTTCCTCGTTCATAGTTTTCATTCCTGCTCTTCCCTTTTGGTCGCCCCTAAAACGTAAAGTTAATTGTTATCTCCTGTCCTTAGTCTCCTGCTGACCAGTGTAAGAAAATCCATGCTGGCGATGAGGTGATCCAGGTCAACCATCAAACTGTGGTAAGTACTTCAAAGTTCTGGTCTGCAGGCTTTGACTGTTCCCACTGCTAAAAAGACAATAATTCTTACTAGGTAACTTTAGCAAAGTAGATCACACTTAATGCCTTTTAAAATATCATAATCATTGCTTACACTTAATTTGTGCCTGCTTATTTTTTTTTAATTGTCATTAATTAGCCCAGAAGGATCAAGCCAAACATATTTTCCGTAGCTGCTGTTCAACATTATACTCTTTATACAAGGAGATCCCAGAATATGTCATCGACAATTTACAGTGATTGTACAGGTTGTAGTTCTTAGATTTCCTGTTATGGCTATGCCAGCAACTTTAACTTTTTCTCTTAAACAGAAATAAGCATTTTCTTTAATCTGGGATTCGAATTCAAAATGCAGAAATTCTGCAACAGCCATAGATTTCTTTTCATATTTACTTTTAAGGTTATGAGCAGTTTTATAAAGTTGGTGAAACTGTCAATGCATTTCATATTGCATAAGCATGTGTATGGGGAAGCGTGTGCTAAGTCTAAGGTACTGTGGTACCTGATCTGTGTACATGTAAGTGTGCCTACCATTGTATTTGTCACAGCGTGTGCAGTTATTATGTGTACCAACCTACATTTCATTTTATATACAAAACCAGAAAAATTAAGAAACCTCTTCGGCATTTGTGGGAGTTGAAAATGATTAAAGAGCAAATTATTTTCTGTTCAAAAGTATAACTTCTTCATTTATACTTACAATTTTAATGCAACATGAAGCTCTTACATTACAGAGGATCTGTGAGTTGTCACAGTACAAGTTGAAATATGCATTAGACTGGCTTTCTCCATCAGACATACTCTTCAAGTGACAAACCTGATTTAATTTTTACTCCCAGAGGTGAAACCCCACTCATTCAACTACTCAAGAATTGGCTTTCTGGGTAGCAACTTCCCATGTGTGTTATAACGAGCCCAGAGTGTTTGATGCTTGTAATCCCTCTCTGTCTAAGGGCAGGCACACTGCCAACAGCTGAGTCAAGTGGCAGAGAATACCTTTTTCAAAAAAACAAAACAAACCTCACTGTTAATTATTTGTTCTGAAGTCTATAACAAGCTATGAAAAGGGATAAATAGCAAGCAGTTTCTTTCAGAAATGTATTCTCCCTTTGCAAATACTGAGCATGCTTTAATCTGTCTTCCTTGTCACTGTGTAAAGTCAGCCAGTGATTTTCAGTGTTTGTGTTTCAGAGGTATGCGTCCAACTGTGAACTACACTTTGCTTCTTCACCCAAGCTGTCACAAGTTGTGACGATCCATATCATGCTTATAATTACCGTTCTTTCCATTAGTGGGCTAGAATAATTCAAAGCTTTCTGTTCATTAAATTCCCATATAACCAATATCTTTATACTAGTGAGGCCAGCTCACAGAATGCGGTGCAACCCACTTGAAATGAACAGGCTGGGGGGCAGCTGGCAAAGTGTACAAAACAAATCTTGCATATCGGTGGTGGTCTTGCAGGTTTTTCAGAGCTACAGACTGTCTTGCTCACCCGGCATTGGAACATGTAGGCACAAAGCACTCCATGCTTTCACAGGACAAAAATGCAAAAAATTATACAATATAAAAATGGAGAAATACACTTTCCCCTGAAATTTGTGTGTCTCAGAGGATTTTCATCACACAAAGTTTATCTTTGTTGTCCTTTTCTTAAGACTGATGTTTCCTTTATATTTTGATAGTCTATCAAATATAAATCCTGTTTTGAAAAGGTCTGCTCTGAAGA
>CM021768.1:2508061-2612688 GCA_011076525.1 Nettapus auritus
GGGGGGTGGGGTGTCTTTTTGTTTGTAGTATGAATTTGTCTGGCATATACTTCCAGTCCTTTGATCTTGATCTATTTTTATCTATTACACTGGAGATCCAGTTTCTCATTTAGGCATTTTCAGGATGTAATCAAACTACCTCTTCACCTTTTCTTTGCTAACCTAAATAATTGGAGCACTCTCAGTTTTTCATCCTAACGCATGACCCTCCTTGACAACCTCTTTATATTCCCCACTGTGATACTTTGCATATTTAACATTGAGCTACAGCACTGTACAGTAAAAACATATTCATTCATAGGTAAAGCAGTACTCCTGTGCTAATATGAATAAGACTGTGCTTTTTAAAAGGTTAATGTTCATTTTCATCCTACATAGGCAAAAATGAATCTAAAAGGATACTGATTTTCTTTCCTTAAGAAATAAAAACTAATTTCAATTTGAAATTCATCAGGAGGTCCATTTTAAGAGAAGAATCATTACCCATTTCATAACTGTGAGAGGAGTAAGCTCTTAAACAGGTTTAAGATGCAGAGGTGAAAATAGTTGTACTGTCCCTGCGTTCCAGTGGAGTCAGCACAGATAACAGCACCTTTAATCTTGGAGGCATTTCTCAGGGGTTGTAAAGCTATAGCACAGGATTAAGTATGCTGACAATGTCAGTCCATCGGGTTGCTGCTTGTGTGGAGTTAAGTGTTTTGGTATTGATGGGGCTAGAATATTTTGGCTGTATGTCTTCAAAATAATTGTTATTACTTAAAATTCATATACTAATTTTATATAAATCATTATCTGAAGTAAGTAAGAAAGGATCAGATAGCTAAAGGTAGCTATATTCATGCTCCTACTGAAATCATTTATATTATCAAATATATTAACATTATTAACAACAAAAAAGAACACTTATTTTAATTCTTCAGCGGAGTTGAAAGTTTAAAAAACAAGTTCCGAAAGTATCAAAGGGAAACAGCTTAAAACTTATATAATGCAACAGTTGAAGGAGTTAGAAATAAAAGATTTACTACATGGGATCTGGTCAAGGCAAGGAGCCCTCTGTTATACAATTATGAACATCAAAGTAAAAATAATAGTACTTTAGGCAAGAAATGAATTAAATCAGTTGATTCACCACTAGCTCTTAAGATCATTTAATCATTATCCAATGTCCTTATTTGCTTTTCTGCTTATCCTTCTTGCTTATTAGATTTTAATAAAACAGCACAAGAAACTTGGTAAATAAGTGACACATTCTAAAATACCATGACATTAACTTTTTTTTCCTACCACTAACAACAGGCACAAGTTCTCGCCTGTTGGCAAGAAATGGAATGCCTTGTGGAGTTTTTCTTTCCTCTCCTATAAAATCAAACAGAAGTGCTGAATGTACCACTGCACGTTTATTTGCTTACAAAAGTAATAATTACACCTCAAGTTCTGTTAATAGTATTTTCTGCTGCTTAGTTGAAATCAAAGGAAAGTAAATTTCATTTTGCCTTAACTTTAACTAAAGTTGTTTTATGGATGGGATGGGATTCTTTAGTCAGAGAATCAGGACTGTCATGCAGTGAAAATAGGGTAAAATTAAAGATAAGATTGTCTGTGGCCAAGAAATATTTGTTTCTTTCAAATTTCCATAGTAAGAATAGTAGAGAATATAGGACAAAGAAGAAAACCAGTCATAACAAATATATAGGTACATCCATTCTCAGGGTGGAAGCAAAGCTGATAAATTAAAGCCATGTCATCTGCATATGTTTACTGAAGGGACTGACACTTTCAATTGCAAGTCCCTAAGCAAGGATTTTTAATGAGTTGTCTGCTTTAGGATAACGTTGTATGCTGTGGTAGCGTAAGGAGGCAAACTTACTAGTCAATACTGTGCAAGGCTTTACAGGTGATTTACAGGATTATAAAGGATAACTAAAGACTTTAGAAAAATGGAATGTTAGATGAAATACAGTATAAGTTTATGAAAAATAAATTATGTTAATGTTCTACCTCTGATAATTTTTTCACACAGCAGAAATCTTACCGACCCAAACAAGTATTGATCTAGCTGTCTGAACAGATATAGATATTAGATCTACTTTTCTGTACAAAAGTGTTAGACAAACTAGGGAAAATAGTTCAGAAAAACAAAAACCTTTTTCTTTTTTCTTTTTTTTTTTTTTTTTTTTTTTTTGAGGATTAGAATTTGAAGGTCATTTGATAGGACAGAGAGCAATAATAATGCTTTTAGTAATTCATGTTGAAAGCTAAATGTTACTCAGGAGCAGCTGGCAAGAATCCTGAAGTCAGAATGTAGTAATTAATCCCAAATCGACTCATCACCATGGAGGTGATGTGACTGAAAATGGCAAAGATGAACTTGGAATTAATCAGGAACATGTTTCCAGGAGAAATAGAGTTTTAATGCCATTGTCTTGACATTGGTAATATCTTGTGTGAAATACTGTGTGATGTTCAGGTCATTTGCGGTCATCAAAGGTGAATTTGCGTAAGAACATTTGCAAATGTAATGTGGTAAAAAGGAAAATGTATTGAAGGTTTTTTTTATTTTTTTTGAAAGGATTTAAATTTTGGCTACCCAGCCAGCTAGGTCTATAGGCTATACAGACCAGGAAGGGAAAGAACTGTTTGAGGAAGAAAACAACACTGTGGAAGAGCAAGCATCCATATGAACACGTGGTAGAAAATTTGTGGTGAAATTTGAAAGAGGTCTGACTGGGATGGTGATTGAAGAACTGAGAAAAATGATTAAGTTATAGCTTTCTACAACTATGTAGAAGGGGTAACAAAAGGATGTGGTAGCCTAGAACAAGCTCTTTCCGTTCAAACACATTTGCTTTGTTGTGTAAGGTGTTTGTTATGTTACGTCTAAATAGCCGTTATTTTAAAATAATGGGGATGCATTTTCATACTTGATAAGTTTATTCTTGGGAATGAAGGATGCTCTGTAAATACATGAGCCGCAGCCTAATACCCTTTCATACTGCTCATCATCTGTCAAATTGTGTACTTTGAAATTAGCATGAACACTGTTTGGATGTATAAAGATGTTTAAATCCCTGTTGCTGGTAGGTTGTATTCTGAATACCATTTGTACAAATCTGAGTCTTAATAATTTCCAGCACTAATTTATTGGTGTTAAGATATTTATTGAATTAATATTCCAGATGTATGTGTGATGAATTGGAAATTTGAGTCTTAATGGGTGCTTACTTCAGAAGGAGGTACATCTGTAAGTGGTGACAGGTTATACGATCTGGGTTTCGGCACACTGTGTTGTGAAACGCAAGTAGGAAAAGGAAAGATACAAATGGAACAAGAGATGTCATGACAATTACAACTTCTTCCCCCAAAAAAGTCATTTGGTTTGCAAAGAAATTTCCATGTATCACTGAATCTCAAGATTCTGCCTTTCAAAAAGGCTTAGCAATATGTTTTCCAGTAGCACATCTTGCATCATCTTGGAATCTTGCTGTATTTCCCTGTTATTTAATGAAAATAAATATGTAAGATAATAGATGAACGTTGGTATTTCCATCATCAATTATTTTTAGTAACACTAAGGATATTAATGAGGAGAGTGAATCAGCTACAGGTGTTAATGATGAGCTTTCCATTCAGTGACAGAAAGTCTTATGATCTTGCAGCACATTTTTGTTTAATAATAATTTCTGATTTCCATGTTAATGAAACTAATTCCCTTGATAAATTCCCTAGCCTGGGCAGTATTGTAAGGCAAAGTGAATTACAGACAGACTTAAGATACAAAAGATGACTGTTTCTTTAACAAAAAGTTGAGTTTGTTCATCTCTCCCTCCTCCCTTCCCCCCCGTTTTTTGTTTGTTTGGTTGGTTTTATGGTTTTTGATTATTTTTCTTTAAATGAAAATATGAAGAAAGGTCACACTGTTAAGATTCAAGTAAATATCCAGATGGGTTTGCTTATGTATTGAAAGAGCCTTGAGGGGAAACATCTGTCCTGGTTCATGTAGGGGTTCGGTCCTGCTGGAGTCAAAGCAAAATTACTTGTTTGCAGGTGGTGTGCAATATCATGTGTTCTAGTTATTTAGTAAATACCATTCTGTACAATTGATTTCCAGATCAAATGCCCAGCAATGCAGTTCTTAAACTCATTTTTAGTTTACGCTCTGTCTCTTTCCATCCCAGGTAAGATTAAAGCTAGGCAAATGATACAGTGAGTTTAATATGCATAGCTCTCAGAAACACATGGAGGCTTAGCCTACCTTCCTTCTGGCAGGTGCACTATGTATTTCTGTATTCTTGGAAGTTTTTCTTTTTTTTCAGAGTCCCAATCAATGTTTAGGGTTTGATAAAACAGTGAAGGATTGAAGAATCACATTTATGCTTTATCCCCAGAATTTTCAGGAAAAACAGAGAAATGACTATAGATATTCTGTCCACTAAGCACTCTAGTTCCACTCTGAGTTGTTTTCTAAATTTGTACCATGACAAATACACATAATGAGTTTTGAGGAAATCAGCACGGAGGTAAATAACTGTGGTGATGGTTTTAACCACTGGAATCCTCTGATAAGCCTCATTGTGTTCAACAGTGCAGCTGTTTTTTCAGTTCCTTTTATAGGTGAATGTATCATGGACTTAATGCCTATACACTCATCCACAAATGCAGTGTTCAGTGTTTTCTTCAGATTTTTTTGTTGTTGTTGTCTATAATGTTAGGAATCTTTTATGTTAGTTTATTTTTCATACAGATCATCAGTCAATCATCATCAGCCAGATAACCTTTATTTTAAAAAAGGAGAAGAGGTGCTCGTCCAGCATGAACACAGTTTGGATGTATAAAAATGCCCAGATCCCTACTGCTGGTGGGATGTGTTCTGAATCACATTCGGACAAATCTAGATCTTCTAAATGAGAAGAAAAAAGTTAGTACTGGGAGACTCTGAAGAAGATACTAAAGAACAAGACAAACGAGTTTACTGTAGGTTAATGAGCAAGCTTTGTTTTCCTGCATGTACTACTTATGCAGTCCCAACTACAAAATCATCAGTTTTAGGTATAAAAATTACTACAGCATTCTGGATATTTATATCAGTATAATTTTATGGTAAAGAAATTTAGCACCATAGGGACTCAAATTTTTTAGCTATTGTTTTCAAAGTTACCATATATTGCACTTTCCACTAATTAACTTGCTTGTACTTTCTATGAGAAAATTAATCCTTTAAAATAGACTACAGTAATACATTTTTTCCCCTGGAGCCCTTTTTTCCACACTGCTGATGTACACAACAATAAAAATTATCGATTGAACAATCCTAAATGTAAACCACCAAAAAAATTAAACTTCTGCCTGCCTCTTACCTTATTCAGTGAGTTATATTCATCTATGTTTCTTCTATGCTTAACATCTAAATGGAAGAGAATTTTCTTTGGACTAACATTAAGTCAACCGTATTTTTATCCAGCAAGTATCAAATTTCCTGCAATTCTCATCTTTTCTCTGTACAAAGTGTATATCACTGTGGTGGCAATTTTCATTGCTGGCATCTGGCAGTATTTTGCACATTCTTTGGGTTATGAACTAGGAGTACAGCAGCCGTGTGACTTTCCACACTCTGCTTTGTAGCTCTGATTTATAAAGGGGACAAATATATGGAAATAGCGTGTTGTATTACAATATGCAAAGATGTTTAGCAGAGAACATGACTAGACCTGTACTGTGCCGTGCAAAGAGAACATAACAATGCCCTGAATTTGTTGATTTGATTGTAGTGGCTATCCTCATTGCTCCAATTTCATTTATTCAGGAAAATAAAGCATCATGCTACTCTTTTTTTCCTTCATTACTCTAATTTACATGTTAGCTTTTATTACCGAGTGAAATATCTTAACCCATATTGTAGAACCTGATTAACTGAATGGTAAAAAACTTAAAGGAGCAAAAAACCCTTTTGCTGAAGACATCTCACCACTGCTAGAAGCTAGTAATTGCAATTAAAGACTGTTTAAGAATAACTGTCAAAATCTGTCTGAAGGACTGGTTTTCAGCTAAGATTTTTAATCCACTGTAATGACTTCTATTTTCACAAAGATATTTTTAGTAATACAATTTATAATAACACGTCCACATTCCTAAGAGCATTTTATCACAGCCTAGTAGTAATGATTGCAGACTGCTCTTTAATAGATCTAGCTATTTAACGGTTTTGTCATTAAGGTTCTCATTGGAATAATTTATCATTAACTTAATTATTTATCATTCTTATCTAAAAGGAGCTCACGAAACTCCAAAGGTTTCAGCATTCTGAAAATTACAGCGATCTATAAAAATCAGAAATAGTCCGTCCACTTTTAAATTTAAAATTCAGTAAAATATATGTGTGTGTTTTTATATAAATATCCTGTCATGTTATGAGCAAAGTGCAAACCAGAAGCGGTATGGAATGGAAGCTGAGATATTTCTGTTTGGTTGTGGTCTGTTTGGGACCAGTGCATTTTTAGAAAGTTTTCGGTAAACCAGCAATGTTAAAAATAGAAAAGAACTGTAAAAAGCTATTAAAATGCTTTGTAGCACTATGAGACATACAGTGCTTTCCCAGCCAAGTGTTCACAGCTGAGATCCAGGCTTTGGCCTGCTATGGAGACCAGGTATAAACTGTAAGGTTCTAGCTAAACTTCTCTCAGGCCCTTGTGAGAGGATTTGAACCTCCACCTTCATGTATAATCGATTATCTTCCTCTAAAAGGAAGTAGTTATAAATGGTACGTGATATAATATGCCGATACATGTAGACTGCACTGATTCTGAACACTTAAATCTTTTCTTTTTTTTTAATATTTTATTTGTAATAGTAGTGGGAATACACATTTTGGTCAGAAGAGCAATGATAAAACCGTTACCATGAACTTGCCAGTTAAGCACAGTCAAAGGGCATAGCAAATATAATGGCACCAAAGGCTCGCACGCACTTGTACAGCTCCAGCTCTTGGATTCCCTAAAGCTTTTCATTCGTAATAGCTCACTTCAGGGCCGCCACAGTTCGGCCTCAGGAAGGTTGTCGTTGCAGAAATGCTGTTCATGCACAGTGCTCTGATTCCTAGGAGCTGTGGTAGTTATAACTAACCATGAGTAACCTACAGCACGTCTTTACTGTAGTCCTTTATTACCACAATAAAAATCTGCTGTGTTTGGAACAGAAAACGGTGGGAAGATTTTAATACAGGCTACTTTTAGAGCTGCTGAGAGCTCAGCTTTTCTGTGAAAGAAAACAACTTTTGCAGGACATATTCTGTGCAGGATTGGATCCACCACTCACTGTGTGAGTAACTCTGAGACTACTTTAGTCATACCATTTTTCTCATGTCAGTGGAAGAGAGTCAAATTTCAAAAATTGTGGAGTAAGTGTGGTTATCTAGATAAGGTCACAAGTTTATTGACAGAAATGCAAAATTCAGAAGGGAATCTTCACAAATCATTTGAGCATTGCAGTGCTTAAGTCAGTTCTAATTTGGCTGTTGCTTTGGGTACATTGTTTTGAGTCTAATATTAAAGAAATTTCAATAATACAGTTACTCAAGTTGAATGATAATTCATTGTGAAATGCTAAGTGATAGGAATTTCTTAATTTCTTCCAAGTGAACAAGCTAAAACATCAGTTGCAGATAAGGAGGGCAAAAAGACTGCTGAACTTATGGAGCCAAATTTATTCTCTTTTTTAAACAAGTACAATTTTGCTGATTTTAGTGGTGTAACAGGAAGAAAGATTGGTTAAATTTTAGAAAAATGTGAATTTGCATGAATTTAACTTTCTCTTCTGAATGTATGTATCTGATTACTTTGATACATATTTTTCCTGTTGCGTGCTCATGCACATGAGAAAAATGTGTTCAGGAGCACATAAATACGTGAAACAACCTTTGTGTAAACATCATTATGTACTCGTTTATATTATTCCATACAGTGACCTCACAGATAATCTAAAGGGAGACAGTGTTCACATAGGCCTTATTTTGTTGAGAAACCTAGCTAAAAGAAATGACAAAAATAACCCAGGTTCAGCAGCAGCATTTCAGTCCAACGGTATTAATCAGAAACTCTTTTTAAAGCTGCTTATGTTCAGAAAGAGCAGGCTGTAACACACCTTTCCAGCTAATAGAAGACTTCCTTCACATGTAAAGGTAAATGGAAAGCTTTCAAAATTCAATTATGGAATTTTTTCTTAGGTTGGCTGGCAGCTGAAGAACCTAGTAAATGCATTGCGGGAAGACCCGAATGGAGTGATTTTAACCTTGAAAAAACGTCCTCAGAATACTCTGGTTTCTGCTCCTGCCCTCCTGAAAAACGTGAGGTGGAAGCCTCTTGCACTTCAGGTAAGGCTGTTGCAACTCTGGTGTCATTGCAAATTCTTTCCACTAAACAAAGGAAATCTCTAGAATTGTTCCTTCCAATGGAATGAACAGGAACCTCTTTTAAAAGCCCCATTTCCTCTGAAATACAGTGCTAAGTTTGTGTGGCAATAATATGTGCCAATAAGGTTGTTTTCCTCTGTTTTTCTCCGAAGTTGGGAACCACAGGAATTCACAGAAGGAAAGAACATCTATGAATAATATTGCTAAGAAAGTAAGCAGCTGATTTGGTAGTTTTCTTTGGCTAGCAAAGGCAACGTTGCTTCTCTCTCTTTCCATTGTTTCACAGCCTATCACAACTACTTGTTTTCATCAAGTAGTCCTTTTGAGTTTCATCAAGTTTCATCAAGTAGTCCTTTTGAATTTCAGGAAAAGTCTGCTTCTATCCTACATTCCTCCTCAATTTGCTTTTGGTAGCAATGCTAATAGTCCCTCTGATATTTCTGCATAAATATGCCCTGAAAACCTGTTGACATTTAAGAAAAAAAAAAAAAAAAAAAAAAAAAGTGAACATCACAGCTGGTTCTTCCTACATCAACGTATGTTGTAGAAATAACAATAAAACAGACTGACCTTAAACATGCATAGTCACTAACTTAAAAGCTTGCCTTCAGTAGTGACATTTTGCCTTTAATACTGTATAGCATTCTGTAAGAAGTGTATGCACTTTCGTAACGTGGAAGCTTTGTTGTTTTGCTTGGTTCGCAAGATATATGGATGTGTTTTTGAATACTTTCTGAATGAATGAAACAAAGCAAACCCTACAACCCTATGCAGACAAATTTCCTTACTGCCTGCCACTTCCTGAATCTTTCAATCCTCAAAGCGCCTGCATCCTACACAGCTGCTTCTCTTAAGCAGTTCGTGCAATCCCTGCAGCTCAGGAGTGCTGACACTTTGTTGTACTGCCATCTTTCCTTTCTCTGTGCTACCTTTTCAGGGTGATCTACTTGTGAACTTCATATGAAGTCTCCAGAGGCAGCAAAATGGAAATTGTATTTGTAACAGTGCTTCCATATAGATCCTCTCCTTATATTACTATATTAAAGAATTTGAATTCACAAGAATAACAAATTCAGGAAGCTTTATTGGTATGAAACCAGTATCTGTTGTGTACGTGACTTGCTTTTTTCCAGCTTGTCATCCTTTGTCATGGTAGACAGATAAATGAAAGTGCACCAAGCTATTTTGTGGAATTATCAACAATTTCTATTTTTGTGATGTCCTTTCCTGATGGCCCAGAACTCAGAGCCCCTGAGGAACAAAGGGTGCTTTAAGTGTGATTCTCAGCAGCATGTTTCTTCTATGCCAGAAAACACTAGTGAGGGATTTCAGTAAACATATAAATCACCTCAGGAAATAAAAAGAACACTGCCAATATTATTTCTTAAAGGTAGATTTTGTAGTAAGTTGTAAACTAACTTCAGGGTTTTGGCATCTTGTGGTCTTTTTTTTGTCTTCGTGCCACAAAAGTGAGCTCAAGTGATAGGACCTAGAAAAAAAGTCCAAACGCAGCTCTCGGTTTTACCAGTTTCTTATCTGGATCTGTTATTATTGTCATTAATGGCTTGGAACTAGCATGATTAGATTTCAGGATGATACCAAAGCTTGTGTTTCCTGGACAGCTGACCTAACAGCTTGATGCTGCTGAAAAACAGTGATCTCACTTCCCTCGCCCTGTTCTTGGCTGCCAAATGTCCTCACCTTTGTCTGACTTTGGCATTGTTTAGACTCTCCAGATCAGTTTAATTCACTGAATTGGTAGGGAGGCTTCTGGTTTTGTTTGTTTGTTTTTCTGGAGCTTTCTATCACTAATGGATTAAGTTGGCACTCAGAGCATCAGAGGCTGACAGACTCTCCAAAATAAGTGGAATACACTCCGCGGAGACGGAAAGTTTTTTACTTTAGACAAAAGTAACAAGCTGCATGAATGTAGGATATGGAATGACTGGCTAAGTAACAACCTGTCAAAAAGGCTGAGTTAAAGTAGATCAAAAACTGAAAATAATTCAGCAAATGTCAGGCTGTCACAAAAAAAGGGTAACGTAACACACCATGAAATAGAACACATGCAAAGCAATTCTTCCATCCTGATTTGGGATTGGTAAGGTTTAAACAGCAAATCTCTAAACAGTTTTTGACTGCAAGCTTTCTTCCCTTACTAGCAGTTGTCTGATTTTCTTCTGTATTTTCCTTGTTACTTTACTGCTTAAGATGTAAGAAAAGAAATACAGGTATATCAAGATGAAACAAACCTAAATCTTTTAGAAAAACAGAGAGAAACAGTTGCTTTCCTTTCCTTCCCTCCCCTGACATACTGTAGAAAGCAGGACCCTACAGGAATCAGGCTGTTAGCTACATTACCTAGGAAGTGACGGTCCTTTTTCTGAAGTCCCAGATGTTGCAGTCATTGATGGGAGATGTATAAAGTTCTTGTTTAGAATAATCAGAAATAGAAGAATTTTAGAATAAATTTATTTAGAAGAAATCATGCAAACACTTTTGTACATAGCTACATGAATTACTCTATGTGTACTATTTACAAATATGATGAATCCTTTCACAAATGCTAAAAAGTAACTTATTTCTCATAAAAAACCACCCCATAGTTTGGGAAGGCAGTAGGATTTCAGAACTTGAAATTCAGAGGCCTGAAATATTTGTTAGCTCTGGCTGGTATTCGGCAGGAAGTTTTAAAAATAAGTTATGTTTTTTATTATTGCCTAAGGTTCTTATAGGTGTTATTAATGATTTATTTCATGATATTTATGTCAAAAACCATACCAAGTAGTTAATTTATGAATTATTAGTGACACAGAATCTGTGAATGTATTTTTTGTCTACTTGTAGTATTTCTGTGCTGTATATACTTTCCCCCGATGGTTAAGTGACAACAGCAGACTATGAAAATAGTCTGACATTCTGTTACAGTTATCTTTCAGTGAGCCACGTCAGTCATACCATTTTCTCATTTTGTCTCTAGTTGGCATTATGCAATAATGAAGATCTATTTTCATTTTTAAACTCTGATTGTCTTCCCACTCAACACTTCTTTTATCTATAATGGCAAATAGTACTCGTGTTTTGTTTTTCTGTTTTTTTGTTGTTGTTTTGTTTTTTGTTTTTGTTTTTTTAAAGCACACCAGCAACTTCATCCAATGAGAGTACATTTACTGTATTTTTTATTTCTAGAAATGTTTAATGAGAATATTTCTCCCTGTTACAAGTACTTGACCTGGAACATTAAACTTTTTATTATTTTGCTTGAACTATAGAATCTGCCATTTGGTGACATGAGTAGTAAAACTTGTCAACGGTGGCAGTCTTCCAATAACTCTTACGTTAACAGAAAGTGCATGTTATGCCCTGAAACTTTTTAAGTAACTTCAGAATAATTCTACTCAAGTAGCTCATTTCAGATTTTGAAAACCATATACATTTGGAGAGATGTTGCTTTATACAATATAAATATTGATAAATTCTATAACATATGAGAACAGCTGCTTGTAGAGCAAAAGAAGGAAAATAACAAATCTGTTTAGATGAACTTGGAAATCAGGGTGCTGCCCATATACTTTCAAGTCTCAGTGAGAAATGTCTAGGGCAAGGAAACTCTTGAAACACCTCACACAAAGAAAATGTGGCAAATAAAGCTGTGTTTTGTTCTCTTAAATCTTCTTTTAGAGGAAATGATGAACAGTGAATCCCCTTGCTTCTTAGTGCCACTCTGGATTTTTCCGTCATATTCATCTGCGTTTCATTGTGTTCTATTGCTCTGAGGACAAAAATTATTTACGCATTAAAACGGTGTATATTTCAAGTTTCAAAAGTTTATAATCCAGAAAACTTGAACACACTGTGAATGTACCAGTTCTTTTACAGCACAGCTGTAGCAATTTGCCAGTATGTGAGAAATACTCACGTATTGAGAGGAATAATATGAAGGTTTGTTTCTTAGTTGTGAGTAGAAGTATTTTTATGGTTGAACATTCAGCCTTTCTGAATAGCAGCTTGTCCAATAGGCAATTAGCTGTCTATATCACTAGCATGAATGAATCTGTTCTGACAAAAATGCCACACTGTAGGAATTCATAGGGTGATACGCAGTTACAAAGCCCCATTTTCCCTTACCGCAGGCAATCCATGTAGAAGAGTGACGCCTGTGTATTTTCTGTGAATTCACCCATCAGGGGAATTCTGGGGATTGAGTTTATCCTTCAAAGGAGAAAGCAGAGACTCAGTACCCCATCCTTAATCTTCATATCCCCTCAAAAGGTAAGGGATGTCCATGTTCAAGCCTATTGTTGCTGTGTTGATGGGCTTTAGCAGCTTCCTGTATCTTGTCCTGCTGTTTTTTGCAGGATGCACTGGGGCCATATGTTTCTTGTTTTGAACAGCACTTTTAAATAGATACACTGTTTAATTATGCCCAATATTTGCAAAACACACTCAGGATCATAGCAATATATTTTGTTTCCAAAACAGTTTTATTTTTTTCCATTTGGCAAACAATTTTTTTTTTTATTTATTTTATTTTTGATGAGGGTTGTATTTACCATTTATATTTCAATTTTATTCTGGTATTGAAGCATTGCTTAATTATTTTTAAGTTTTTCAAGCTTGCTAGCCAAAATAAGGGGAAATAGATAGTATTCAGAATGTTAAAAGTAACTAAAAAGATAAAGAAGAATGGAAAGGAAAGATCTCATTTTCTGGAAATTATTCCCAAGAGACTTGGTATAGGTAATTTCTCTCTGAAATTGAGTTTCTGCTTGTCTGTTGGTGACAGTGACAATTTATGTTTTGACCCATGGGAAACTGGGTATCCAACTACAGGTAAGTTAGGGGTTTACTAGAATATGTTCTGTTTAGTCTTCTTACTATTACTGCCACTAGAAAATTGTTGAAATCATGATTGTATACTAAAAGCAGCAGTTAATACTGTGTATAACGTGGTAGGCCTTGATTTCCAGACAAGGTATGAGAAAGGCAGTCATGAATGATGCTTGTCATTGGCAGTGACATTTTTGTCTATTTGTAGAATAAAAAGAAACCCAGAAGACTTGATCAGAGTAAGAGAGGCTTAACAGTAAGGCAGGGAAGACTATAATTTGGACCCCTATGCAGACTGATATTCTCAAGGAAAAATACCCTTTGCTGCTATTTAAAATTGCTTGGACTCATTGAACCACATAAAAGTATTCCCAGCATTTATCTCTAGAAGACAGAAAGCCTTGCATTTCAAAAAAGATTACAACTGGTCTTCGTAGTCTTCATCCAAAAATGGCTAATCCAAAAAGAGGTCATGATCTGTAAAATGGTGCATGTTGATCTAAGTGTTGCTTGTAGCACAGAAAGCATTAATGTGTTTGGGTTTTGTTTGTTTTACAGCCTGTAATTCCAACCAGTCCAACAAGCAGTTCTACAACACCAACAAGTACAATGGGCATGTCCTCCAAAATGGAGAACTCAGCGCTCCAAGATGTTTACATTCTTTCTCCTATGTCAGGACTTTATGGCCCCAGGTATTTACTTCCTAATGAATGTGAGGTTTTGGAAAAAAAAAAAAAATATATATATATATATATATATATATTACATTTTAATTTAACTAGACCAATAAAGGTGAACAAAATAAAAACACCCAAACTTATATATTTAGTAAAATTAAGAGTTAGAATGGCATTAGGCAATGTATCATTGTTCTGAGACATTTTTACCATTGATTTAGCTAGATACAGGTTGAGCAAAACCTGGTTTGGGTCCTAAACTAGAAAAACACTTAAAGAAGTCTTTAATCATTTATTTTGACTTACTCTTTTGTGACCACTTGTAGCTTATTCTCAAGCATGCATTTTTGCAATGGAAATCCTTGCCATCTCATGTTACACCAATTACTTATGCTCCTGAATAGCTATGTTTATCTTGCAGTTAAAATGAAATCTAATGATCGTTTCATTAATTTATTTTGTTGAAAATGAAACACTTTTCTGAAAGTTCTCATATATAGCAATTCAATTATATGACTTTTTCATTTGTAGTGCTTAGGTTAGATAGTTGGTACACTTTCATTTTGTCATAAAATGCTTAATTTCCCCATGATCTTCTGGCTTACAATTTTTAGGGATGAAATTGGAATAATGTCTTGTGATGACATCAGCAAATTTGGGAAATCTGGAATGAAAGGCTCTGAGTCTCCAAGTTACTTTCTGGAACATGAAAGTGGTAAATACTACACCTTAATTGAAGGTGAAGGCCATCCTTTGGGCTCTGAGTATGAGAGAAGCAGAGCTACAGGAGTGCGGAGAAGGGAAAAAACACCCACTCATGGTAGGCTTGGTTTCTTTAACATTTTTTGATTGACTGGATTTAGAAATTGTACTATGAACTCTACAGCACCCCCAAATATCTGTCATTTTTTGTTAGCTCATGACCTGTTGGCTCTGAATATCAGACAAATGTTTATGTGAAGGAATAATTAATATAAATTCAACCTAATGCTCAGGATCAGGATTATAGAAGTTATAAATAAATTTATTGTGCAGTTCTTACTTAAAATTTGGAATGATATTTGAGCTCACATTACGTGGATAGAGAGCATCTTGATTTACCGGCTTTTATTCTGAAGCTTTTGGAGATTATTCTGGTTGCAACAGTCTAGGCTGTTACGCTTTAATGTAGGGCCTGAAGAGACATGTGGTATGAAAGTATCTATAAGATATAAGGTCTACCAAATTCAGCAATGTGTTGAATAGACATACCAGTGTATTCTCCACGTATTTGAGTGATGGTATTTTTGAGGCAATAAGTTATTTTTGTAACGTTTACAGAATTTTAAGATAAAAGATTTATTATGAAACTGTAATAGCTTGTGATTTTGGTGGTGCAAATGGCATTTCTGTGCCTCAGAGAAAGTCACAACAGCTCCTTTTGGTCATAACGTTCTCTAAGACTACTTTCCATCTTTTGATCAATTTATATGTTGTCATCAGTAAGTAATTCATTCGCCTACTCTGAAGCTAAGGGTTTTTTCCTTTCTCTTGTTTTGTTAAATATATATATATATAGGTCTTTGATAGCTGGAAAAGGGAAAATATTTCACAGGCTCAGAGTAGTAAAGAAAAATGTGTCTGTGAAGAACACAGGTAATGAAAACATTGCAGTTCAACGGAGATAACACCAGAGGCAGTTAATAGTGGAAGATTCAGTAACAGCTGAAATGGAGCAGCTGGGGAGGGGATTTTTAAGCACTCTGGACACTGATTCGTTGGTCTGCCTTAAAACTGATTTAGTCTGGTGCAGGATTTGATACCAGGATGTTATTAAACGTGGGTTCCCTGCTCTTTCAATTGTTAGCACCTAGAGACTCTGTGGCTTTTTCTTCCTGTTCTCAGACTGAGGTGTTCTTTCCACCATAAATGTTAGAAGAGAGTGCAACTGATGGCCACAGGTGCCAGAACAGATTTTAATAGTTAAGTTGTACTAGCATGTTGTTCTGCTGTCAATAAATCTGTTTGCTGAGGTTTTCTTATTACTTTCATATGTATTTCAAATGTGTTACATACGTACATTTATGGCACAGTTTACTTAATCTATCTGGGTTTAACTCTAAACTGCATTACGTTTTGGCTAAGATCAACATATGAGTGATGCTTACATCATTTCACCTGCTGTTCTGGGAGTTGAGAGGGTAGATTCCAGTCTAAAAACGTGGCAGCTACAAGTATACATAAAATTATATCAAGCTGCAGTGATTATTCACTGTAGTGTTCCCTAGCAAATGACATCCAGTTTCCTCAGTGTTGCACCATTCTTTTCATTCTAATAGTTTGAAAATAATCCTGGCTTGTGCATGGCCACAATCATATTTATATAAACGATCACGTTTATATATATGATTATACTTCTTCAGAATAGGGAAATTTTAACAGATTTTTGTTACAAGTGAAATATTTTTAGTAACTTGTACAGCCATATATTGATGCTTTTAAGAGCTGTAACCAGGTCAACACCAACAAGCAGGACTCCATCTTCAGGAACATCGTCTTTATCTCCCTGATATGCAACATGGTTTTAGAATAAAATTGGAATGAAAGAGAAATATTAACAGTGATGGAAATTGGAGCCAGATGGATGTATTTGGCTTGCTTAAAGTCATGTTGCATAATGATTTCAAATTTAAGACGTTGGGCTCTGTAACTAATCCCAATAATATGCAAGTGTCTTGTGTTTGTGATGGAGAGTTCTGTGTGATTTTCCCTATGTGACATTGAAAATCTAGAAGTAATTTGATTTACAAATCTCAGGAATACATTTTCATTGCTTTTAAAACAATAGTTAAACCAGATGTATATATATATATATTTTTTAACTACTGATTAATTTTATCTGATAATTAACAGATTTCCAAATCCAAATTCTGTACATTTCAAATACTGTACATTTTTACTTTTTGACTTTAAAATGTACATTTGAATCATGAAAGTGCCTGTATGTGTCTGGAAAGACATGATTTCTGGTAGGTCTCAGAAACATGCATCTGATGCTGGAGCCAGATAGCCATGGGCTAAGTAGGAAAAATAAGAGTTCTGAAGTCTTTCATGGTTGAACAGATGCTTTCATTATTGCTAGGACTCACACAAACTGCAGCTCAAAAATTCCTGCCAGGGATTAGCCAGAATTAAAGTGATTATTACAAACCAGTTTCTGTTGCAGCTGGTGGTAAGTGGAAGAATATTCAGGAAAATGAGGCACTCAGTATTGATAATATATGCAAAATCTATGGAGGCACATAAGCCCATTTTTTCCAAACATTTGTCAAAATTAAGTCTTCATTTACCATGGCTGCAGTGCATTTTGTTTTTTTCCAAGGCCTATCATCTCATATTAGTCTTGACTCCAACATGCTCTGGTATTTAGAGTTCTTGTGGCAATGCATATCAAATCTCCTGTTTGTGTTACAGGCAAAAACATCATAAATCAGTGTTTTTTCTTTCAATTTCTGCTATTATACACAATGATTTTCCAGTTCTCTGATTAATATTCAAGTTGCACTGTTAAAAACAGTTTATATATAGGCTACAGGTATTTGGGAAAGAACTTGCAATTAAAAATAATATGCAAAATCCCTTTTTTCTTTGCTGAACTTGTGTGTTTCCCATCCAAAATTCCTATCTTTAATGTTGATCATGCTGCAGCATCTCAGATTTATGTGTAACAAATCTCATCAGGGTTTCAGACTTTCCTCCTCTTGAACAGAAATACTGCTAAGCTTTTTTGTTGATTTGTTATGTGCATTTCTAGTTTCATATTGTTTTGTTGCTGCTTTTTTAAAAATTTGAAATCTTTACTTGTCTCTTATTCTTTTCTGTATTACTGATTCCTACTTTTGTTTGATTTGTTGTTTTTTAATTATTTTTTTCTTGTCTATATTTTTCTTCTAAATCCAGATTTTAGATTAAGAGTTGAGTAATAAATTTGTAGTTAACGTTGTATTGATTTTTAGGTACACAGAGAAAGTCCAAGTATTTCCATACACTCAGTTATGTGCTAACTTTTATGGCAGTAGTGAAAGTATAATATGGGAAAATCTCAGTACTCTAGGTATATGTTCTCCCCTCAATTTTCAGAAAATCGTCTTATCCAAAAACATACTTGTCTTATATGACTGTTTGTTCTTAAATCCTCCTGTTGTTTTAGTAGCTGAAAACGTTGTTTTTGGGAGATAGATGAATTAAAACCTTTATTAACACAGGAATAACCCACAGAAAATACTTAGTCGTTCTAAGTAACCTGAAGAAATTGACAGTGAGAAGGAAACAGTTGCTGACATTTAAATTCTATAGCTATCTCAGAAACAAATCAGTGGCAAGCTACTTGAGGAGTCAAGCAATTTTTTATTATTATTATTTTAA
Organism: Nettapus auritus; assembly: GCA_011076525.1. NCBI lineage: Eukaryota > Metazoa > Chordata > Aves > Anseriformes > Anatidae > Nettapus > Nettapus auritus. The sequence goes on from CM021768.1 coordinate 2,526,374, forward strand.
AGAAGCACTGCACATTTAGTCCGCTGATATATGGAAAAAGGAATCCTTGGCTTTATGGTTCAAAAAGACCTTAACCTGTAATTGAGAGGTTGTGTCTTTGTTTTGTGATACTAATGCACACAGACAAGGACAAAGTGCTTATGCTTTATAGTCAGCTTTGCAGTGTTCCGAGTTTAATGGCCTGCTCTCGCTGTTCTGCTGATACAATAGTAGGGGATGAGTAATGCACAAGAATATCTCACAACTGCAGTGACATAAAATCACATTAATTAAACCCCTAATGACTGAATCTTTATTTTGTTGTTGTTAGCAAACTGTACTCCATCTTTTGTTTTTAAGGCAATCGATAATCTTCCTTGAAACTATGAGATCTCCTCGTTACTCACCATGTGACCATGTGCTTTTCCAGATCAGATAATAGCTAATAGATGTGTAATGTAGCTGTAGCAATAATCTTTCTAGTTTTACTAAAGCATAATAGTCACTTAAAAAAAATATATTATTTCTTTATTCCAAAACATCTATTTAATAAGCGAGCAAGGTTGTGGGGTTTTTGTTTGTTTATTTCTGTTTGTTTTGTTTTGTTTTTTTCAGAAAAGAGTTTAAAACTTCTTTATATGTACAACAAATTTCACTGAAGCCAGTGGTACTTTCCTTCACGTTGGTATAGTGAAGAGGAGAATCTGGCATATGGGGTACTCAATTTATTCTGAATGCTGCAGTTTTTGTAATGTATAGGTGCTAATAAAGAGGATTGCTTTGAAGGGTTATGTCATGCCTCTAATTTACATGAATTACTTGCTCTACAGTCTTCCATTTTTAATCTTCAAAAATTTTATTTGTTCATCTTGAATTGTTTCCAGGTGATTTAAGACCTGTTTCTATGCCTACTGACTACAGTTGGATAGGGGAGTCAAAAGAACAAAACATGTACAAGAGGGGAAGCCGAGGTGAGTTTTTGTGAGTTTTTTTTTTTTTTCCTCTGCTATTCTCCAAGATTTCTCTTCCTTTGTTACTTAAGAACTGTGAAAATATCATCACAAATCAAGTTCCGTGACTGTCACAAAAAATATAAGAGGGTCTTTTTAGTATCTGGGTTGTTTGTATTTCTGAAAATTAGAGTTTGTATCAGTAGGAGGGTTTTACTTTGATTCTAGTATGGAGATAAACGCCAAAGGGAAAAAAAAAAAAAAAGACTGAAAGATTTAGACATTTTAGAGCTTGAAATATTAAACAAAGGATATTTTCTAATTAATGATACTTGATTATCTTTGAATTTAACTGTCTTCTTCTAGAAAGGTTCAAAGAATTTCATTTTAAAAGGAGCTTTGATTTGAACACTTTTAATTATATTGTGGAATCCACCTTTGAAACTTCAAAATCCAAGATAACCATTTAGCTGATTAAAAGCTAATTTTTAGTTAAAGCTTCTTCTGTAAAGTTTGCTTAGATTAAAGAAGTCGCCTTTACAAATTGCATTGTTGTGGCTGACAGCTGAACATAAATCATGAACAATGCATTGAAAAAGTCCATTAAAATTTTAAGTCCATGTTAAAGGAAACACAAATTATTTCTGCAAGTTATCTGTAGGAGCAAGTAACCTGTAGGAGATGAAAAGCATAGGATTTCTAAAAAGATTAAGAAGATATGAGAATTAGTTTATTTTTTTTTAAATAATAATAAATTGAAGAAAATGTTAAACTATTAGAAGTACAGTCTCCATCTGATGTTACCAGGAGACTGACGTTTCATTCTGCTTTGTGGCTGAATAACTGGGATATATTTGAGAACACTGCAGTGGAAGCATTGCAAAAGTTTTGTGGAGTTCGTCCAGTACAGGAAACACTTGATTTTAAATGCAAAACTTTCATTGGAAATAGCACATAAAATTCTGTAAAGATGTGTTGACTCAGGAATTAGGTACATAAAGTTTAGAAGTGTGTATGCTTATAAATTAATAAAAAGGATATGCAACATGCATATGATGTGTCCTGGAAAACATTCCCAATATTCATGCTGTGTGTTTGAAAGATTGCAAAGCATGCAAAAGTAGTCATTTTATTATGAAAGAGTTGAGGATGGCACACATAATTCTATTATAACTCAACTCCTCTCGCTATATGTGTAAATATCTCTAACTGAATGGGACATTAAACACGCTGTAAATCGTTTTGTGTGTTTAAGTACTGTTGAAGATTTTAATGATAACGGTAAGTTAGATGTTACTTCTGTCTGTGAGTACCAGTCCACATGTACATTCTAAATTTGGGTGATTAAATACCACATGCAATAAAGACCGGAAGTTTTGTTTGCCTTTTTCTAAAAAACAAATTTAAATGTCTCAAATTTAAATCTCTCCTGTAAGCCATTCCATAATCCTGAATTCACACGGTTGTTTAGCAATTGTATCACTGGGATGAGAGAATGGTTTGAGGAAGTATGTACCAGCTGGTCTGTTGGGCAGATTTAAATTTGAATTCCTAGACTCCAAGATTCTGTTAACAAATGAAAAATAATTTCGTTTTCATGGTTCACTTGAACGTATCTCTATCTGTGTTGTTGGGAAAAAAAAAAAAAAAAAGTATTATACATTTGCATTTCTTATTATTGTGTTGTTTTATGGTGTTGGTGGACCACTATACATTTAATAAGAATTGTTTTTCACGGCAGCCAGTACCTTCTATATATGTAAAACTGAAAAATCAGCTATGCTGTTCAAACACGCTTCAGATAACATCCAGTCAAAGCAAGCTGTATGTTTCAAACATCATAGCACATAGTTATCGTAAACTTACAAAAGATTAAAGTAAACTTGTAATAAAAGAAAACAAGGTTTTCTTTTTAGCTGGTAGTAAGCATTAACGTTTATGATTGTAGGAATGAAGCACAGATTCTCTGTTTTGTCTTACTGATGTTTCTTTTTTCTTTTTGTTCCATCCAACCACTGACTCTGAGAATTCCCTCCTGCGGTATCTGAGTGATGACAAGATACTGGTTATCCAAGAAGAACCTCTGACACAGAAAGACAGCAAAAGGGACACAGGTCATAGGTCAAGGAAAAAGGGGAAAAATGCAAGCAATCCAAACTACCCCATTAGTTCATCTATGTTGACATCAACTGTTAACGTTCGGCTTGAACCTGGACAGCAAGATATCTTGAATTTCTCACTCCCAGAAAACAATACAGTTCCACTTTATCATGTAAGTACATAACAACAAATGTTACTACATTTTTATTTATTATGTTATTACATGGAAATAACATTAAAATAATTTCCTTTTAGGATTGATACTGGTACTAAGGCATATTTTGTACTTTACATTTTAATATCGTATTTTATGGTCCAAGAAATTTTCTTAATATCCCTTTAAAGATAGGTTTCACATAAGAACAGTCTAGACAGATGAAAAAAAATGCAGGGCAAGCATTTGGTATCAGAGGCTTTAAGTAAAGTAGTGTTGTTAATTACTCTCACCAAGTTCGGTCAAATTCAACCATACTTTTTTTCAAAGTTTCATAAGGATCTCTTGCTCTGATAATAATTAATTATCGATTATTTAAAATTTGTTATATATCTAATTTAGTCACTGTGTCTTCTAAAAATGTAGTTAAGCTTAATGGAGTCACTGTTTATTTATATTGCAGTACCATGGTCACAGTCCAGTAATGTGAATTTGTTCATTCTGATAATGCAGGACATATTTTCAAGTGAAAACTGTGGAGAAAGTATAATTCAGTGGATTAGCACTAACACAGAAGTAAAAAATCTCTAATAATTGTAACTGTCGTAGGAACAGGCAGTTCGTGTAACTACCATGAAAAATCACTAGGTTCTCATGACTGTCAGCTAGTACAGAATTTCACTGTATTGATTTGGAAGCCCTGAAATAATGAATAGCCTTCCAGAGATCAATTTTCACTGTTCATGCTTTGTATGTGTATCTTGTCCTCTGTGGAGGCCTTCTTAAGTTTTGCTCATGGGCCTACAGCTTAGGAGCAGACTGTTCCATTCTCACGATGTGGAGTAGTATCTTCAAAGTGTTTGGGGCTCAGACATTAGTATCTTCACAATTCCTCCCCGCAGTCAGTACGGAAGCTTTTCAAGCTGTATTTATTTTCTAATCATGCTGAGATTCCTCTTAGAATTAAAATGTAAATGGCTCTCTTGTAAACAGTTCCATAACAGTTCCATATAAGATGTGTAAGAGGAAAAAGCAGGACTTGTAGCAAATTTCTTCATACTCTTGCATTTGGGATTTCTACTGAGTGTTTCTCTGCCTAAGCAAATCTTCAGAGTTGATTGTATTTGCATCAAGTATGAGAGCTGAGTAAGGTCTGCCTAAGGGGATACATTCAGAACATAGCCTGCCATTCATCTCTGTTTCCTGCAAGCTGCCAGCATTTGGTAGTCTGAAGATCAGATAATTTCCTTCTGTCTTCAGGAAAATTTAAATTTCCCTTTCCTATGCCACTAGGACTTAGTATTTTTGGAAAACATGGAAGGTTTTTTTCCCCAGCCTCAGAGAATGTCAAGTCGTGTGGCTGCAGGTGTTTCTTCCATCCATAAATTCTTACATAGATTATCAGGATCACAAAGTCAAAGAAAAGGATTTCAAATCCAGAGTGGAAACTATTAGCTGCTTTGCTAGGGTGAGTGAAAAAATCATTATGCAAGTCTGATGAAAAAAAAAAAAAAATCATGATTGTGTAGATAAATCAATTGGTTTTCATGAGGTTTTGGAAGAGTGGTTGACTCGCCTGATTTCTGAAGAATGGGAAATGGGTCATAAAGGGTAAAGTGCTGGTTGTGCCCTTTAGATAATGATAGTTGTTGGTTACGTTCCCAGATGCAGGGCTGTTGTCACCAATATTCTATGGACTGACATACCGTAGTGTTAATTCTTCTGTCGGCAGAAGTGTTCCAAACAGCATTTGAGACAGGACTTTGCAGTCCTTCAAGAGAGAGTCAAAGGAATCAAAATATCTCAAGCACACAGTCAACTGCCTTATAAATATACAAAAGGATCTGAGTTGACTAATATACAGGAGTTGCTGACACAGGTTTTCTGGGTTCTTGCCAGCATAGGATCATTTGTATTAACGACATCTTTCTACTTTGAATACTGAAAGAATTCTGAAAAGCAAAGCAAAAAAATGTGAAAAATAGCTAGTCAGAATGAAACTTTTAAATATCAAAGAGCATTTAATGTCATTTTGATATCAAAAAGAAAAAGAAAAATGAATTATATTTCTAGATAGAAATTTTGTTTTTAAGTAGATCATCTCATTTCCTTAAGATATACGCTATATATATTTGTAAGCAAACAAATGCAGCATGATGAAAGGAGAAACTGAGACCTAATGTCATTTAGCCATTGCTTTCTTCTTTAAGCAATGTATTCCTTACATAACTACATATTTAAAAGAAAAAAAAAGTTTAGATTTAGCAGACATGGATATAAGAAGTTTTACAAAATTGGTAATTGCATAGCTTCAGTACTAGATTAATGCTTTGGAAGGAATGTGGATTTGGAACCTAGAATTAAACAATTAGACTGATTTCATAAGCTGAAGTGAGGATGCAGAGTTACTATATAAAATGGATATTTAGGTAGCGCAATGTTGGCAGTTTGCCCAGCATATAAAATGATCCGCAAAGCCATGATGCAGTAAAATATTTCATATGAGAAACACTGCCCATTCAGTTTATATTTATGATTAATTTAGTTGATAGGCAATTTTGTGATGCTTGTCACTGAATCTGACATAGAGTGAATTGCAATTAAATATATTTTTAAATTCAATAAAATTCTGTTATAATTAATAGATTGTTTCTTAGAATGTAGCTGTGCGTGTATACTGATCCTTTAGCAACATTTTTAGCTTAAGCCTAAGATTTTTAGCTTAAGCCTTAGATTTTCTGCTGCTCGGTTTCATTTTGCACCATGTGAACCAGCTTTTGTCTATATTGGAGTTCTTACTCCAGATTCAATTTGAAAATCCACCAAATGTTCAGCTTTATGGTTTTAATGTCTCAAATTCAGCTTTTGAAGCTCAAATTCAGTTAAGCGGTTACTACATTAAATTCTCAAATAAGGTAATGGTTGCTCATCCGGTGTTATTGATGATTGATCTTCTGGATTATTCTTTACAAAGTAACTGTGTTGGCTTTTTTTTGTTGTTTGGTTATATATATATATATTTTTTTGGTAGCATTGTATATTAAGAAATTGGATTATAAAATTGTTAGATCATCTAAATTTTTTGTGAATTAAAATTCAGCATGTAAGAGAGACTTCATTTTTAATACATATTAAGACGTATTTGTGCCATAAACCAAATGACGGCTGCTGCAGGGCAGACAGTGAGAATGTTACAGCAGTAGACCTGTTTGTTTTATTTTAAAGATAATTTGAAGCATTGTATTAGTTTAGGGCTAGTCATTGTTTCACAGCGATTGCTTAACTTGCTATTTATTTTCTTGCTGCTGATCACACAAGTTGTCAGCACTGAGTGATGTAAATGCTATCTAACAGTTCTTGGAGCTGCAGAAGACAGCTCAACAAATGACACACAGTTTAGTGATACATGCTGAGAACTAAAATGTATGCAGGAACAATGTTTTTGTCTTTTCCTTTAATGTATGCATGCTGGGATGTGCCAGATGTTCCAGATGCTTTTTTTAGATGATGATCAATCTGAGTACTACTATGATAAGTATAATAATCGAGGGAATCTGGGAGAATCATGTGTATTCAGCTCCATCTAACTGAAGGAGGTGTTTTTTATTGCCAGTTTTGTAGGAAAAGTGCTTATATTTTATTTCTTGCTTTCTGTTATTGCAGGAAGAAAGAAAAAAAAAAAAAAACAACACTTAACCGTCAAGCAGAATTTCTTCAGAGTTCTGTTTCCTTTCTGAATTACTGGATAACTTCTATCTTTTCTTTTTATTTATTTTATTCCCACCTGTAACATGGAAAACATTCTTTCTCTACCTCCTAGGTATGTTGAGCAATCACTGTGAGAATGATTATGAGAAACCTCATAGCTCAGAGTAGCTAAAATGAGTTTTTCTAGGTTGTGTAGCTTTGAACTGATTCTGTCTAGTTTTATTGATTGCAAGATAAGATTATTTTGCATTTGTACTGTACCTTAACTGGGTACATCAAAACTTGAGCTGACAAGTATCTGGCTGTGACCTTACAGTACTAGTGTCCAGAAATATATTTCCTTACTGTTCTCTTCAGACATAATTCTGTAAACGACATTCTGCATTAATCTAGAAACACAGCTCAAAAGAGAATATCTAGGAAAATAAGGGAAACAATTTCTGTCAGGTGGGCTGAAAAGTTTTGCCCTTAAGTTCCACTGCACAAAAGAAGTGAAATTGTCAACCGTCACTGAATCTGAATTTTTGGTACCCTTTATATTCTATCTGTGCTGCAATGTGAAAACAGGGTATAGAATTCTCTAAGACCAAGTTTAGGTGATGTAGCTGCACAATGTAAACCAGCATTTGTTTCAGAGATACTTTTTTACTGTTCCAGAAGCAGCTTAGAAAAATGGTTGAGCTTGCCCCTGAAATAGTGTACTACATCTGGATCCAAGCCCAGGATCTCCATCTGTCTCCACTGAGCAACGTGCAGTTGTGAAGCTCGGGTGAGGTGCGGGCCCCTCCACCATTTGGTGTAGACCTGCCTTGGGATCCAGCCCTGCAGTATTTCACAAGAGACGTCCTGAAATTTTGCTTTAACACAACTGCAGTGGTTGTAGCTGATATACTTGCAGTGGCCTGTGACACCTGCTTCACCAATTCTACCATAATGCAGGCTGTGTTACTGCTTGCTTCCAAATGGTTACACTTCCTTTTTTGTTTTGAACTCTTTAAACTGATAACTATATTATGATGCTTCACAGCAAAGCAAATACGACAGTATGTACAAACATACACCATGCTTTCATAAATAATTTTACTGTATTGGCACATATTTAATTTGTTATTCTATTGTTGTTTCTTCAAATGAGCTAGTACTAAGTATCAATAAAAGGTCGCAAATGAAGCATTCATTAACTTTATGCTCGTATATAAACTGCAATTTGTAAAGCATTCTGGAGTCCTCTGACTCCAAGAAATCACAATAGAGCTAAGATTTACTGCATTATATTATTCTAGAAAATGAATTTAAAGCTTATTTTTATTAATTTTTTTGTAGCCTGAAGAAATATTTCTGATTTTGTTGATACACTCTAAAGATAAATTAAGAGCCATTTGGATTGATCTGATTCAGCATTTGTTCATAAATATTAGCAACAACTGATATTACTGCTACCAGAATTGCAATATTTATCATCCAGAAGAATGCACCAAATACAAATACACAACTCATCTTCCTTGTAGTACAGATAGCATCTCCTGCTGTTACTGACCACGGGATCAGTGTGCAGAAAGCCAGCTGTAGTACTCTGAAGACAGTCCTGGTAGTCTTCCTCGCTACACACTGTCTTGGGTCTTGGCCCCAGTCTTTTCCCCCTTTACCTTCTCAGCAGGCTTCCTAGGGAGAGAATGAGAAGAGGGTTGGGAGGTCAAGAGAAAGAACTGTTGGCATTATAGCCAAGGAGGTCAGTCCTCTATGGGGCAGGGTCTTGGGTGGCCTCTACCTTGAGGAATGGGAAAAACGAGAAAAAGGAAGAGAAAGGAATTGTCTCTTTTCTTGATTGTATAACTTCGTGAAGCTGCACTGTACCCTTCCCACCTGAGCCACTCTCCTTTTTCCACTTCCCTTACCTTCCCCATAGAATCCTGTACAGCGAAATCACTGCTGAATTGTGGGGTTTATGTATTTTTTTTTTTTTAGTTTCTCTCTTTTTTTTTTCCTTTTTTTTTTTAATTTATTTTATTACATGAGAAATTGTTAGCCACAGGGCAGCCTTCTTTTAGATGTTTTTTCAGAACACTTTTTAAATCTCATGTATGATCTGGAATCTGGAATATCTTCTCTTCCCCTCTTCCCCTCTCCCCCAAGTGGTTAAAAAAAATGCTCTGCTATTACCTACTATTCACTGACTTAATATTGATAATGTCGAAAATAATTAAAAATTCTGAGTGGATATTTTCCTTCTATCCTTAGCTAATTTTGTCACCTGTCACAGTTTTTTCAGCTTAAAAATTGAGTATGATTTGGAATTGTACACGCATGTAGCTTGCATAAGATTATTTCCTGTGTCTATTATCTCTCCCCTCAACGAGAGTGGAAGAAAAACCTCAAAGGCAGCTTTCATTTTTAGCAGAGCATAATAATTTTGCAAGCGTTACATCTTGAATGGCTTAGGCTTCAGCTCACTGAGCTAGAGAGATAAATAAAGCCCCTGGCAGCAAGGCTACTGTTTCACTTCTGATCAAGCATAGTGTAAAGAAACGCTTAGGATAATGAACATGTGAGTTAAGGAAGCAGCTGAAGAAATAATTTTTGTCAAGCATTAAATATCTAAGTACACAAAAAGAGTATTTATAATAAAGGTAAAAGAAAATCTATTTTGCATCTGAATAAATGACGTATCCAGATGGAATATATTTCATTTGATCATTGCAATTAGTGACTCTCATTATCAAACTATTCCAGTCTCATTACCAACTGTTCTAGTCTCCCACTTTTAACAAGTAAACAGTGACTTTGAAACATCTTTACATTCTCTCTGCAATTCAGAGGTTTTTCGTTTTCTGTGATTTTTTTATGATTTACTTAGTTATCGATTATTTATAGAACCTTCAGGTAAAGAAGTTTCTCCAGATGGAAGAAGATCATCAGATCTGCTTAGTAGAATGTATGAGCTTTATTCTCCTTCTGAATTCCATGAGTAGAAATGGAAATAGATCTAGTGAAATTGCTGGAGCTACATAACTGTGAAGCGTACTTGAAAGAAGGCTGATAGGTGCCAGTGACCTGAATTTCACTGAATTTGTGCTTTATGATCTGTGACAGCATAGCAAGACTTGCTCTTCATGAGCCTCCCACGTGTCTACTCGTCATGAACGTGGCATTTAGTAAGATGCAGTAAAGTTTTAGTTTGAGAACTAGGATAAGGCAATTTTTTTCTCTACATATCAGGAACATAACAACGTAAGAAGCAACTGCTCACTGCTCATAAAAATGACATGCAAGGTTGCTGAAAGAAGCTTGCTAAATCCTTTAGTTAATCAGATTACATTAGTCAATACTTTTGAAAATTAGTGGTCATTAATGTACTATTAAAATAGTGGTGTTGAAAGACAAGACTATTAGAAAAATATGTTTTGTGAGCAGAAGCATATTTCACTTATTTCTTTTTCAATCTAATACATGTGAGTTCACAACATCCAAACAAGCATTTGCAGTTGCACTAATGGAATCTGATCAAAAGGAATCTTGGAACAGTGACCCAAGATGATCACCCGTGGTAGAGGTGGTCTTTAGAAATAAGTTCTGCAGTGGTAGTGACAGTTTGTAATATAGGTGATGAAAAGAAGTAGGTCAGCAGAGCATGAGCAGGGGGAAGTATCTTAGCTTTGTCAGGGAGGAGAGTATGGGATGAGTCCCATCTGGAGAGAAAGTGAATAAACCTTGGTTTGGAAACACTTTAATTTGGGAGCAGTCCTAGAAAAGCAAGACCTCTACCTGTTAAGAATTAGTACACTTAAACTGATGAAATTACTTCCCTAGTCACTAGAGGTAGTAACACGAGAAGGCAGAGGGACATGCGAAGAAAATCTTCGAGCCTTTTCGTATGAATAAACTTTACTTCGGTAACAGTAGCATGGGTAAACTGCTGTCAAAGTTCTTTTCCTTGGTTGGCCACACAATATATTTTACTGGGCTGCCCACAGTATTTTCAGGGATGATCGGTTCCTTCATGTTTAATAGTGCGTTAACAGCAGCAGAAATCTGACATTATGCAGGATTTTACTGAAACTCTCCAAACAGATATTTTGCTGTAGATGTATGCTGTTACCTCTCAGGCTCTTTCAAGAAAATTTGATGAATATTTCTAGATGATTTCACTTTTGCATGTTCTTTACGCTTTAGATTTAAGATCTAAGGAGGGTTAAGTCATTTGTAGCACTCAGGTTAAACAGGAAGGCCTGTTAGAGCTCAGTTACTCTATGGGGAGCTCCTATCATCACCTGGAGTCAAAAGGGAATGTGGGAGAACTCCCTGCTTCTAAGCGTGAGGGCACCATTTCAATACTCTTCCTCAGCAGCCTTATGTGAATGGTCTTCCACATTGTCTAATAAATACTTAACTCGGTAAGGGAGATCCAACTGCTGTAGCTGCCCCTACATCCTGTAGCAAACTTAGGTTTGGGCTATTGTAAGGCCTAGCATAAATTTACTTGTTTATTTATTTTTATAATTACAGAGAGAGCAGGAACATGAGGGGCATCATAGGTAACTGGGGTGCTAGCATGCCCTGATGATTGACACATGGACTGTTGGACTTTAAGGTTTTCTGGCTGCTTCCAGTGGCAAACCAGCTACTGTCCACAGTAGAAATGCCATGGTAAAAGATGATAAATGATTCTTTGCATGGATGCACCAGGGGGATGCGTGAAGGAAGGAGGTGGAAAAATTAATGCTTGTCCCATGAACATTTTAAAACTTTATTAGAAATCCTTACATATTGGAATATACGTTTTATGGTCTATGTAGTTAAATACAGAACAGGCAGGCTTAAAAATAGAACGAGCAGACTTCCTGTCTTTCACATGTGAAGCTTGCAGTTATGTTTCGTGACTGCTTACTGAGGTCATGTGTGATTAAATATCTTTACAGTATACCTAAGGTAGTGATGTTACAACAGAAGCACTAGAATTCCAAAAATAAATGTTTCCTATTTGGTTATTCAGAAAGGATTTAAAGTCTAAGACATTTCAAGTGTCAGTTTCTGTATTTCATGATGAGAAGCTGCTTTTTAGCTGTGGGAAAAATTCTCCATCAGAAAGTTTGGTTTTAAATAATAAATACAGTCTGAAGATTTTATTTTTAATGCTGAATCACTTATTCCTAAAAGACATGTTCATCTCCAAAGCTTAGATGAATAACTTCAGTGTAGGAAATCAAGTTATGTAAATCTAGGTAAGCATGCTATTGAAGAAAGTTTTGATGACAGGTTCCTCATTGTTCTTAAAATCCTCTACAGTTTTGTTGTGATATCTATATTGCAACATTCGTCCTTTACATCTAACACATTATAGAGCTCCCGTTCACGTTTTAACATTTTTGCAAACATTGACATGCTAACATTTTAGCTTCCTTTCTTATTTTGAAGAGCTTTGGTTACAATGCTACAGCAGCTGAGATTATTTGCAAGTGTAGATGTAAGTTGCTTTATACATGATCTTCATTGTGAAATAACATTTAGTTTGAAATTAAAAATTTCCATTTCCTTTTCCTTAGAGTTACCAAATGACTGCTGTGGTTTGCTTGTGTCTTTCGCTGCAGTTGAAGTTACCACAACGTTGAGTGCACCAAGGAAGTGTACTTTTTAGTCTTGCTTAATTCTATTTGTTTTTCTCTACAGAGAGCAGGGGACACAGTCAGTGGAGATACTGAAAGGTAATTTCTTCTGTTAATTTTGTATTTAAATAGATATATGATCTGTCTATGAATTACATGTAATTATTGTAGAAATTTAGTTGCAATATTTGAGAAATAGATTTTCAGGTCTTAGTGAAAAAAGCATTAATACCATTTAGTAAATGACACAACTGCTAACTACATCAAATATGAAGATAGATTACAAAGGTTGAATTTACTTCAAAACACATCAGATAGAATATTATTAAAAATTACAAGGGTAAAAAAATGATCCTACTACAAAGTAGCAGATCCCCCCCCCCCCAGCTTTTTTTTTTTTAACTTGTTTTTTCAGAATTAGTTTGAGGATGAAAATGTATGACTAGCCTAATTTTTGAAATAACAGGCAGAATTTCCCAATGAACATGTAATTCAGTATGTACAAAAGTTACTCTTTATAATTGTCTCATTTGATAACTACTAAGAACGAGGACTTAAGTTTCTCTTCCATTTGAATTTAGTCAACTAATCCTAATGAATACTATAGTAATTCTGTCTTCATTTCCTTTGCTGTTATCTGATGAAGTATGTACCAGATATTTCAGTTGCATCCAATATGTCATATTTAAAGAAAAAGTTTGAAATAACAGATACTTGGGTATCATGGAATGCCATAATTAAGGTTTATTGCAGTGTGCTCTTATTTTCATCATATATGGCCTAAACTTGTTTACAAAGCTAAACCATGCACTGAATAAAAAATAAATTTAAAAAAATCTTTACAACGCTTTCATCAATTGAAAGGATTTACAATTGGAGTTTTCTTCAACATTATAAATTTTACTACATTACAGTTAAAACCCCGAGGTACAACAAAAGCAGTTGTTCGTCACTAAGCACAAGTGACCTGCTGCCTGATTTTTCAGGATTGTCAGCATTTTCATGTCTGTGTGTTAAACATCGTAGTTTGCATGTTTAAAACGGCATTCAACTAAACCGAGTAGTAGTGTTATCTCAGACAAAGGTGATGTAAAGATGGAGTTAAAATGAGTTTATCTTGTGTAGAATTCTGTTTTGTCTTATAAGGACAGAAGGCACTATGGAGCAGTCCATTATCTCAACATCTAAAATAGGTTCTTATTTTTGCAATAAATTAAGTATAGTCTGACTTGGTATTTAGACCCAATTCAGAGCCAGAGCAGCATCCATCTTGTAAAATAGGAATTATTCTATGAGAAGAAAAAAAAGTGTGTCTTTTTTTTTTTTTTTTAATGGCAATTAGATTTCACCTTTTGCCCTTCTTACACTGGAATTTTGAGAAGTTAAGGGTTTCTGGAAATGTCACCTACTTACTGTTTGGGCTTGGTCTTCTATTCTAGCTCTGTCATGCCAAATGATGATATCCTATTCTTCCCTCACATTTGTATCTTGTTGCTTTTTGTTACTCCCTTTTACATCCTTCCTCATCCCAGTATGGCTGCTCAGGTGCCTCCCACCTGATTTTCTGCAGCCTCCTTTTTTTGTTTCTCTTCTCCACTCCCACAGTTTCTTGCAGTCACAAGGAAGAGTTGCAAAGAAATTTTGCTCTTCCTAGAGCAAAACATGCCTAATTCAAGAGGATCGCACATGCTCAGTTTGGCAGGGGCATTACAACCCAGATGGAGCATCCTTGGTGGACAGGACATAAATCTCTACTGGACTTCTGCCATATTTTCCATGGACATATGGCTTAATGAAATTTTGGAAAACTTACATGGGCCTAGCAAATCATGTTCTTTTATAGAGTGACTCTCCCTTTTCTACTCCTTCTCCCACACATTTTATATTTTAGGTCCAAAACATGATTGTTTTGTATCTTCTCAAAACTTTTAAAAATATTTTAAAAGAAGCAGAAAAAATATCTTCTTGCTCCTAATCACCTTCTTTTAAGGGCTCAAATAATTTTAAATAAAAATATTTCAGCTTAAAATCAGCTGAGATAACAATACACACATAATAATGTTTTGGGATGCTGGAGACAAACACTGGGTAGCTTCACGTATTGGGATAAAATAACTGTACAGTCAATAAAAATAAGATTTGAAGAAGAGAAGCTGAATTAAATGGTTCCTGAAGAAGCAGCTAATTTGTTTTCCTTTCTACTAGAAGCAGCTCACCCTGTCTGTTATTGTTTCAGGGCTGAGAAAGTGGTAATAGGCATCTAACATGTAGCTGCTGCAGCAGCTGTTCTGCGCACAGACCTCTGACTGTGCTTAGTGTTCATCATGTTCTTTGATCTTAATTTTACTTTAGGAAAAAAAAAAAAAATCTAGTAATAGGAAGCCTTGACATCTGTGAATTCTGGACGTGCGTCTGTAACGTAACCGTGACATCATTACAGGGACCTTGGGTTTTGAAGATCTTACTAACCTGCTAACCACAGAGGCCTGCCAGGAAAAGGAGGCAAAAAGAATGGTATCATTCATGCATTGCCCAGCTGCTAGCTGAATAAATGGTTTTTAAAACTATTACTTTATGACTGCTTGCATGTAGAAGTACTACTCAGCTCCTTTTTCATAACAGGCTATGTCTTTGTAAATATTAATACCTAAAAATGTTGATCATCTCAGTGGCTGTGATATGCCATTTTCTAGTTCTCAGCTGCTGTGTATTAACGGAGGTGTTACTCCAACTCTGTGTTTTGGATCCCTCTATGCTTCTAGATATCCAGCAGACAGCAGGAACTATCTTCAAATGCTGGCTTCACTGTAGTCCCTAATGCTTAAGCAGCGGCTTCAAAATTCTCTCTTGAATCTTCTGTGCAAGGTTCTTCAGATCCTACACTTAGGTAACTTTATGAAACAGGGACTATCTTACAGCAGACTCGCAACAAAAGCTCTCAAAGTAGTCTGTGCATCAAGTGGGACATTCCGGATAGGTCCTCACTCAGAATGATCAGAGAAAGTTATATCGCTGCAGAAGTGAAATGCACTACTTAATAGTTTATACCCTGTTAAGTTATTTCTGTCCCAGGAGTAAGCTCTGCTAAATGCTTGTCTTTTTTCTTTTTTTAATTTAATTTAAGCATACTGGAAATTTTCGGAGATTACAATATTCTTAAAAAATTGTATAATCAGAAGGCAAATTTGGGTTGCTCTGATTGGTGAAATATTAAATACAAATCAAAGAAGTGATTAGTATGTAAAATGATTTTCAAATCAATGGAAAATATTATTAGCAGCTTATTATAATTAGAATTGTTTTATATTGCTTCTAGTTTATAATCCCTTACTGCCAGAGCTCCCTTAATCAGGGGCTTAAGAAAGTAAACAACATAGATTGTAACTATTCTAGATACCAAAGACAAGGTAAAAGGTAAGGAATATTTAAAATAATTATTCTTGCTTCTAGGCTGTATTCATGGCCATCATTTGGGGATTTGTTATCTGTGTCCTACCACCTGTGGAGAAGCCAAAATGATAGCAATCTAGCAAGATCTGTTAGTTTGTTCAGAGAGACTTATAACTTTCATTTAATGGTGGATTTAGTGACCCTGAAGGTAATACAAAGAGAATTGGGATATTATAATTAAGAGGACTGATAATGCGTGAGTGATTTTATCTGATCTTTTTGAGCATTGCTTATGTGATCAAGGGATACTTCATTTATATGCAGCTGATTTAATCTGTCCTTGCTTTCAGTAGAAATTCTATTAATTTTACAAGCTAAAACACTATTCCTTGCTCGAGATTATGGGACACTTGGAGATGTGTTGTTATCTTCATGTGGTAGAAAATGAAAACATGTTCCTGGAAGGGAAAATAGGATTGAGTGTCACAGTTGCGCTTCGTTTAGTAACGCTTAATAAATGACGAAATAACAAGTCACTTCTGTTTTCTAAAAGAAGCAGCTTTTTTAAAATAGAAAATGCAGGATACTCATAATTTTGGTGATGCTTTTAAATGGCTATAACTGCTCTGATAACAAACGTGCAGAGAGGTGTACATCTCTTCTGTTGATTTCATGTATTCAGTGTTTGGTAGGTGACAATTCTCAGCATTTATTACAAATAACTCAACAGGCGTGCCTGTACTTTCGGATTCTTACAGCTTTTATCAAATACATTGAACTGAAATATATAGTACATATCCATCATCCTTTTGCTTTTTCCATTCTAATTCACTATCTCTATTTTTCAACCATATAGCACTATTTCTCATTGGAAATCCTGATTACAAATCTTAGCAATGGATGGCACTTTGATTTGTATGTCCTTTAAGATGCAAGTCAAAAGTCTCAACAGTGACTCGAGTCCTCTAAATTCAGTGTTTTGGTTCCACCTATGTCTTTTTTTAGCTCATTCTCAGCCATTCTACTTTAGGACTATGTTCAGCACCATTCTGATGGAATACTGGGTCAGTGTGCAGGTAATACCGAGACTGGAGATAGATTGTGTTTAACCTTGAGTTTTTGTGTCATATTATGCAATGATTGATTTTGCAAATGTCCTAAAATAATTTGTTTGATTTGTTGCTCTTTTATTAGATTGGTACAAGTTACTCATAAGTGATTGGTCCTCCTTTTTCTAGCTTCTGGACTTTGTTTCAAAAACAGTATTACACAGGGACATGAAAACAAGCATTTAGAAGATCAACTGTCTTAATTGATTTGGGAAATATCAGTCTAGGCCAGTATGGCCATAAAACTCCATATGCCTTTTCCTCCCTCTTCATTCTTTTCCTTTTCACTTCTGTAACAACTGCTTACATAAAAGGAAAGGTGAGGAGTAACTCAACCAAGTGTGATACAGACAAATTGAACAGATGACATACTGGGGTTCCTTTATGTATAAATTAATTGGTTCTGTCACTACCATGTAGAGAATTTACTTGTCTGAAGAGAAGGAAAGGTCAGCATTTCTTCCATCATCTGTGGATCTGAATATTTGAGGAATAATTTAATTTTGGAAACAGTATTTGAGAGACATAAAACCTGTTAAAAAAAAAAATCTCTTCCAGACTGTTGAAAATGTACCCAAATGAAAAGTTATGCTCGTTGTCCATTAGACCACATAGTCCTGACCTTTCATGGGATAACTTTTGAACAGTTTTCAGAATGCTGATTGCAGGCTATTTCTGTAACGACAAGATTTCTGCTGGTAAGAGTCCATGATTACTGTAAGGAGACACATTGTCGGGTTTGCATGGAAGCAAATAAAACTTGACTAAGGACTTTTCAGATAAAAAAGCAGATGTATTATTCATATTGTATATTGGCTGAGAGAAAGAATGGAAGCATTGAAACTGACACTTTCCAGATGGGTCAAAGCTGTGATTAAAGAAACAGACCAGAAATCAGGGGGAAAATGCCCAGCAGGATTGAAGTGCATTTATGGCATTCTCATGGGTAGACAGAAATGGAGCATTAATGACAAAATCTGCCTTGCAGCGGTTTGGGCTTCTGTCTGTTCCTTTACCAAATGTTGTAAGTTGAACATTCTTGTTTTTCAGTTGTTTCTTTTAATCCTTGTAGTCTACGGGCAGCTCAGAACTTCTAAGACTTACCTATTAACTTTTATAGTTTTAATTCACTGCCAATGTTATGCATCCTTTTATGCATCTATCAGTGTTATCCCATCTTTTCACAGTCTAGAAATTTCATTTGATTCAGGACCGATAGAGCTGACAATGCAGTAGTTGTTTATACCGGTAAATTTAATTTCTCTTAATAACGGAAATCATTATATGAAAAAATACCATTTCCTGTCTTGCTGACTGAAGCCAGCCTATTTACTGTCAATGGGCTGACAGATATTTGGGAATGTGTTAAAGTGTCTGTAGTCCTTTTAATCCTTTTTTAAAAGATTTCTTTCTGTTTCTTTTCCATTCTTGCACTCTTTTTCTATTTATGTGGCATGTGGAAAAGCATTCACATTTGTAAGGCTCTCCCACCTCTGTTTTTTCATACTTTTTAAAGCACAAATGGAAAAGAAGAGTGTAAGAAATTCTGTGCTGGATCAGACAAAGTTGACTCAGACTCAGCACCGTGTTTCCATCAGTGCCCAGTACTTGTATACGGGTAGCTTCTGGGCATGCTTCGCTGCTTTGTTAGCCTTTAGAGAACTCCAGGAGAAAGCTAATAGATAATCATTTAATAATAATAAATAATAAATAATTTTAATTTAATTAATAAATTTAATGTTAATAATGCTATTAATAATAAATAATTAAAGTTAATAGATAATAATTTTGCATCTAACATCCATATAAGTTTTTGGTATCCTTGGCATCCTGTAGCATCCTATAGCAAAACAGTATGGAACATCGCTGCAGGATGCCGTGGATACAAAAAATGTTAATTGTGTTAATGAATGAAGGTTCAAAACAAAAGAAGCTAACTGCTGATCTTCTGTAACTTAGGGGCTTATATAGCCCCTTTACTGAAGGAGACATTGGGTATCTGTTTCCTCAGAAATCTCTTGAGCTCATAAACCTCCATAACATTGCCCTTAGTTGCCTTGGGAGACAGATGAGTTCCTTTCCTGCTTTCCTCTATCCTCATTGATATTGAGAAATCAGAACTGTACGCTGTTAAAAATGTTGGTGCACCATTGCTGTATCGGTACTGACCTAACAGCCTCCACTATTGCAGTGGACCAAAGGGATTTAGGATCACAACTGCTGCTAAATATCTAGAGAGAGATTTTGTGCACATAGTATTTATATGAGAAGCTTGTGCAGAAGATGTCCCCTTTTATTATTGAGAGAAATATTCACAAACAGGGCTGCTGAACTGGGCTGTCTCAGGCATTTCCCGTTCTACCTTGACATGGTGTGCACAACCGTTGTGTCAGGATGCTCATCATTCATCCTCAGAAAACTGAAACTTTTTCTGGACCTTCTCCAGGGATAAAG
The DNA here is from genome assembly GCA_011076525.1 of Nettapus auritus. Taxonomy (NCBI): domain Eukaryota; kingdom Metazoa; phylum Chordata; class Aves; order Anseriformes; family Anatidae; genus Nettapus; species Nettapus auritus. Next base: position 2,545,818 of record CM021768.1, read on the forward strand.
AACTCAAACTGCACTCTGCAGTTGCCCTTCTGAGAAGTAAGCAGCATACCAGTTTCTCTAACAAGCACAATGTTTCTGTTAACAAGCACAATGCCTGAACTGTAGCAGCAGTTGGAGCCTACATTGTGCTTAGTTTGGGACAGTTTACTTACTAAGGATTGGCTTCTGTTCTTTACATCAAGATTGCTTCTGGGCGCATGACAAGTGATCACTAGACTTCCTTCCAGCAGCAGATGGAACTGTTGCATCCCATGTTTGCCGACCAAGAAGGCAATGTTAGGATATCACTACTGCAAAAATATTACTGTTTTTCTGATTATCTAAATAACCTTTCTTTAGTTAACTGCTAAATCGCTGTGGTCTTCATGCATTTCCTGTTTTGAAGTGCTTCCAGAGCATCAAAGAGGAGGTGGCAGGGAAAGAACTGTATAGACTTTCTTTATGTTCTAACATCTGACAGTCGTGTCAGATTTGGCCCAACAGTTACACGCTCATTAATGTCTTAGTGCTTATAGCTAGCCCTGCAGCTAAAAACCTGATTTTTTTGCACCTAAAAACCTAAAAATGATTTATTTCTCCTAAGATTCACTGAATTCCTTTGGTTACTTTTGAATTTTGGCTGATGATATTTGGATATTTTTAGGCCAACAATCAAACTAGATATGCTCAGATGATTTGTCTTTTTAAATCAGAATATTGAGAATGATTTTGTGTGTGTGTTGTTGTTGTTGTTGTTGTTGTTGTTTTAACAAGAACAACATTCATTGAAACCAATGTGTAAAACACCACATTTTAGGTGCTACATTTTACATAACTTTGAAATGTGTTTATATCTAAAGGCATACATTTGGAATTACATTGTGTGTGTGTGTGTTTATTATTATTCAGACAATTTTTTCCTGTAGTTATTTGACACCTTTCCTCTTTTCTGTCCCAGATATGCTAGTTCTGCCATTGACCGTCAAGGAAGCACATCCATGAGGAAGGTAATGATTTATAAAAAATACTTTAAAAACAATCAATTCAATTGGCATACTTTAGAAGATACTGGAGATATTCATTTTTTTCTATATTATGAAAAATCTGAAAAGAAAAACCTAGCGATAATTTCTGTATTCAGAAAAGTATCCCCTGCAACCAGGAGGTTGGTGTGTACGCAGTACTTTTAGTTAAGTTTAGTTGGATCCACATTATGTGTTCTGAGGTGTGTAGTAGTTTGAGAAGGAAGGACATCTGGGGAGAACGTTGCCCGAAAGGAAGAGAAAATTTTAAAAACTCTTAAGATATTTAAATAGTGTTCATACTATGACAGAGGATCTAAATATAGGATCTAGATTTTCAGTGATACAGGATTTCCATTTTCAAAGAGTTTTATAGTGCCAATTTTAAAGGTCTTCAATGCAAAATATATAGACACTTTTATCATTTCATATTCTGGCAATTACTTCAAAGAAAGGACAAGCAGTGGAAACTTATTTATAGAACACCTGTTTCTTCATTCTAACTCGTACTTGCTTTGCCTAAGTAGGCACTAAGCAACTTCTGAAAGCTACCAGATGTCATTCTGCCTCCCAGGGATTTACGCAGTGATGCTAAAGACCAGTGACAGCAGCGGAAGGTGTATGACTATATTTTCTGAAGTTTGTGAAAACCTGTGGTTGTGTTTATTGATGTATTTATTGACTCTACCTGCCAATCCCTGCCTTGCCTGCTGCCTCCCCTGGCCAGCACTCAAACCTGGCGCTGTTCCTCAGGATCGTGGTACTGCACATCATCTGCTACGTGTAATCTGAGGAGATGAGCGCTGTGTACCCTCTGATTTGTGTACTTTACTAGCGAATGCACTGATTGCTGTGTTTTGAATATGTTTATGTTCTTCACTAAAAATTCCTGTCTCAGACTAGCAGAGGTATTTGCAAGCAGCCTTGCATTAATAGGCTTGGTTCCCTTCATCCTGACAGGTAACTGAACCTCTAGTCTCCAGGGCATTCCTTAAACAGAGCCTAACTTTTCATGTGGTGGCTCAGTGACACCTAAACAGCACTCCTACTGCTTCACTGTGATTACGTTGATGTCTCATTAATTTAGCTTCATGTAGCACAGATTCTGTTCTATCACTTTTTTTTTGCTGTGGTGTGCTTCTGTTGGGGGTGAGGTGGGGGTGGGGACGTGCGTTTTGTTTAATGCTCTGCTTTGTGTTGTGGTTTTAAGATGAGAACTTAAATGCTGACAACCACAGTATGTTCTCCTATCATCAATCTGTTTCCCATAGCAACTCTGACTTGTTTTAAGTTGCAAGTTCTGACTGTTTTCGTACAGTTTTTACCACAATGTTAATTATTTGGTAGTTGCTTTATCTCTCAGACTACAAGGCTTGAATTCTCTAAGTTAGCAGTGCTAATTAAGCTTTTATTCCCAAGATATAACAAACATTTCACTTTCTCTAGTTTTCTTGCTCTGAATGCATTGTGTGTATGCATAAAAAAAGCATAGCAGGATTATTTAACTTACGTTTTTGGAAGAGCTGATGTTTTCAGCTCTCGTTGATTTGTTGTACTTGCATTTTTGTTACTTTTAAAACTGCTGTTCTGAATGATACATACCGGTTTCTGGTGAGCGTATATCTTAACGCGTATATCCTCCAGCTGTTCATTTTCTTGCAGCTCTTTAATTAAATTACAGCTTTCAGAAGTGATTAAATGTACAGGGCTCTATTTCATCACTGGATTTTTAGCCTAAATTGTGGAAAAATGTGGTGATCTCTTATTCATAAACAGGCACCTGCTCTGTCCTAACGCACTGCTGTGCAGAAAGAGGAGCACTGACCGGGTTCTTCCAGCCACGGTGACCACAGAACTCCTCCTGGCACGCTATGGCCAGTTCTGCTGCTGCAGCTTACAGTACATCAGTAAAGCATCAGCGTTGCTGTGCAACTTTTAACACCTTCTCATAGCTTTAGTTTTGTTCTTTCATTTTCTGACTTTTTCTTTTTCCTGTAGCACAGCAACAAACATTAATCTTTGCCTTCTCTGATGCTCAAAACAAGGAGATAAATTTGCAGCTATCAAGTCGATGGAGAATATGTACTGTCTTAGCGATACAATGCATGTACACTTACAGAGCTTGCACCTGTCAGAATTACAGTATTTTTTGTGTGAAGCATTCATACTGCGACTGACTGGGAGAACAACCTGAGATAACCAGAACACAGGATGGAGCTGAGACAGTTTGTCTGTGGATGTGCAAGCTGGCGTTCCCTGAGCCAGCTCTCTCCGGAATAAATTACTGATCTCTGCAAGACAATAGAAAATGTCTGTGGTGTTCAATACTGTAAACTGACAATTGTTACAGAAAGGTTAAAAATAGGCCTGAGCATGTGCAAAACCACTCCTTCCTCCTCCACCTTTATTTTAAACTAAACTTTGCCTCAGCCTCTCAGGTAGCTTGGGTCCTCTTTTCAGATGCTGGCTTTTAATAGTGCTTAAAGTGCTTAAGATGGACTCCTCCATTAGCCTAAATATTAATGTAAAAAAAAAATCTTAATGTTATTTTTTACTTGAGTAATATGGTATTTATACTCTCACGTAATATATGGTTTCACAGTTGCTGATAAAGACTTCTGGGGCATGCACTTGCTTTTGGGGCATGGCGATTCCTCAGTTTATATCCTCAGTTTTCGAATTACTGCATGCCCATTCTTAATGATTTGATTGCAAGAAGTGTATTTAATAAATGAAAAAACTAGATTTTAATTTGTAGGTTTAGCACTGTGTTTTTTTTTTCTTTATGATGTTTATAATAGTAAAAAGAGCAAAACAACAAAAGCGAGATCCTACAATAGCTAACCCTAAGATACCCATGGAGATGGCGGTGAAAACTAACTGTTTCTTGTTTCTTCTACTACCTGCATTGTTTTTTCATAGTTCTTTTTTGTTTGTTTGTTTCTTCCAGTCATTCCATTACGCTTCCCTCAGGGTAAAATCCAGAAAATGGTCAAAAGGTAACTTATCTGAGTTAACGTTTTGAAAGCAGAAAATGAGAGTTCTTTACTGATGGTGGTGGTCAGGATCAAATGACAAAGTTCAACTTAATTCACCTATTTCTAAATTTGATACTAAATACCAAAGTAAATTACCACATAAAACTTTAAAAGTAGCTCAGATATTATACTGCTAGACTCAGTGGTAAACTTTCCTCTGATTTAGGTAGCAGAAAGGCGGTGTCTATGTATTTTGCCATTTCCTTCTGCTCTGTTTCTTTTTCCTTTTGTGGCCTGTTTGAGACTGTTAAAACAATGAACCTAAGAAAAGTGGTTGGAACATAACAAATTCATATGAATGTATGTGGCCACCGATCTTTGTTGTTGTTGTTATTATTATTCTATTATTCTTTCAGTCTCCTAGGAAAATTTCCTTTACTTTTACTATACATTTTTAATACTTCTAAACCTAACCAGGACAACAGCACAATACGTTATTCTAAAAAGAGCAAAATGTTAAGAGGTTGGTTGAGGAATGTTGCAGAACAAAGGATTATGTTTTGAGGTCATCTCAACTACTTCACTGTTTCAAACCTGTAGAACAAATATACTTATTGTAGCAATATAAACTTGATTTTTCATAGAAAAATGTCTGATATTTTAATGACATTTCCTACAGGCTCTTTTTCAGGAAAAAATGATACCATAATTAAGAAAATTGTTCTTAATGTTTACAGAGGACACTAAAGTGTTAAGCCTTTTGACTGAGATCTATTGAAATAACTGAAAAAAAAAAAAAAAAAAAGGAAAAACTACAACAGCAACAAAAAGACACTATCTTTTGCTGGTGCTGTGCCTCCAAACAGGATTCAAAGAGTTTAAAATGTCATTCTTCAATTAAACTCAGTATAGGAGAAATGTACACGTGTGCATTTTTATGGAAATTTTTCTTTTTTATTGACTATAAAAACTGACTTTTAAAACTCCCAGAATTTGACAGGCCTACTAGTGATAAAAGTAGCACCAGAAGATATATGGAAGTAGTAGTGTTTACATCAGTAGACAGATTATGTTTATGTCATTCTCTGAGTTTCAAATTGAAGGCTAAATGAAGTATGTTTTTACTTTGGCATGATGATACAAATCTTAATCAGACAAAAATGCAGCCCTAAAAGGAATGATCCCTCTAGAGACTAAATAAGCCTCTACATAAAAAAGGCCCTTTTGTTTCTTATTCATCCAGAAAGCAAAACTGCAGAGCATTGTGGAATTTGGAAACTGTTCATTCAATCTCCTCTCTGAAATTGGAGAGGATTTGGCTTGAAGGATTTTAAATTGATTTATCATTAAAAATTAGTAACATGCTCGTATTGAGAAGAATAGCATTCAGAGACGACTTACACTATCGTCATGTTCTCAGGGAGCTCTCTAACGAGTGGGAGCAGAAGACGGATTTCCTGCAAAGACTTGGGGCATGGAGATTGTGAAGGCTGGCTGTGGAAGAAAAAAGATGCCAAGGGTTATTTCACTCAGAAATGGAAGAAGTACTGGTTCATTCTGAAGGACTCTTCCTTGTACTGGTACACAAACCAGAATGTAAGTATATTCTGTGTTTGGAGAAAGACAAAATTAAACCTTCAGCTTTAGCATTCTTTTGAATAAAGTCTATTTTTAATATTTGATAAAATATTAGAGAACTGTTACCATGTCTGAGTCACTCAAGCTGGAAGTACTTCACTTGGAAATATTTTTAAAGTCTCCAAAATTGAAGTCTAAGCCTAACAAAATAAAAGAAGTTCATGGTACTCTTAAAGTAATTAATATGTCAATAGTTAATATTTTTCCACAGTTAGCATTTGTTTGGAATAATAGCGTGTTCACATTCAGCTGTCTTTAGTTTCAGTTGTATGGGGGATGTGTAAAGTTTTGCCATTCGTGTCAGTTAACCATTAAAGCAGGTATGAAAATTGGAATTAGCCAATCTTTCTCTGAACAATGTTATTATGTAGATGTCACTCTTGCTTTTTGCTGAATTATTCTGGAGTTTGCAACTTCTCATGTATAACACATTGTGCTTGGTGACGTTATTGAAAACCAGCAGACCTACACTTGTGCTATCTGGATATCTGTGGGAACGGAATAATTGAGGGAGGGCAGGGCAAAGGCCATTAGATGGCTATTCTCCTGTTTGTTTGCATTGAGCCTCACTGCCTATTCTAAGCTGTCTGTACAGCCTGCTTTGATTTACTGGTATTTCGTCTATATTTTCAAGTGACGAGAAATATTTTCTAGCTATTACTTTTCCATTTAAACAGTGGTGAGCTCACTGTAGGAACCTCCTCGTGGTCTGCACAATCATGGCTTTAAAAGGAGACATCCACATGACTGTTTTAAAGTGTAGACTATATGATGAAAAAACTGGCAGTTTTCCTCTGTAGCTATCTTAGGTGCTGAAAACTTTTGTGTAACCTTCCACAAAGGGAATTAGGATGACTGCAACTCCTTTAAGGAACTTCAATCTTAGAGGTTTCTGACATTCTCTGATCAAGTAAGCTGAATGCTTAGCTTAAGTAAAACCATTATGTAGAAAATATGTTCAGTATTTTAATTGATTGATAGTTGTTCTTAGCATAAGACCTAAATGGCTACTGCTTATTTCTCTCTTGAACTGTATGTTCGTCTTCACCATCACTTCCTCTTCTCTTTTGATAGGATGAAAAAGCAGAAGGATTCATTAGCTTACCTGAGTTCAGGATCGATAGAGCAATTGAATGCAGAAAAAAACAGTAAGTAATGTGTCAATTATGTTTATAAATCAAGTGATCATTCTTGGAAGTATATTATACATATAGTACTGAAAACTTCCAGAGAAAACCTTAAAATTTGTAAAAAACACATTATAAGACTGTTTAAGTTTTAGTGTTTCTCTTTAAAAGATGCAACTTAATGTAAATTCCATAAGCTGTCTTCCAAATAATTGGATTTGGTCAATCACTTAGGTCAGTTTTCCAGATAGACCAGTAACAAATTCAGTTAAATAAGTAAAGCAAAAAAAAAAAAAAAAAAAAAAACCCAAAAAAACCCCACAGTAGCCAACAAATAAAACTTTGTCAGGTACCTTGTTGTCTTCTAGATAAGAATCAAATGTACAAGAAAAAATTACCATAGGAAATACCTTAAATATCATAACAAGGGATGGTGAATATAATTTCAATTTTCTCATTTATGGAGGAAGTTTCTATACCCAATATTCAGTTACTCTCAACTGCTTAAATATTTAGGTTCCAAATACAAAGCCAACATTGTGTTTTAAAGTCTGTTTCTTGTGTGCATATTGCTGCTACTGCATTACGCTCCCAGTAAAAAGCATATGTTAAGCTTTGCCACATATTTAATAACAGACACTCATTGGAAATTGTTTGCAGGCAGTGTTGGAATTGGAAGTCATAGCTGTCAAACAGTAGGTTTAACAATTCTAATGCTTTGAGACTAGCAATTCACCAGTATCTCCTGAATTATTTGCAGGCTTCATCCAGATTTTTAAAACTTGCTGCCATCAGGAGCTATATAGAACAGCATATAAGATACTGTCACTAAAGCTTTCCTAGTTATAACTAAGCATCCTGAATTTTTGTCATGTTTTTCCAAGGACTAAACATGGTTTTGCTCTGAGGAATACGTTCCACAACTATGAACGCACATGCAAGAAAATACTGAAGGTGTGAATTACAGTAGAGACTGCTGATTAGAAAATAAAACCTCTTCAATTGCTTGTTCTTGTCTGAAGGTGTTATTACTGTCTGCCTGAGAAGAAGACAGTGCAATTTATACTTCCATTACTCCTTTCAACTGAGGGTATCTCCGCAGAAATTAAACATGAACTGAGCACTACAAATTCCCCTGTGGAACAAGTAGATATTAATAATGATATTGAACAAAAATGCAGGAGAAAATAATATCCTTTTGTTAGAATATAAAACACTTAGAAAATTTCAGTGAATTAACGAAGATCAAACAGCAGGTCATTGTGCACAGCTAGAAATATCTTCTGGAGCTTTGCTCTAAGCATTAGAAGACATTTTCTCAGAACACTTCTCACAGGACAATTTCTGTAGGGTATATGCAAAGAAAAACTCTGATTAACTAAAACTTCGCACAATACTGAAAGCTTCAGGGTTTGAATACTTTCAAAAAGAGGTAGGTCCAGGGGTAAAAGTATAATGAAGATGTTAATAGTATTCCCTTTGTTCCCCGACCAGAATTTCCCTTTGATTTCTTCCTTCATGGACTATCATTTATGTATTTCCCGCATCATAAAATCTACTTTACATGTGCTGCTATTTTACCTGCTCCTCCAAAACTGCAGAGAAAGTAAATCCAGCGTTACATTCATTTACATTTCAGTATATCAAGCATATGTGAATGGAGGGCCCTGCTTGTGTTACAGCTCACTCCACAGCCTCAATAAGTGCGCATATCGATCCTCTTCTATGTTGCTTTACCAAGAACAGGACTGATACTGCCTCATTCCACTGAAAGGCTGATGCTCCTTGTAAGCCTAGCAACAACTTTCTGTGGTCTGATTCTTCTGCATTCCTTTTACAAATAAGGTGGTGGTGACCTGTTCTGAGCAAACACAGTCTGGGAAAGCTCTAACTCACACTTCATTCTTCTCTCTGCTAGACTACGAGAAACATTTCAGCTAGGACTTTCTTACATCTTTATAAAGAGGACTAGTGAAAGACAGATTTTACAGGATCTGTTCTCACTTCGTTCCACTTTAGGATATATTTGTCATTTAATAGTGGGTTTTCTGTAGGTGTTAGAAGTCATTGCAAGCTTGAAATCTGAAAATATTAGTCTGATTGGGCTCTTACTTCTATATGATTGAGTCCATTTAAACACCAGTGCAAAAGTTAGTAAGGCGGTTATCTTGACAGTTAATAAGGATGTGGAAAGCTACCTAATGCCTTTTTTTTTTTTTTTTTGGTAGGTCCATATGTTTTTACATAAATTAAAATTTTCTGAAAGAGCACTTAGTATCTTACTGCATAAAAGACGTCCAGTAAAATAAACATTAGTTTTCTTATTTTCAGAGCCATCAGTGTGAAATGTTCCAAACAGAAGACTTACCTTATTGAACAGAGGAATTTAAAGTCTTACTAAAATAATGTCTTTTATTTTTAGATTTTCGAATTGTGTTTTCCAGTGTTCTGTCGGATGGGAAATGCTGTTTTACAGTGTGACTGTTACTGATGTTCGTAGGATACATTGAAGAAATAGCGTTAAGAGAGCTTTGACAAGAATATATAGTCATTGAATGCATTATTCTGTACGGTTTGATGATTTGCCTCATTAATGCATTTAATGAAGGTACCCTGATTATTAAATGAATCATGGCATTATCTCAGACTGGTTTAACTCTCCATGCTATATTTGGATGTAGAATGACCTTGTCCCTGCTAGAGGCAGTTCCTTGCTTTCACACTGCAAAACTTACCATTGCTTTTAGGAAACACCTGAATCTTCTTCTGAATGAAGATTTGGGATGTTGTTCTCAGAGTAGCATTCCTAAAAATTGAAATACACTCCTGTCCCACGTTAGCGGCTTAGATGACAGCAAACTGGGGACACACTCAAGGGCAGGGCTGTCATTCAGGAGGATCTACACAGTCGGGGTGTATGGGCTGACCAAGGGCCTTTTGAAGTTCATCAAGGACAATGCAAAGTTCTGCACTTGTGAATGAGCCAAGCCCCTGCTGGGAGCTGACTGGCTGAGGAGCAGCTCTTCTGAAATGGGCCTGACAGACTTTTTAGACAGCAAACCAAATAGCATCCAGTTTGGAATGCTCCAAAACAAGCCAAAGGTAAAATTATATGTATCATTCTTCCACATTATTCGTTTTTATTTACACATATAGAAGTATTTCCCTGGAGACTTCTCTGCAGTTCTTAATGCTATTGTATCTAAAAGCTTCTCTAATAATAATCTTTGTGGCACTTCTGGAAAGTGAAGATGGATTTATTGTTGCATATTGCAGTTCAGAAACAGAACTGCAAAATACTTTAAAGTATCCACAGATCTGGGAAACCCATTTCATAAAAATAAAGACCCGTTTTTCTTCAGGGTACATAAATAAATAACAGTACAATATATTATTGCACATATATTGTATCACAATATATGAGCATACTGGAGCCCAAATTTAAGGTCTGCTTATCGGACGTGTTCTGACTATTAAAAGGCGAACTTTGAAACTCTATTACTGGCATCTTAATGCTTTTATGCATGTAAATTTCCTGTCTAGGAAAATAATCCTGTTTACAAGCAGAAACTCCATCATGTGATATTCTAACAGGATTAATCAAGACGATTAGAATCTCTAGATGCACTACATAGTCCTCTCCAAGCCAATTCTTAAATCTCAGGGCTGGAAGATGGTTGGTCAAATGGCAGACTAGAAGGTGGAGACATTGCATAGAGTTCCCAACCAACTGAAAAGAGTACTGACATCAGGGAAAAGAATATGCCTATAAAAGAACATACGATGCTTAGATCAAAATCTCTTGCATTAAAATCTTAGAATTCAGTACAAATAATTAGCAAGTGTATGCCATCTAGTGGGCATCAGAAAAATTTCCTTCCTGTTCAGGGATTTCCCCTGTATTGGCTATTTTCATCTGCCAAAATACAAGCTGTCTGTTGGTTCAAAATTCTGTATTAGTATTTACAGTACGAGCAAGAACATCCAGTCTTTTTGGCTTGCTTATTTCTTGCCAGCTGGTATTAACTACTAAAGACTGTCTGTTTTGATGACCTTTTTACTTCAATAGAATATCACATTCTTAAAGTAAAGGTCTTAGGACATACATTTAATCAGAATATGCAGCTAGTAAGATTAAGATCTGCAGTTGAAATTATCAATTTCCAGATGCTAAAACAATAGTTAAACATTTCTTACATCTTCTTTTTATGGATGTAAGATGTTTTATGATGACCCTCAGTGCAAAGGTAAACTTACCCTTTTAATATATGTCTAATTTCATGGAAGCTACAGAGAAACACAACTCTGCAATCTTATTCTTCTGTAGAACTTCTGTTAGGAAAGTCTGTTACTGTATGCATTTGTATTACCACTATGCATAACAAAGTAGGTGCGCCCAAGTGAAGCTTCTTCAGCCTTCATTTCTTGTCTCTGAAAACTGGAATCTATCGTAGTCATTAAAAAAAACATTCATTTGCATTTAAGCTATTAATAGTGGAAAACATGCATTACAGGTTTTTCTTAATGCCACATGTAATGATTCCTAATCTAATTCTTACATCTAGTAATTACTGTATAAATGTCAGTATTTTAACCTAAATTCTACAAATGATAGTTGTTGGTTTTTAACAGTTGCCAACTAATAAAAATAATACATTTTATTGCCTGAGTCCATAGTTTCCTCGATACTCCTCTTAATTATATTCACACAAAAAATCATATGAAATATGATTACCATTGTTAGTAGTTTTCAAATAAATGCTCAGCTGAGGAGAGAGAGCACAATATAAAAATGCTTTTCTTTAATGCTTTTCTATGAACTGCAATCGCTCATGCTGCAACATGTGAGCTTGATTATCCCATGCATGTACTCTGGTCAGCAATGTAATGTTTCCTCTATATAGCCAGCCTAAAGTGAAAATCAGAATTTATCTCATGAAATCAGCTCTATGGAACTGAATTGCACTAACCAGAAGAGTGGTGAAGGAATTGACCTTTGAGAAAGGAGAAGGTATGTTAGCTGTGCAGAGAGCAATGTCAGCCTAACAGCTACCTTCTGTCGTGCTGCTATTCAGTACCACAGGTCAGTGCTGTCGGTAGTGCAGTATACTACTAATATTGTGCTGGTTACACGAGTAAAAGAGCACGTAAAATAATTTAAACCTGTTGCTATATGCTTTTGGAACTACTTCAGTGATTTATAATTTAACTTACACTTTTCAAAGAACTTCACTCTGTAAATTAACCTCTGCATAGATCGGAAATCAGCAAATGGGAAAAAAAAAAAAATCTGTCTTTTGAACCCAAAACTAGCTGTGAGAACAGACTGTGCTACAAAAAATCGTGAGATACATATAATTGACCATAAATTAAAATGCAACAATAAACATAAGGGTTTAGGCTAAATAATGTCAGCTCTGTTGCTAGATGGCAGATGAAGAACTGTTAGCTATTATTGACTCATGTTGATCAGAGAAAAAATACAGTAGAGATTAATAGATTAAGATGAAAAGTACCTGGAATACGGTTGATTTTAGAGAAACTTGACAAAGCAATTGCTGGAGTGAGAAGCTACTAGTTAGATGAAGGTTCTTTAAGGAACTTTTTTATTGTTATCAGCTTTCAAACAAAGTAAACTTGCCACTGATATTCTCTAGAATTTTCTGTTAAGCATAGATTGCATGAAGACTGTAGTTAGGAATTTTTAAAAATACATCTAAATTGGGAAACACTCATTTCAGAGGTCTTAGAGGTATATGACTCAGTAAAGAAAATTTGAAAATGCTGCATTTTTAATGCTGTCTCCAGTTGAATGCAATTACCAACTGGTTATTTATCTTTATATTCCTTCTCTTCTTTCTTTATTAATGTAAAATAAAATTTTGGATAAATTCACAGATATCTTCAGTAATAAATCTGAAGTTACAGTAAAGATATGAGAGAACAAGTTGGCCATATTTCTTTGAGTAGAACACAAACCACCGTCCTATAAATATGTGCGAAGAGGTGGTGGGATCAAACTCTTCGTTCTTTAGAATAGTTTATTTTGGGGATACAACTAATATGTACTTAAATTTACTCAAGAAGATTTTCAGATTGACGTAACAAGTTTTAATGTAATAACATCAGCATTTATTGAAAGGATATAAATTTCTAAGTGGTTCAAAGGTTTCTGATTTTTTTTACAAAGTATCAGGCTCAAAAATGTAGTTAGATGTAAACAGATCAGTAGGAATCCATTGGTAAGTTTATTCAGCGAGAGACTCAAACTGAGCATTCAAAATGCCCATTAGACCTGTAACATGCTGAAGAATTGCAGAGCAGGTCATTCTGTCAGTCTTTTGTATCTGTAGACAAGCTGTTTGAAATAAAGGTTGTTGTTTCATCTTTATTTTCTAGTGCCTTCAAAGCATGTCACCCCAAAATAAAGAGTTTCTACTTTGCAACAGACTGTCTTGAAGAAATGAATAGGTAAGTCACACGTTCCTTATCCTGGTACTCCAATAATATATACTAATATTCAGTCTCACATAGAAATACGCTCCTAAGCATGATGGAATGCTGATAGTGATCTCAGTACAGCCCACTCTAGTTCTTCACTGACCTTAGTACATACAGCATTACATTGCATGGTTTATTTTGTTTGCTGGATTTTTTTTGTCATGCCACATGGCACAATTCCACAAAGGCATGGTAGGAAAGTCAGTTGTGTTGGTCACATCTGTGTTCATTAAAACCTTTGTTTCTCACATTTCTGATTTTTTTCATCAAAGCTGGTAATACTCTTATTAATGTTATGGGCTAAGTGGTTCTGGTATCTAAAAACAATACAGGCATACCAAAGCCCATACTGAGAGTAGACCCACCTACACGATGGGATTAGATAGTTTTCAATTAGCTGTAATGGTAATCCACAGGAACGTAACACCTAAAGCCAATGGAAAGTGATTTGAAGTATTTTTTAAACAGAAATGGGACTGAACTAATGAGATGCATTTGTTTTTCATGAATGAATTCTTTTAAATAAATACATAAATGTGATCCATTCTATCACGCTCCTATAAAGGCTAGCAAAGTTTTAACGGTGGTGTTGCTGTGCGTTGTTAAATGTCCTTGGTTGCGCTGAGAGGGCATTCAGGGCCCTGAACAACCTGATCCAAAATTAAATTTGGCCCTGCAGTGGGTAGGCTGTGGGAACAGATGACCTCCTGAGATCTCTTCCAACCTAAATTACTCTGTGCTTCTATTCTGTGATTCAGTGATGAAGACAGAGGTTAGATAAAGGTGGGAAGGTGCCTTTGAGGATCAAAGGCGGAGTCAGATGTTCTACCTCCTCCTGTTACTTCAGGAATTTGTTTATTCAAAGCTGTGGTAAAAAGCAAGGACACATGGGACAATGTTGCTCTACTTTGAAGACTTAAATCTTTCATTGCATAGACCAGCGAAACTTTGAGATGTAGTTAGTTCTTTCTGTTTGAAAACTTAGACTGAATAATCTTCAGGATACAGCTGGACTTCTTTTCTTTGGAACAATAATGTTGAGAGGTTATTTTTAAACTGTATTGATGTATAAGATTAGCTGTATTGAAACAGTTCACGCTGGTTCATCATCCACTGACGGCGATGAGGAGGAGGTTCAGTTCTCAGGCGTATCTCACTGTAGCTAGCTATGTCACTTTCAGGATGTAAATTTGCAAAATATTTTTTCCCAGTGTTAACACTGTTTTATTGTTCAGTTATGTAATGTAGCTGAGATTTGTTTTGTACAAAACTGAAGTAAGGATCTTCAGCTATTTTTAAATATGCATGGTTTCTACATTACTTTTAGCTACTTTGATAGCTATGATTTGTTGAAGTGCCATTGATCCTCTCTCTCTGTTATACCATAAAATGTTCTGACTCAAGGAAAACCAGCAAGTCTTGATGTACATTCAATAAAACATCCATTGATTTTCTTACACTAGGGAGACAAGGAGACTGTCTTTATGACAGTTTACAGTCATTGTGGAGCATAACGGTTGAAGTGGTGCCAGGATCTGTTTTCATATCATACTGCCACATTAGTTTGGAATTTACTAGAGCATTTTTTCTGACTTTTTGTGTCTGTTTCCCATGAGAGAGGACAAAGAAGGGTAAAGTTCCCCTTGAACTCTTTTCTGCAGTATTTTTCCATCAGAAGTGCTTTTCCTGTGGAGTAATTGTAATTCACTCAGCAACCCAAATGATGGATTACAATGCTACCTCTGTGAAATCCCTCTGCATCCCCTGCAGCCTTCACATACTTCCTGGAATTCCTTGTCCCAGATATATCCTGTCTGGAATTTGAAATGAATAAGCAGGATTCATCAATGAAAAATGCACCTAAAATACTAATTTCACAAATGGCTAAATTGCTACCTTTGCACCAAATTGCTAACCATGTAAACTAAGGAAATATGGCAAATGCTCTATCTCTGTTGTATCTTATACTTCTGCTGTCACCAAAAAATGTAACTGGATTTTCCACGGTTACACTGAAAAGTAAAGGCAATTTAATCTGAAGTTGAGAAACAGCATTTCTTCATTCATGGTGTGGAGAACATTTACCCTTTCTTCAACTGTATTTACCACCACCTTTTTTTTTAACAGGTGTTCTTATTTAATTTCTGATTTAGGATTCACTGTTTACTAGGTTATTTTTTTTTTTTACACTGCAGAATATTGTAATGTCTTTAATACTGCATTGCTTTTGAAAGTGCTAGCCACCGATGGGTAGCAATTGATTTGTGTGTAGCAGGTAGTGTTGTTCTGCTGCAGCTGAATTTTGCCTGCTGTGTAGCATGTTGCAGACAGACTTTGCTTTGCAAAATTAATGCTCATGCTGTTTTCTCAGGTCTACATGAA
Source organism: Nettapus auritus (assembly GCA_011076525.1). Taxonomy (NCBI): domain Eukaryota; kingdom Metazoa; phylum Chordata; class Aves; order Anseriformes; family Anatidae; genus Nettapus; species Nettapus auritus. Next base: position 2,561,445 of record CM021768.1, read on the forward strand.
CATGGCTGTGTTCTTAGAAATGAATTAATAATGAAATTGATGAACTCATATTTTGCCTGCCATGGTCATGTGGTATTCCAAGCTTGTTAAATGCCTTATTTAACAGAAGTCCTTCACCTATTACCAGACCATGTATTACCTGTTTATGGCTTTAATACTTCTAAGGAAATTAGCATTGAATTGAATATTTCGTTGTTTTACAATATCTACTTTACTTAAAAATGTCTTGTGATTGAAGCGTGCAGTTCATTTGCAATCTCATCATAGACTCCAAATGTTAAATAAAGGAAAAAAAAAAGCTCCTGTTATAGGCTGAATAATCTGATCACGCTTGATTTGAATAACTGGGTTAATTTCATGATTTTAATAATTCCCATAAATCTTTGGCATCCATTCAAATATATAACCAATATCTCCGACCCACTGAAGCCTAAAATTATGATAGATTGTTTTTGTAGGGGTTGCTTCCAATAGTTTCCAGTTAAAGATATGAAAGTTTGTAAGACCATATTTCTCTTAAAAAGAAACTGCTTGAAGGTTGGAGTATTTTGAATTCAATTGCTATTGAATATAAGCAAATTCCAGGGTTCATATCCTGTTTATGTTTTGTATGTAACAAGCAAGTTAGTCAAGGCGTTCCTAAACCATCCTCTTTCTTACTGAAGTTCATTCATTCGTCTTACTTAAATCTGGGGCCTGTTAGTCTCTTTGACAGATCTTTGCCAGCTCAGATGGTAGGTTAGTATTACAGCTTTAAATTACTTTTAATCTTCCCTTATGAGTAAACTAAAACCTAAGAAAATATCTTGGCAAGTAAAAAAATCAGACATATGCTCCTATTAGATGCTGCCTTTCTTTTCAGATCTGCCTGTTCTAATTTAACAGTTCTTCAGGAAACTGCACTAAGTTATTAAAGAGCTCTTACTCTCCAGACTCTAACCGAATGAAAAGCAATAAGAAAGCAAGTCTGGGGAATGTGAAAGGTACTTTTCAAGCAGAAACCCCTGAATTTAAGCCTACAAATATATAATTACAAGTTAACAGGATCAGCGGCTCTTCCCCTTCTTTTTTAATGTTCCTATTAACTTCTTTCAAACTCAGGAAAGATACAGTCACTCCTAAGGCCACTGCAATCCTCTAACCTATTGTGCTCGCATAGAAACACGCAAGTTGCAGCACAAGCAAAACATTTTTCTGATGAGAATTAGCAAACCATTTTTCTGATGAGAATTAGCTGCAGGCCCCAGGGGCTGGATGAAACCATGACACGTGGGAGTGAGCAGTTACAGCAACGGTGCTCAGCCTGGGGAAAATGCTGCACTAGGGAGTGCTAGGACAGAGCTGCAAGTCTTCAAAGTCTCCTTTTTTTGGCTAGCCGTGTAACTCCTCCTTTCAACCATCTATGGACTACTTTCCATAGATTTGTGAACTACCATTTCCCCCTAATACAGTTAGAGAACCACTGGCTTATAGCATTACATTAGAGGATTTTAAAGGAGTTTGCAATACACAATTGCAATTATCCAGTACACAATCCAAATTAGCATTCAGGTGTGAATTTATTCCTAATGCACAGGAGCTAGGATTTACATTGGCTTTCTGTACTAGCTTAAATTACAGAATTAACTTAATCAAATTCTGCTGGAAATAATACCAGTGTGAATTGATAAAGTTGTTCAGGGAGTCAAACAGTTCGTCTGCATTTAAAAGAGCAGATTTTTTGAGAACAGCACTGTACCTCTCAGTGGTGAATGAAGATCCGTTACAGTCACATTGTAATCTTATAGTGGACATACTAAGTCAACACTGCAAAAAAATGTTTTTTCTAATAATAGAAATAGTGTCTGTAAATACATAAGTCTAGGCCTTTCACTGTATTGTGTAGCCTGTTTCATCTGATTTCTCTAAGAGTGTGTGGAAAAAAAATTACTCCGTTTCAGAAGTAGATTGTCCTTTAAAAGAAACTTCACCCCCATCTCCAAACCCTCAGACTCCACCCATACCTTTTCAGGCCATAAGAAATGCAGCTCTCTTGTTCATAAAGAGTTGCAGAATGGTTTGGGTTGGCAGGGACCTTACAGATCACGTAATGCCAACCCCCCTGCCGTGGGCAGGGATGCCTCCCACTAGACAGGTTGCTCAAACCCCAGCAATCTTTCCTAAGGAGTGCGCTTCCACTAAGACCCTCCAAAGCTTTTCTGGGCCAGTCATCATTACTAGAATAAAAGCTTGAATAACTGAGTAAAATTACATTATGTATTAAAAGTTAAGAAATCCTGCCTTGGATTTTTACAGATTTCCATTCCTTACCTGTACCATGGCAAAATTAGGAAGGTAGAATTGAACACAACGTGGCTGTGCATGCTGGAGCATATCCAGTGTCGTAGTTAGTAAAGGAAGAGGCAGATGCAGGCAGCTAGTAGTACTTGCCTGTGCATGGATAGCCAGAAACCTGGTGAATTAGCCAGAGTAATCTGGTAAATCTGTAGGGCAGGGCTGCATTATGTAGCTGCATTTCACTAATGAAGAAAATATCTTACTGTCTTCTTAATTAATTCCTTTAAGTATCAGTGGGGCAGTCCAACCCTGACTTAGCAATGACTACTCCTTTGTTTTGCCAAGGCAGTGTTAGAGCTGCTACAAATGGGTTTGGAAATGTATTTGCAATTTGGCTAAAGGAGTTCCAGTTGAGTGAGTTTCTGTGACAGTCCTGGTAGATTTCCTTAGGGTTTTATTTGAAACTGTAGTCTGTCATAAAGTTATTGTGTGTATATTCTCGGTGTTACACAATTATATTTGTATAATAAGACGCTATTTCATTTATTACTGGAAGCATAATTTATTTTCTACAGGGGTTGTGAACTTTATTGTCTGTCATCCACCAGGAAAACAACAGCAACAAAACCACCGAAGTTCCTCCCTCCCCCAAACAAAACAAAACAAAAACCAAGCAAACCAAACAACAGACTTCAGACTACCAAGGCCTAGTTGTGCATTCAGTTGACAGAAAGAAGATTACAAAAAATAAAAAAATAAAACAAATTCCCATTAAGCGCATGAAGTAGGTGCACACGCAAAGAGGACATAAATTGCTATGGTTCATTTGTCAAGTCTTGGAGTGTCTAGGGCTTTTTTCATATTTTTTCCAGCCTGACAAATCTAAGAAGACAATGCATGAAACAAGATCAACAGAGTCATGTCAAATTATCAAATAAGAGAGTACTTACAGTTTATCCCTTCAATGATTTTACCTAACAAATTCCAGCGACTGTGACAAATAAAATAGTAAAACTACAGGCTGCTGAGATTTGACATATTTGGAGAGATGAGCTCATTGAGAAGACTGTTCGGTGTTATATTTTGATGTGAGGCATCGCTTATGTGTTTGGGCTTCATTTGTATTGAGAAAAATAAAGGAATCATTTTAGCCATACCTATTACAGGAACTTTTAGTCTGTTAAATGAGTGCATTACCCACACAGCCTTAGCAATAGTGAAAATAATGTACCCCATGAACCTTAAAGGGAAACATATTGATTTTTCAGATGTCAATTAAGAAAGGCTGGTCAGCAAGAAGTCAGCATATGAAATACAAAATTGATTTTAAAATATAATTCTATATTGAAAAGAATTTTGCAGTGAACTCTGGAATCCAATTATCTCAGTGATGTAAGAGGTTATAATACAAAGTTTATAACCGGAAATTAAATACAAATTGCACTAAATAAATTGTATGTATGAAATAGGTGGTTCAAGGGGATCTATATTTTAATAAACTTGAAGATAACTTGATTAAGTCACATTTAACTTCCACTTCAGATCTGTTTTTTCTTTTAGCCAAATAACCTGTAGTGTAGATGCAGTCTCAAAAACAAAGATATATTCCTACTCTGAAGCATTTACAATACAAACCTGGGATGACTTACAAGTATTAATTGATGAAAGAGGTCAGAAAGCTAGAAAATGGGTTTTAAATATATAACTGTGTATTTATTTATTGTGTGCATTAATGTCTTGGTGTTTCATTGGTTTCAATTTAAGGGAATATTTAATAAAAAGAAATAGTTAAAGTGAAGGGACTATTTCTTGAATTTAAATGTTTTCAGGATATATCCATTATTTACTTTTTCACCTGAATTATTTTCTTGCCTTTGCAAAAAGCATATACAACATTGGGGGTATTAGCAAATAAATTCATTTGAATCACAGCAACTCACTACTTCCTGACCTGCTCTCCATGGAATTATGGAGCAGTTTTAACTATAACCCTAAAATTAACTGCCTTGTACACATTTATTTAAAAAAAAAAGAGAGAGAGAGAGAGAGATTATCAAAGGCATTTTTTCACTTGTGTCATTTTTTTCTCGATTGTTAGACAGAAATATCCAAGTGGTTGAAGCATGACTCAAAAACCAGATAATTACTCTCCTTTATCGTAAATACAGGCATTAACATTTTGTGTAACTGCGTCATACTGATAGCTCTTTCAGCTTTTTTTAGGAATCTACAAGATTCTTAATGGCGTTTGTACAATGAGTGATGGCATGTTGTTGTTGTTTTTTGTTTGTTTGTTTTTTAATATACTATTCTAGGATGCTGGAGCTGTATGAAAACGTTTCCCTGCTTGTTTGGCCCATTTTTTCCAGTGTTTTTATTAAACGACCAGTAAGAGAACGTGTTGCTGACTCCTGACAATTCAGGGCATTTCAAGCATGACTCACTCTTCAGTATCAAGTTTTGATCATTGTCACAGCTACTTAGTTCAAGGCTGCCCTCAGTAAACATCCCTTTCCAGGCCTTGGGGTAGAGTCAGACTCGCAGAACAGACCTTGGGCTGTAATCCCCTGGTACTACCAAGAATTATCTCAGTAAATTTAACTTAGCTTCCTACCATGCAGCTCTATTTTATCCTGAAGGAATGCCAACAGTGCCTATTTGCAAGCAACAGAATTAATTAAAACAAAATCTGATTTATTTAGAATTTAAGCCATTGAGACAAAATACAAAACCTAACCATGTATTTACATGACTTTTCCTGAGGCTTACAATTCCCTCCATTTGGTTTGCTAAGTAAAAAATGAAAATAAAATACATAAATAAAGATAAATAATAGGTATTTCTTTGCCGTAGGTGCTTGGCAGGTGTAGCACGTAGTCTTGCATTGCATGGCCTTCCATTAAAACATTGCTATCTATCCCTTAAAGAGTTTACTTTTGCCACGCAGCTCCCTTTGCCTTCCTGAAACCTGACGTTAGCCTACAAGGCATTCAACGCAAAGTTCTCACCCAGGAGGCTGAGCTCCAGGCTTTCCAGAGAGAACTTTTTTGTTGCCAGTCTGTTTTCGTAATAAAGAAGAAAATAGTTTGCTCATCAGGCAAATTCATCAGGTTTACACAGCTTTCCTTTTGATTTGAGTTTGCATTTCCTCCTGTGTTAACTGCAAGAAAAGGATCTGTAATCTCAGCACTTCTATAACTCCTGATTAACCTCAAAAACATCCACCCATGCTTTTCTTAAAAAATACAAAACCTAAGATTGAGATTCTTTTTCTTTTATCAGAAGAGATTTTATCATTATGAGCCAGTGAATGTCATCAGATACCCTTTTCATTGGCTTGACAAAGAGCTAACTCTAAATTGTGGTAAATGAGGTAAGAATGTACTTGTAACTATACTGGGGATCTTCTTGCTTTCTGAAGGGAAAAAAAAAAAATAAGAAAGGAAAAAAAAAAAAAAAAAGAAGAAGGAAGGAAAAAAAAAGAGCAGTCTTGCAGAAGGCAGACTACCTTCTGCTCATTCCAGATTTGGACACTGAAACCATACAAGTAAAGCTGATACTCTGTCTAAGAAAATCCGTGTTCTTTTGAAGGTTAATATCAACAACGAGCAACAATTAACAACGAGCAACAACATAAAATAGGCAAGAAATTTAAGACAACATAAATTTCAGTGCACTGACCACCAAAATGGCTGTTTGTTTTGAGTCTGAAGATGGCAGAGTCCTAGCTTATCACTGGTGCTGAAGCAAAACTGTAAAGTCACTGAGGTATTCTGCTTAATTGCCAAAGGCATATGGCAAAATATGACAAAAACTATTTTCTCCAATGCTAATGAATTTAGAAAATCAGGAAGAACTGTTGAAAAGTAGTACATATCAATGCTTAATAATGAGCAAATATATGACGTGGTTTCAATTACTGCAATAAATAACATGCCTTTAAAAAGAAGCAAATGTCAAGTGATCAGCATGCCCTTTCTTGAACAAAATGATGCTGGTAAGCACTGTAGAAAATTAGCTTTTCAGTAAACCTGTTAATCCATTTGAAATTTACTCCCCTCGTGATAAAGATGAGTTATTGGCATGTTGATGCAGGCAGTATCTCTCTTAGAAGTTCTAAGCCTATGGTTGATACTTGTGAAAAATAATCACTTCTAATTTTTATTTCCAATCTCAGGACTTCTGTTTTAATACTGAAAGGCAAATAATATTACAGTACAGTTCTTTGTATTTCACAGTTTTGTGATTGAGTTAATCCTTATAATTCCCTGTAAGAAGTCAATGTTGTTATCCCCTTTGGATACTTCTGTAAGGCGTAAGATATGTAGAATGATTTGCTGAAGGCCATACAATGAGTCAGTGATATATCCAATAGTACAGATGAGGACCGTTGCTCTGGGCAGTGGCACGGCATTGCTTAGGCCAGTAGATGAATCCATGCTAAACTGTGCTCTATTTTTAGGGGAGTTCGCTCTTCCTTCATTTTCTGTCTCCTTGATGTGTATATATCTTTCATATACTGTGCTATTAGACAAATAATACATTCACAAATGCCCTTAGAAGCCTGTTTTGTTCTAAGTACACTGAATAGCTTTCTTGTGTGAATCTGAAAAAAAAAAAAAGCCCTTACGGTAGGGTACGCGTTGTTTACTAACTGCTTTCTTGAGAAGTCTGTGAAAGGTGTTTTTGTCGCGATACTGATTTATCGCTGCATTGTTAGAAAGAAAACAGAGCTGCTTCCAGAAATCACTAACGTGAAGTATACTAGAAAATTAACAGCGTAATAAATAATTAGGTCATACTTAAGAATACATCTCTGTCATTACAGATGTTGATTAACGGTCCTTTTTATTTCATTATATTTCTTTGTAAACATCCAGTCATGTTAGGTAAAGAAAAACTTTGAAAGAACTTTCCTAAAAATAAGCTGTAATAGTCTCCTAGTGGAAAAAAAGAATCTTATTTGAGGACAAGTGAATTTATTTGGGGACAAAATAGAAACTAGAATATCCAATGTACAATACAAATATTGAAGCACCTTCAATTTACCAAGTCTTTTTTTAGAAACCTAAGATTCTGTATTGAAAAAAAAACGAAGTAAAAGAAGTTTGATTTTGCATGACAAGCCTTAACATTGATATCACCACTGTCATAAATCTAGGTTAGCAAATAGTTAGTGGTATACTGTCATTGTTTGTTTCAGCTTTTTAAGCATGTAAATTTAATACAACTTACTTCCTAGCATAGGTTTTCATACAGTTACCATCATCATTCTAGTTGATTTTATGGAATTTTGGTAGTGTTTTCTGGAAAGTTCTTGAAGTAGCTACCAGAATAAATGTAGTACATTTCTTTACACAATGTCTCAGGAAAACATTCCACACAAACAGGTTGCAGATGCACATTAGAGAGGATTTTATTCTACTTAAGTTGGAGACAGAGTTGGACGTTCTCTGTATGACACAGAAGATTCTGCGTAAATGCTCACGTTAAGGCATTGCCAAAGCTAGCATATTAGCATGTGTGTTTCACATTTTCCTTATGACTTAATTCTTCAGTTTTCTAGGCAACAGAATAAAGTGCAATGGGTCTGATACTCCACTAGGCAAATTCGCTCCAGCAGATATGAACAGAAGTCCACATCTGCACTGTACATGAACTGTAACAACCTTCACTTGGAATTATTAACCTCTGAATACATCTTAATCATGAGTTTAACAGCCTGAACGGTGTTCAGGTTTTGGAATAACAGTTACTTCTGACTTTTCTACAGAATAAGAAACCTGTATGACTTCATGTTTACACTAGATGTTGCTTTTAAGTATCCCTCTTCCTCATTTTCTTTTGTTCTATTAGGTGGATGAATCGTCTGGGTCTTGCAGCAATTGGTTACACACCTGATGACAAGGACATTCATCCAGATGAAGGTAATGTTTCGGAGATGATAAGCAGGAGAAGAAAGCAGAGAGAACACCTGTTTGCTATTTGGATGAAGCTGGAGATGTCATAACTGACTTCTTTATTAGCATGTGTGCTGTGTCTTTTAAAACATAGATTGTCCTAAGAACATCTATCCTTGAAGAACTAGATTTAGTAGTGCCACCAACAAAGAAAATCCAGAATAGTGATTTTAAGAAATATTAAAAATAAATGATATATGGAATTCTAAGTCCAGGCTGACGTATGACCTCCCAGAGCAGAGCCATCAAGTATGCTCGTCACTCTAGAGCAAGCGAAGACATCACAGTCACAGGTCAACAAGTGGTTTAGATCCATTCTTCATCTGCTGAGCTCGGGTGCCAGCCTTGCCTTTATTGTCATGGCCAGGATTATTAGGCAATGGCCTATTCAGTGTTTAGTCTCAGCTGTAGTTTGGCACCTGGGAGGAAATTTCCCTCTGTGACTAGAAGCTGCTTTTTTATTGTATGCTGGGAGTGAGGTACCTAATCTGCTTTCTGTAACACCATCCTAAAACATTTTGAGGTTCTTCATACCTGTGTATCTTCATGCCTATGTACCGGATGTTTTCACAGTCTGCTCTTTAATAACTGCCAGGCCACCTAGGTGACTGAAATGTTTAGCCTTGCAAGTTAGTAATGCTTTGAAAACGTGGGAACTGCTTTTTGTGGAAAAGCACGACTGAAACCCAAAATGCTTTGTTAGCAGATTACTGGAGTGAAAGCGACCAGGATGATGTTGATGGCTCTTTAACCCTGAAGCAGGAAGGTTCTTCAACACTGTGTGACTCCTATCACCGAACACCCTCAGTGAGTTATAAATGCTGCATTTGACAGTAGGTCACCAAACAATGTGTGCCTTGATTTGCATTTTGCTTGGTTTAGAAAACTTAGTTATTATAAAGGCAGAACAAAAACGGATCTCATTGTAAGAATGAAATTAGTGCTGTTCCTTCTGATCTAAGAACTGAACGTTTTCTGGTGGTGTATTAAGATGTTAAGAAGCTGATAAAAAATAAAATATTTCTACTATATTGTATAGGGAAAAGTTTTGATAAATGAGATAAACATATTTTGTATATGAACAGGTTCTAGTATCAAATACCATTTCTAACATACAGAACATAGGCTGTGATATTTAATCTGTTTCTAAGCACAGATAGGACTGTTCTCTATTTTTCTTTCAGATTTTTCTTCAGCGTGAATGACACGATCCTCACACAACCAGAACCAAAGAAAGAGTGACTGAGGCAACAGCATCACATGGGTGAAGTTCAGACTGATTTTCACCCATGTGATGCTGTTTTATCAACCGGGATACAGGTTAAGCCTCTCCCTTTCTGTTTTTTCACTTTTTTGCCTTTCTCTTTGTTTTTGAATTAAAATGATACACAGACCCAGCAGAATTAAAATGATTTGATAAGCTCAGCAGTCCCCCAAAATTCAAAAATCCTCCTGGGTGCTGAAGTTTTTTTCTTGTTTGGCTGACATTTATCACATTTAAAAAAATAAAAAAATAATAATAATAAAAAAAAATCCAATTATGGTTTCTTTTGGGGGCTTTCAGCACACTGCTGGACTGAGCGTTAACTGGACTTCTCTTCAGGAAACCTTTGTTTCCAGCAGTTCTTTCCAGCAGTAGTTGCTCATGGGCAGAGAATGTGCAAAACAAGAATAGGGAGTGGTTAAAACATAGCACTTGCATAAAAGATTTCACTGCTAATTATGTTGTTTACAAAGGTTCGTATTACGACTTATCAGAACACACATATAAGTCCATTTTATTAATATGTATTGTGTAATGTTATGCATTATAGTGATTTTCTTGGGTCTGTTTAAACCTTGTCTTATAGTCAGATGCTTTTGTTTCTTTTCAGGTGGCTTCGACAAGTCCGTTCCCTGAAACCAAACACGGACGACACTTTTCAAGTGAATCAACATATTCTCATTCTTCTGCCGAAGATTCTCGACAAGATGTAGCAGGAAGCACGCACTCGTCAGGATGCAGACCTCCCTACCGAGAAAGACGCTCATGGCAGGATCTGATAGAGACTCCATTAACCAGTTCAGGGCTCCATTTTCTCCAAACTGTTCCTCCTGATCCAGAGTACATGAGTGGCCGGCCTGGAATGTCGCCAGACAGACGAAAACAAGCAACATTACCAGTACAAAGACGCCATAATTATGAACAGGATGGGCCTTTCCCCTTGGTGGAATGTCAGAGAGGACATAGCTCTCACAGCAGGCCACAGAAGCAACGGAGTCAAAGCCTTCCACGAAACAGAGATGTCAGGGGGAAGGGGCGTCTGAAGTCCATAGAAGGACCAGAGGACAAGCTGGAAGAGAAAATTCCAATTAGAAGGCATAATAGTTTTTGCGTAGAAGGTAAGCTTTCGGAGATATTCTGATTCTTCTTACTGCATTGAAAACCAAAGCAATACTGCCATCATTCTCAGCAAGATTTTTGCTTAGCAAAGTTATATGTTGGCAAATTCTTCAGTTGCTACTCAGGACTTTGCAGTTAAAATGCTCGGATGTAGTGCTTAAGAATACAGCTTTATGGCTGATCAAAATGTTCTTGTTTCATCAAAATGAAAATGGGGAGTGTGTGTTAAAAGTTATTTTATGCAGTAATTTGCAGTATTATTTGCTGTTTTTTATGCACTAATTTGCAGTATTGTTTGGTGTTTTTAGAAACTTTGTCTGAATTGCTGGATTTGTTCTTAGGTTTCTTTATTTTCTCTCAGAAAACTTAAAAGAAATCGGAGAAAATCCGGATGGTCTGCAAGAGCTGTACAAGTCTCTGGAACAAGCTAGTTTGTCAGCTTTTGGAGAGCAGCGCCCCTCCACCAAGCAGGAGTTCCGCAAGTCCTTTGTAAAGCGATGTAATGATCCAGTTATCAATGAAAAGCTTCACCACATCAGAGTACTCAAGAGCACTTTAAAAGTAAGGCTTTATCATTCATATTGTGTATGAGCAATACAAACTTGTAAAAGTATAGTATCTTAGTGTTCTGTCATGGATGAGGCTTTCTTTGTAGCTTTGGAACAAACACTTCTTGAGAGCAAAGGTGTTCTGGCCTCAAAACAAAACAAAGCCAAAACAAACCAACGAAACATTACTTGTTGCTCTTTCTGTGCCTGTTACAGAAAGTGCCAAGGAATGAACTGTCAGTTTAAGCTGTAGTAGTTCCTGAGTAGAGGTAAAAAATTCAAGCGTAGTTTGAATAGTAGTTTGCCTAGCACTCTGTATTGAAATGAAAGAAGAAATAAAATGCCAAGATACAAAGTGTGGCATACGTTTCATTTTGACATGTACTGTGTCTTTCTGGAATTTGATAGGCAAAGGAAGGGGACCTCACAGTTATCAACAGCCTGCTGGATGATCCCAACTTAACATCAAAGAAGTTTAAAGATTGGAAACTAAAGAACTATGAGTTTTTCCTGGACATTTGTGAGTACAGTGCTGCTTTGAAATCACAAAATGGAGCCTCTGAACTTGCAACCTCAGCACCAATGCTGAAACATACACATTCATTCATTGAAACTCACGTGTGACAGGACTTGTATCGTGAATAACTGCTGGGTGCCATGAAAAATCCAATAAGACAAACACTGTAATATTTATAAATAATGTACTCAGCAGTGCTGTAAATACGTTGGATAAGAGAATAGTGCCACAGGATGCCTACTACATTGCATGATAAGACAATAATATTCTTTACAAATTTTTTGTTTGCTATTATCAACCGATGTCCGTATCAAGCTCTGCATCAGAAAGAAGCAGTGCAGAAGTGTAACTGAAAACAAACACCAGTGTATTTAAAGTACTGTACTGAAACTAAGCTTCTAGTATGAGCTCCTGCAATCATTTTATATATTTAGATATATGTAAACACATATCTATGTATATAAAATGTAACAGTAGTTGATATTTACTTTCTAAATGCCCTAAAATTAACATTTTCACACATTTTACTTGAGAAAAATACAGAATAAAAACACAAATACATTGGATGCTCTTAGAGATGAACGATTATTTTTCTACATTTCCAGGTAGTGACCATCTTTGCAAATAAAAGGACAGAGTTATCAAAAAGCAAACTCAATCCCTATAGTGTGCCTTAAAATGTACACTGTACATCTAGCAAATAGATCCCAATCTGGCCCTATGGGCATACTGTACATGCCATTAGATACTGTGTTTGTAAAGTACTGTGCCTGCCTTTAAAATGAATGAAAATAAGCGAGCAGGTGTGGCACAGAAGTTAAGATACGAGTAGAACAATGTCATTGTTCACTAATGCTGCAACTTATGCTGATTTTAACATAATTTGAAATATTTCATGGTGGAAGAAAAACGTCTGCACTGAATATGGCACATACTGCAGGTTCTCATAGTTTCTTCACTGTGAATTTAAGTGACACATGTGAGTCACAAAATTCAAAAAAGCTCTGATGCTTCAAGGGTGAGAATTAAGTAAAAAAAAATCCTGAACTAATCAATTAAGTTCTGTAATAGATTGGCATATAGAGCTAAGTAAATTATTCAAAATTATATCATGTCCGGCAATAATTTTTAACTGTTAGTAGTACATCAGCAAGCGAGTGAAGTTATTCAGTACATCACTAGAAAACCAATCTGTATTGATTGGATTTGAGAAGACACGCATGTCACGTCATGTATTTCACTTCCTTGCCTGGATGAGAGTGATTTCTAAGAATCAGATTTTGGAGAAAATACTTGTATTCTTGGAACAAACAAACAAAAAAATTGCTCTGAATGTTACTGAACTTAAATTTCCAACACACATTCACAATTTTCTTTGACTATGCTTGCTAGAATATTTCTAGAAAGCATAACAAAGGAGTTGAGAATTCAGTTAATATCATTTGACTTAAACACAGGTATTCACTGATAATTTTTCACAATATAAACCTAATTGTCTCTCATATGTCAAGAACTGAAAAATTCATCCAGTTCAATATAATACGGGCAAAAATATTATCTCAAAGAAGTCCTAGTATCCAGGAAGAGATTTAAGTATTCACAAAGCCAAAAACAGACTCAGCTTGTGGAAAATTAATTTATTTTTTTGTTGTTGATTAAAAAGAGGGAAGGCTAATGAGAAACAAAGACAAAGCTAAAATCACCCACACTGACTTCCTTCTACCTAGGCTCAACTTCACATCTTCCTTCCCGACTCTTGCATCTCTTCCCATGCTGTGCAGCATGGGGATGTGGTCAGTCCATAACACTTCACGTATGCCACTCCTTCCTCCTCACACTGTATTTCCCTGCTCCAGCATGGTGTAACTCCCCCAGGATACAGTCCTTAATGAGCTTCCAGTGTGGGTCCTTCCCACAGGCTGCAGTTCTTCCAGAACTCCTCCAGCACAGGTCCTTTCTATGGGGTGCAGTCCTTCAGGAGGACACTGCTCCAGCACAGGTCCCTCACAGGCCCCAATTCCTGCCAGACCTCCTGCTCCTGCGTAGGCTCCCCTCAGGCTGCAGCCTCCTTCAGGGCATATCCACCTGCTGCTCCAGTGCGGTCCTCTGCGGGCTGCAGAGGGACAGCCTGCCTCACCATGGTCCTCTCCACGGGCTGCAGGGGAATCTCTGCTCTGGCACCTTGGGAACATCCCCATCCTTTTCCTCATCTTGTATTGGTGTCTGCAGAGCTGTTCCTCTTATATTTTTCTCACTTCTCTCTCTCACAGCTGCACAGCAATTTCATCCTTTCCTAAATACTAATGACAGAGGCAGCGCCAGCTTCGCTGATGGGTTCATGTTTGGTCGAGGGAGGGTCCGTTTCTGAGCAGAGCAGAAAGGGCTCTCTGTCTGACATGAGGGCAGCCCCTGCTCTGTTCACAAAAAGGTCACCCATGCAGCTTGTCTGCTGCCAACTTTGTAATGCAGACCCAATCCAGCAGCTGGAGAAACACAACTCAGATTTGGTTTTTATTCTCATTTCCACTGACATTTATTGGAACCACAGCGGATGCAGAGTAGCCTGTAACAGTAAAAGGTATTAGAGTAAGGATGTATTATTACTTGACAGCTGTTTTGAGTTCTTTACGTCACACAAGCAGTTGAGTCACAGCATGACTGTAACAAATCCATCACAACATTTGGATAGAACATACAACGTGAAGGCATATTTTACCTGCTTTAGCAAATTAACTATGTACTTAAGAATCACTGAAGACAATGGCTCCTTAAATGCATGCATCAGAGTGGACCAGGATCACATTGTACCTGTTTTGCTTGAATATTAAGCATACACTTAATTTTCTAAGCACCTGAGATCATAAAAAACATACAGGAAATAGAGGACAATTTGTCACCACAGGTTTCACCAAAATTGGAGTTGAGTATTCATGCAAAATGTAAAACTCCTTTTAAATGTATTTACTATGTGAACATTGTAGTTATTGCACAACTGAATAGCAGAAGCATTAATAGAGGGAATTTGTCCCCCCCCCTTTTTTTTTTTTCCCTAGAAGATCCCTAAAAGATGTATTTCACTATTTGTAATGCTATCCTTCATACAATGTGGGAGCAATATTATGCAGTGAAACAAGCAGAAGGGGAAATTATAGAATCCATTTATAAATCAGTTCATACTGTATGTGCAAGCAGTGATAGACACAGAATTAAATGGATTAAGTTTTCTATATTCATAAAGAAATTTAAACTTGCCTTTCATTTCAAACCCAAATGATCTGTCCTTTCATATTGAACAGATTTATATGATTTTAAAATAGTTTTCAAAAAGAATTTCAGATGCTACTGTATAGTAACTCAAGAGAAATGACAGTTGCTCACTGAGCATGTTCAGTAAAGTCCTTAGTAAACAATGAAATCAGCTATTTCTTTTCTAAAATGCTACTTAGGGATACAGCTGAAAATGACAACCATCATTAGGAAGATGTTTTTAAAAAATAACACAAATAGTTAAAAAACAGATGGAATCTCAATCTTAATTTCTCAGTGTTCACTAAAATAAATAAATAAATAAACATACTTCTGAAATAGGAGTAAATGACAAAAAATTGAGATCATACTGTTGGTCAGATTATTTTTTAAATCTTTCAGTGTCGTGGGTTCATCTGTGTTCAAATTCTCAGAGTCATGAATTAGTATTTTGCTCTTCTTTGTTGAAGTAACTGAAATGCAAAGTGCAATATAGATATCGTATTTAAAATCCATGCACCAAATTCAAATAAGTCAAATTCAAGTCAAAGGTACCCTAACACTGTAGAATGCAGCTGAAATTATTAAGGTAGTTCATCAGGCATATAAAACTGATTTAATGCTCCCCGTAAACTACTGATCCCTCTCCTTTTTTAATACATTATTCTGTATTCACTGAATTCTTTGATTGTTAAAAAATATCTTAGTAGCTATCTCTGTATCACTTCCTTAGAAAGCTGAGGCTTTTTTCTTGTTTTCATAGATTTTAGGTGACAACTTCCCTGAACTTACTCTAATTGTTATGAGCAAGAAGTAGTCAAAGGAGGAGGAGGAGGTTCTCATCAGTCTGTATGTGCAAATCCTGTAATAAAAGTAAAGCTGAGAGAATACTGGCTCCATGCTTGAGGGCAGCACAGGTAGGAGTACATTTCCCCTCACAGAAATCAGCCTACATTAGAGCTGGGGTCTTTACCCTCCCCAACGCAAGTTGCTTAACTTCATTGGCAAAAACTACCCTACTGTTTCATCAGCTTCTGGTACAGCTCTGCTTTCTCAAACACATAATAAGCACTTTACATTTTAGCGCCATAAGGAGAAACTAATCAATTGCTACTAAAAGATATTGGAGAATGAGATTTGATACCTTTTCCTAGCAGGGAATTCTGAATATGATCAGTCAGTTAATGTTCAGACACAGACAGCTATCTTTTAAGCTAGAAATGTACTGCACCACTTGCTTTTTCCAAGGAAAAAAAAAAAAATGAGTGTCACTGAGAATTGCTAGATGTATGTGGCAACTTAGCTTTATTTTTACTGTCATCAGCAATTACAGCTTTCCAGGCCAAATTAATTATTCTTCAATTCAAAGTTTGTTGAAGGCTATAGCAAAGGTACCTTCCAAAGGGTTACTTCACAGGGGGAATTGCTAAGCTTCACTAAAATTTGTAGAATTTTACTGTTGACCTTTACTGAGGCTTTACTTTGACTATTAATAGAACAGGCACCTCAGGCACTTTTATTTTTTTTTATATTTTTTAAGAGAGAGCTGATATACTACTGGGACCTAGTCTTAGTAAAAGTATAGATTTTTTCAGGAAGATACTGCCCATCATTGTTTTCAAGAACCATATTCATCTTACTGCAGGCCAGACAAATAAAACATGTTTATGTTTATCACACAAGTGTTTAATGTGACAATTAGGGATTTTACTGTATGCATTAATGCCACTGTATAAGCGGTATTTGAAAGAAAGCAATGCTGAAGAAATATGTCAACAAGCTGCTGTTTGACCAGAAAGGTCAAACCTGCTGGCTTCTGTCCTCACATTTCTGGAATATTACTCATTCTCAGGCATTGGTGAGGGTATCAATACAGATCTTCTGACTAACTGTAAATGCATCTGTCTGAATGCTGCAGATTGAATAAGGATGCCACATTATACATATTTACTCTACTGCATTTTTTCACTAGCAACCACAAAGCAAAAGTCTTAACAAATCTTGTTCACTGGCTAAACTAACAGTAAGACCTAACCAGTTAAGTTACCAGTTAAGACTTCTGTTTTATTGAGAAACAAGGATTTCAACTTAAAAATCTGAAATGGGAACAGGTTAGGATATAGGAGAAATGCACTAGTATTAATAAACTTTTTACATTTGACACATACTGTATTACAAAGAAAATATCCTTGCAAGACCATTAATTGCTGGGCCATAGGTGACTTCTGTCTAGTTTACTAAAGTAGCTAATAAAACTTGTATAGAGAGCCTTTTTTAGATAATGCTTACATGTATGAAAATGTATGACACCCTTGTACTATGGCTTGCACTTTACTTGCATTAAACTGTGAAGTAGGCTGTAGTAATGTCTTTGTATATTCAGGGGTTGAAATACCAAAGCGGTAGATGGTGTTCAACCTGTACTGTTAATTAAATCTGAACTTGCTGATAATGTGTATTTTGAAAACCCCGCTAACTTAAAGTCTTTAGCAAATAATGATATGGGGTCTCCATGGTCTTTGTTTCTTTGTAAATATAAACATTCTTACTGTTTCTGTAGCAATAGGAGGTTATAAACCAAACTTTCACTAGGACTGTTTTCAATAACAAAAAAAAAATCTATAGCGCCTTGTATAAAAATCATGGAGACTCCATGACCTGTGGGCATTTTTTGTTTACAAGCAGTATGTATATATGTATTAGAGGCAGAACTGTTATTTATCACAAAATTATGTTGTGGTTGATTCTTTCTAAAGTAAATATATGTTTTATGTCATTATGAAAAATAAGTATTTTTAGTAAGAGCCATCTTGAAAAGTCTGAAGTGTCAAAGCTTCAAATACTAGTAATCTTCCATGTTTCAGCCTTGTTTTTCTAATCAACTGTGAGATGAACTGAGAGGTCACGGTGAACCATCTGTCTATGCCAGGGAAAATGTCTGAGTTGTATCACAGTTTCTGACATTCTGCAACTTTTCTCCAATTACCATCTTGCTTAAGCGCTTTTATGAGCAGATGCTCTACCAGTACTGTGGTACAGTCCCTCAGCTCACTGATGCTACAGAGATAGAAAAGTAACTGCTCTAACTGGACTAATACAGGTAAACTAGGTTTCAACCCCTGGATAATACAGTATTTCTTCAGTTTCACAACAGTATTTTTAATTTTATACTCGTCTATGTTGAGAGATGATCCAATAGTTTATATAGGCAGTGAATGTTAGGTTTCTTTTTTCCTCTTTTCAGATGAGTTCTGTGTGAATTACTGTAACTGGCTGCGTTTTTTCTATCACAGAATTAACTTGTTAACTTTTTGTGTGTCTACAATGAAAATTTATGAATGGAAAACTTCACTGTGTGTTGCTCACTGGGCATATACCTCATGGTACATTGCACAGACGTGTAAGTTGTAAGTTGCACTGCAACATTAAAAAAGGAACATATTGCTCTTTTTTCAAAGATATTAACTTATTTAAGAGATATAGTCTGTACATTATTAAAAAGAACATTTATTCTTCCTAAATTCAAACAAAGCTTTTGTTTTGGGAAAAAAAAAAAAAAAAAGTTGTAAACTTCAGTTGTAAATTTGGACTTCAATAAACTGAATTATCTGCACTTGAATTTTGTGCTTGCGGTGGTTTAGTGTGTTCTGTAATAAGTGTCATTAGAAAAAGGGTAATAAAAGCCAGGCCTCAGGCCTGGGTCCAAGTGGGCAGCCACTGATGCACTCCCTCACTTGGCCTTAGGTCTTCCAGCTGTTTGAACAAGGAACCGTGGCCACTTCACATGAACAGTCCCGAGAAAATCGTTTTATGTTTCCTTGGTTAAAGCAAATGCAGTTTACACGTTTTTTTTCCTCTCATGTTTGAAAACGGGGACACTTGGGATTTGTGCTTTGTGACTGCAGCGGTATCAGTGACCACACACCCCGAACCAGAACGTTTCCCGCAGCCAGACGCGGTTATCAGAGACAGCTCGGTTATCAGAGACAGCTCGGTTATCAGCTCGCCACAGGCCCGACGCTGCCCGGCTCCCTGAGCGCTCACGGCGCTACGGGCACGGCCAGGACCCGGCGGGGAGCGCCGCCGAGGGAACACCACCACCGCCGCGCCTGCTCGGCACGTCAGCGGCTCGCTCCCGGCCCTCCGCCGCCACAGGGGCCGCGGAGCCCCGCCCGGCGCGGGAGGAGCCCGGGGCCGCGTCCCAGAGCCCGCCCGGCCCGGCCCGCGGCCGCCAAGGGCTGTCGCTAAGATGGCGACCAAGGTGAGTGCCGCCTGGCGGGGGGAGGGCGCTGCCGCGGCGGCTCCCCAGGCCCGGCTCTCCCCGCTTTCCGCCGGGAGGCACCCGCGGCCCCGGGGGGGAAGCTCGAGGGCACCGTGGGGCCTCCCGCGGCCCTCGAGGGCTCGCGGAGCCGCTTGGCCGGGGAAGCGCAGCGGGGAGGCCGCCGTGCCGCTCCTGTGGCCCCCTGCGGGCCCTGGCGCTGCCTGCGCGGCTTCTTCACGCCAGGGCTGGGAGCAGGCGGCTGGAGCGCGGGGGGGCTGAGGTGAAGGGGCGGTGGGAGTTAGGAGGCCTCGGCATCGCGCTTCTCCGTTACGGAGCGGTGCCAGAAAGAGCTGGCTCCAGAGCTGGTGCGGTGTGCCCGGGGAATAAAAGGAGTGTTTCTCTTCTGGCCGTTCTCCGTCTACCTATGGCTTTCTGAAATGCCTTATTCAAGAGGTGAAATGTCGTGAGGTTACTTGCTTGTTACTAGAATTGTAAGGGTAGTACATCACTGAAGCACGCTGTTCCAACTAACTGGGTCACAAGTGTCTAAAATGTCTTTAACTGTAGATAATGTAATGTGTTTAAACAGGGCAAAATGTGCTTGTAGAGATCAAGACTTTCTCTCAAATATGTACGTGGGTTTTCCAGTCTTCGCAGCCCAGCTGAGGAATATGTTGCTCTCACACGTGAATCTTCATACTTTTACAAAGTGTTTTCAATGCATGTCTGCAGGGAAGGCATGATGCAAATGAGGCCAGCCGACAGAATGGGAGCGGAGCCTTTTACCTTAGGCTGTACCTGAGAAAGGAAGCCATTTGGCTTCACCATATGTCTGGTGATCCTGAAGTAATATTGTTGAGTACATAGATTTGAATGATTCAGTACCTTTGGATAAGTGACGTGAATTTATGTGTTGTTAATTACTATGAAAAATTAATAGATTTCCATTGTCGTTAAGTTTTCCCTCTCTGTGGGTTGCCCACTGGCAGACAAAGATCAAAAACAAATCCACAGAGTTGAAGTAAGTTTAGTTGAAGTGGAAGGACACTTCGTTGCACCTATGTGCATGTTTTGTAGATGTCTTTAGAGACTTGTAAATAAATACATATGCGAACCAAAGCTTCCAATGATCTTCCTGCCTCGTGTAACTTGTGGGAAAAATAAAAAGGGTCAGGGGCAGCTTTCTGCTCCGAATCAAGACATCTGAGTGATAGCAGAAAACTAAAAGCCCCCGCCTATCATTCGTTTAATAACACCTCTCCACTGAAAATGTGGCATGAAGCAGCTGCTAAAATTTTAATCTCATTTTAATCTGGCTACTAGATTCTGCTTTTGTGACAGAGAAGGCGTACGTAAGATAGACACATACATCAGGTTTTTGCATATAGCCCCCTTCTTTGATTTCCTCTGGCCGTTTGGAAGGTTCCCTTGGTGGCGCACCAATTCGTGGAGCAGAATTGTGCATCTGTGGAGCTTCAGCGAGAAACTACTTAGGTCTGGGAGAGACACATAAATGGAATATGTGGTTTTATTAGCCTTTCGTTGGTATTCTGCATCTTTTGAGTTGAAGATAGGGAGTTCTTTATAGTGATGAAGCTTTTTAGGTTTTTTTTTTTTTTTTTAATATAAAATGTGTTTTTGATCTTTGATAAGATTCCAACACTTTGAAGTAGGTTGTTTGAAATATACAGTGACTTAAAGTCAAAATTATCCAGATAGATTTGACAGCTTTATTGCTATATTTTGATCAGTTTTACTCCAGTTCTACTACTAAAATGCACGGCTGTAACAATGTTCTGCTAGCGAGCATATTTTTCATCACAGCATATATTTCATCAGCAAATAATTGCTCTTCAGTCTCCTCATGACAACTAGTGCCATGTCTGGTAGTTGTGCAGTTCAGTGCTTTGAACCAACTGCTGGGCTTTCTATACCTGTGAAAAAACAACCAGGAAATCTTTTAACCATTACCATTCACATTTTGTGTTGGTTTTGTTGGTTTTTTCCTAACTAGGGCGTGAAGGTGTGTAACTGGTGATATCTGTAATTCTGGTGATGTCTAGGTCTATATTCATATTGAATTTATCTCCAAAAAGTGTCATCCGGGGTCATGGATTTTATAACTTCTGGTGTTTAGCTCTGTTGCCATTAGGGACCGAGTGATTTTTTCTGTTGTTTTCACAGGGCTTAGGTCAGAGCGTTAATTCAGATAGCAGAACCATCATTAAAATATGGAGCAGATGTTGAGCTAAACTCTTTCTTTTTTTTTTTAAAGGCAAATTCAAATATTTCCCAAGTTCATTAGCAAGAGTTTTTTCGTTGTTTTGAATCTGTAATTGGCTGAAATTCTGGAGTTGTTTTACTGACTGACTGTGCAATTCCAGAATTTTTACAGCCTGCAGATGTTTTTCTACGTGATCCTGGAGTTTCTTAGTTCTCTATAATGTCTTGAAGATATCGTAGGTAAATTATCTTACTTTAATCAAATATGCTTATTATTTTTATTTTCAAATTTTTGAAAATTTTAAGAATCAAATATTCTTTAAAATATTTGATTAAAGAAAGATAATTTAATTACGATATCTTCAAGACATTAAGAAATTCATAATAAATTAAGAATACCTTAGCTAATTTACGTCTTTTTCATATACGTAGTCATTGGACAAAGAAGAGGATAACTCACCGTAGCAAAGCCCTCTGAATGTAGGTGCCGGTGCTTTTCCTTCTCCTCGGTTCTTTGTGATTTCCATGGAAGAGAGGGAAACCTTCTTGGAGTGGTTGTGCCAGCAGAAGCCTTAGGTAGTAGAGCTGATTTTTAAACATTCATGCATTTGTCTTCAGGCACCCAAAAGTAGAGCAATTAGTGTCAGTCAGGAATTGGGCTGCTTTCACATTTGGGCTTCCTGTGTTACACTTAGAAAGTCACAGCGGTTTGTAGTGCTAAAGCAACCTAAGCAGGTAACTTTTTTGTGCTTTCTCGCTTCTCAATTTTACTTTCCTTGTAGTATCTCCTGAAAATTGGCATGCTGGCTTGGTAGCACCTTGTACCGAAGTAGGTTATCTGAATTACAGGACATCTGAAATAGTTTTCTGTAATAATATGAAAGCCAGGCCTTTCCTTGAGGACTGCTGTACCTTCGTGGACCATCTTCTGCAGCTCAGGCTGTGCCGTTTCGCTCTGTGCAATATTATCTCAAGGACAGTTACTGTGTTCATTGGTTCATACTGTGACTGTTGCCATCCTCTTCCACCTATTTGCTGCATCCTGGGGGTGTCCAGTGCTAGGGAAGCTCACGAGCACCCGCAGGGCCTCCTGGGGACGTTCTGGGCTGCGGCGAGATGGCAGTGGGGAGAGCTCCGCGGTCAGCGGATGGCAGGTGCTTAGCTCACCTCCAGCTGGAATGCTAAGGCAGTGAGGTTAAAAAAAGTTCCTATGAAGCTATATTTGAATTCAAGCTTTGTGTAATGCAAGCTATTTTTTTCCAACTTCAGTGTTTTGAGTAGACTTGAAGCTATCATGACCAAACTTAATGTCGGTAAGTTGCATTGCAGGGGACCTGATTTGAAAGGTTAAGCGGAGTTCTTTATTCCAGTTATCGCACTGTGTTTTTGCTTAGTGTCGTTTTTCCAAGCAGACAATAGTTGAACCGTTCTCTGAATTGGAAAGAAGATGACATATTGGCTGACATCATGGGGAATTCCTGTAAATAAAGTTGAGGTGTTTTTTGCTGAAATAAACATGTCATTCGTTGACTTGGAGTACTTATGCATTGACTAGATCAGAACTTAATTTATCACAGTGGGTGATGAAAGCAGTAAAGTTGCATTGATCATTAAATCCTCCCCTGTATTTTAGATAGAACTTGTTCTGGGTGATTCCTAGCTTTTTCTTTACCATTGCTATTTCAGAAAGTGTTTGGGGAGGTTTTTGAAGGTATGCTATTTTAAAAAGATCTTGAAAGTGACTAATTTAATCCCATATTTGATCAAGCACAATACCATAGTAAAATTCAGATTGTATTGAAGTTTTTATTTCTACATTGACTCCCTTTTTTCACCTGTCTCAGGTGGTAAAGCTGGCAGCTGTTTCTTCGGGTCTACCATTTGCATGTACTGTATACGCAGCAACAGAAAAGGAATCCAGAAGTCAGCAGGTGAAGCCAACTCAAGTAAGAGTTTGTCATTCTTGAAAGGAACGCTAGAAAAATTGACAAATATCTTTCCACTGATTTTTATTACCCAGTAAGTAAAATACATACTTGAGTGTTATTTGATAATATACGTTACCTCCTAAATAATTGGCCTCTACAGCACAAATAAAACATGAAGAGTGTAAGGTAGTGAGGTTTTATCTCATTTTGATTATTGCATTATTTCCAGACTTAAGTCAGATAAAGTAGAAGAGTATAATACTTGCTCCTAAGTCTTTTCCTATTGCACAGTTTCTAGCAATAAATTACATGCATCTTACAACTCTTCTGGCTTATGCTTTTTATGAATAAAATATATTTTTATCATACTCAGTAATTCTACTTCTGGAACCTGCACAATACTTCCTGGTTTTATTTCTGGAGAATTAACCAGTAGTCACACTTGTGTAATGCAATTTTCTAAACGTAAAAGAGCGTGCTTTAATATGCACTTTGCTGTACTTGGAAGACTAAAGATTTGTGGTCTTGAAAAACACTATTCAGTGTAAATAAATACTAGTCAGCGTACAAAACAGTCTCCCTGCAGTCCAGTTATGTTTTTCTTTCCAGCTTCCAATTTATAGCTCACCGCTCCTGAAATTGAAATACGTTGAAGAACAGCCTGGTCTCTTGCAGAAGCAATTCTCTTCAGTAAGACAGGCAACTGGCCGCTACGTTGGATGGTGTAAGGTAAGCAGTGCCTGCATCCAAGGTTTGCTATAATTTCTGACAGCGCTAGGCTAAGACCTCCAAACAACATCATATTTAACTCTGTGTGTTGTTTCTTGAAGTTTCTTGTTTTTGGAGAGACCTGTAATTTAAGACGCAAAATGAACCCTTCTCTCATTGTTCTCTCCTGTTCTTTAAATAGGGAACCTGTGTGCTCTCCGTGTTTTCCAAGTCCAAAGGCAGGGAGATCAGATAGGTCCCTTGCAGTCCATACTCCAGTGGATCTAGGCCGACCCACAGTGTCAAGTTCAGAAATCCCTTTTGCTTGAGTTCTGCAGCAAGAATTTCAGAGGGTACTTCCTGCCAGCATAACTGTAATGCAGCTGGCATTCTGAAATCCCAGGTGCAGTCTCCATGTAGAGAGTGCTGCTTTCACAGGACGGGTTAAAAGGCCTGATTCAGGTACTTCAGGAAAGACAAACTGAGTGAATCCGACATTACAGCTAAAGCAGGATATTGCTAACTGTTCGTCAGAAATATGTCCCAGCTCTATCACTGAATATTCTAGTCACAGAAGACGATGTGATGCCTGTCACCGGTCTCTTGATTGCTCGTCAATGGCAGCTTCTTACCCTGACTGCTGTTTGTGGAATATTATGCTTGTATTTTCCTATTACAAACAAAACAGGCTTGAGCAGAAAAAGACAGAAATCAAAACGCGTACATGTATTTTCTGTCAATTCCACTTCCATTGGTCTCTGAAAATCCTATTAATGACTACATACCTGAAACCAGTTGGTTACCAGTCTGTATCAAACTTTTCCATGCCCTTAATTGGGAAGTGTCAGAGGTTGACTAGCAGGGACCTCTGGTGGCACAACATCAGCGTTACCACAAATCCTATTTCAGTGATAAAACTCCTAATTCTTTTTTATTAATCTCATAAAGGACATGTATTTACTTGATTTGTGTAGCAATCTGAGGACAGATATACTAATAACAGGATAAAGAACAACAAGTTGGCTGATTTGAAAGGAATAACGCAAACTAGTTGCGTGCACCTCTTAAACCAAATGAGCATTGTGTATCTTCAGCGAAACTGAGCACCGTTTCCACAATCGAAAGACGAAGTCAAAGAAACTTACCCAATAAAGCCGGGGAAGAGGAGATTTTATAACTGAATTGCCTTACGTTGCACAGGTGGCGTCCAGGTGTTTTGCTGCACTGCAGTCTTGTTGGTTAAACACAAGGATGTTAATTTTGAAAATGCTCTCATGATATTAAAGAGAAATTGTTTAATTACCTAAGGATGGAAGTTGTAAAAAATACAAGTTTGGTAGTCGATCAGGGAATAGTCTCAACATAGCTACTGTAAAAGTTCACTAATCTGTTGGTTTTTTTCTTTTTTTAAAGTTACATTATATTTCTTTATCTCACTGTTTTGAGCCTTATGTACCTGCTGGCTAGTTCTGTACTGAAAACGTCTACTTTTGCAAAGTATTTACATTTATTTTATTTTACTTTTCTATAGGATGCTTATTTGTTCATTAAAAATGGAATAATGGATTCAATTCAGTTTGGGAAAGGTAGGCACGTCACGTATTTCTGAGTTGAACCTTTTCTGTTGATTCTCCTAGCAACTTAGAAAACTGGTCAAAACAAATTGTAGTTAAAGAGGAAAAACTTCTCAAGTGAGGGAATTGACCAACTAAGTAGTATTTCTTATTCCTTTGATTTTTCGTATTCCTTTTTTTTCCATGTTTTGAGATCTTGTGATATATTCTGTTTTTGCAGATTTAAACTTTTGGGTGGACTGTCAAAACACGAGATTTTGTTGTGATTTTGTTGAGGGAAGGTACAGAGAACATCTCCCGTTGCCTTGCATTCTGCAATGTTTTTTGAAGTTTGCGGAAGGGAGTGACTCTGGAGTAGGTAGCACGTAGGCAGTGCTAACTCTTACTTTAATTTGTAAACTTTTGAGTATAGAGCTAAATAATTGCACCAGTCTGAAACTACAGGTAAGAGTAATTTTCTATAACAGTGATATACTGGGAAAGTCAAAAATATTTATTGTCTTAAATAATCTATATTAACTCACAGTAAAATTACACCTTAAAGCTGTGTTTTCCTTTTTGTTTCGTAAGGACTAGTATTTTATAAAACATAAAGTATCTAAAGAGAAAAATTGCTGAGTTTACTGCTGAGCTTTGAGGACTGGGGTTCTGGTCCTGGCTAACACAGGCTTCAGATTGTGCACCTGGAAAGTCAGGCATCTTCATGCATTAACACAAACTCCAGTGTTGGACTGTTTTCAGTTTGGGATATTTATCATTTTACTTCCACCTTTATTTCCTGACTTGGAAATAAAAGATAACGAGTAATGTTGAATAACTATACCTTTTTTTTTTTCCTGAGATGCTTATGTTTACCTGAAGAATCCACCACCAGAATTTCTTCCCAAAGTTGGCATGATTACAATCTCAGGCCTAGCTGGTGTAGTGCTGGCAAGAAAAGGTAGGGTTGGTAGGGTTTTTTTGCTTATTTTCATCATTGATGTGTTGAATATTTAGCATGTACTGCTAATGGCCCGGTACGTTTAGCATGTACTGAGAATGGCCCAGCCATTCCCAGCTGGAATAAAGAGGCCCAGGTCTCCAGGTTCCTGCCTTCTCCAAATTCTGCAGTCTGTGTCCTTGGGAGAGTGTGCGTGGAACTACTGAAGAACCACTGCAGCTCCTAACTGACACGGACATTCTTCTCATTTTTCACGGTTTTGGAAAATCTGGTCTGGGATTGCTCCTCACTCAGCTTGGAGAGTAGCAGTTCTCTCTTCCAAACCTGGCCGTTTGCTGAGCTGTAAATCCCTTTCTGCATTTCCTCCTCTTCAGCCATAGTGGGGATAAATTGGATATAAACAATGGTTAGGGGTTAAACAGTTGTGTTTAACTGATACTACCACTTAGCTTTATGTTACCTTACTGTCTAATTATTTGAAATATTTGGCTTTATCCAGATTCTAGATTTAAGAAAATTGCTTATCCCTTGGGACTTACTACTTTAGGAATTTCAGTATGCTACCCGGCTCAGTCAGTACTACTTGCTAAGGTAAGTTTCCTCATGTTTTAATGTTGAATTAACAGTGAATTTAGTCACAGCATTACAGTTTCACTTGACTTAAGTGTCAATCTTTGGGCACCCTATATTACTAAACTGCTAAAAGTTTTTATTTGTGGTTTTTTTGTTGTTGTTGTTGTTTTCTTATATACAAATCAATGAGGATTACAGTTTCTCAAGTCATTGGGGAACTTCCTAGATTCATTGTTATAAAACTTACATGTCAGGGTCAGAAGAGTCAGAAATGAATAGGAATGCTACATCATAACCTAGCTCGGTAAGCTACGTCCTTGTTTCCTGTCTGCTTACATTATGCTTCAACACACTTTTTGTGGTTGCAGCTGTGAAGCACTCTGTATCCACAGAGGAGTTCTAACATTTCTCCTTATTCATTTACTTTTCTAAAATACGAAAGACTGAAGGATTTGGACATTTTAAAGCAAAGAATTGCTTCCTTCCTTGGGCCAGGTCATCTTTTGAAGTTTTTTTCTTTTTCCCTTTTGTGTTACTGTCTTTGATCATTTCCAAAATAGCGAGGCAAGTCTGGATTCCTGTAAAGCTGGTGTTGCAGTCTATTGTGCTAACATTTACAAAACACTGTTCTCTGACAGGGTTTTGATTTTATTTTGAATAGATGATATTTTGATTTTATTTGGATAGATATGTATGTAAATGAACGCTTCGTGTGGATTTCTAATAGCAATGTAAATGCTGTTCAGGATTTGCTTGATGTAAGAGAAATATGCACTAGATTTTGAAAAGCAGATGATTGCAATGTGTCTTACCTCAGTATGGTGTTGCACTTGTTCTCATTGAAATGAGGTGTGTTGCATTTGAATGGTTAAAGCTGTTTTTAAACTGTGCTTTTTGTTTTCTAATAGGTAACAGGGAAAAAGGTAATTTCTGCAAGCCACCAAATCTATGAGGCGGTGCGATCGCTGTGGGCAGAGAAGGAGGATGTCTCCAAGGTAGGCTTTCTAAGTAATGACCATAACTCATAAATGCAAAGGGAGAAAAAAGTAAATGAGAAGGTCAAGTACCATTTTGCTGATAAGTATAATCAGTAAGATTACTGATAGCGTTAAGGGAGGCACAGAAACCCTTCTGATATTTTTTTTAATTTCAGTGTATAGTTAATGTAAGATTTGTTACAGACCAACAGACTCTCAGATTCTCTGTATGCTTCCACAGGCACACAGATGCACAAGAGAAGAGAGTTTCTCTTAGAGCTCATTTTGAGCTTGGCAAAAGTTAACCCATTCTGATTCAAGGTTTGCTCCTAAGGAGGCCACTGAATTTAAGATAGAGAAGATACACAGAATTAGCACAGATCTGACTGATTTGTTTTTAAACATACCAGTGAAGGTAATTCCACAATCCTTTCAGGACGTCTGTTTAAGTTACCCTGTGATTTTATTGTGTTTGTCTCAGATTGAGCTTATTTTTTTCTTGTCCTGTTCTTGTTGCGGCCATAGTGAACAAATGCTCGTTAACCTCTTTACATTGACCTATTGCATATAGGAAATTTCTCTTTTTGTTTGACATGATCTTCTCCATAGAATAAGCTACTACTTTATATTACTGGGGAGATATTATTTGTCTTTCTGTCTTCTGTTAACTAAGGGTTCTGTAAGTGTTCTGTAAGATCTCAGTATTTTTTCTGTCTCATGTAAGACTATAGATTCCTCGTGTAAAGAACAGTGACTTCTCTGTGAAGTAATTTGAGGGTCTCAAGTATAAACAGTATCAGACTGAAGTATGCACTCATGAAATTGCTTCCATGTGAATTTGAAGTTCTGCTATCTGAACTGGGGGGAGGTTTTATGCAGGTTTGTTGGTGTTTGTTTTTGGTTTTCCAGCTGTATCCACTGTACGCAACTGACTATTACCAGCTGAATGTCATTGTATGATCTCATATCTCATAATTTCATAAAAGACAAGCTTTCAGACAACTTAATTTTGCAGTAATGTATTAAGCATTTTATTCATGTTTGGTTCACAGCTGCAGCAAGAGTCGAAATCACTTACACAAGAAGATAAGAAAAAGAAAGAAATTTCTAATACAAAACCTGAATCTGCTATTGAGTCAAGATCAGTTAATAGAACAGAATCTTCTCCAACAGAGTCTTGGAGTGCTAAAGATCCAGTGCCTTCATCAGGTGAATTAAAAATTCAAACTGTAATCTCAGTTACAACATGCAAATCCAAGGGAGGTTCTGAATTCCTTGGATTCATTTTGTAGTTCCCTTGCTTTGAAGTGGAACAGGCTGTCATAGTGTCATAGTTTCATATTCTTGAAAATATCTTGAAGACAGAATCATTTAATAACTATATCACAGCCTCGGGGAGATAATTTTCTCACTGTGGAACCTGTCAGAGTTTGAAAATTATCTGTTTTTTGTTCCTCCTCAGTAATGTTTTCTTTCATTCCATACGGTGTGCACCATATTGCTAGCAATGCGATCACGTCACCAAGTAAAATACCTACTTTACCTTATCTTTCTATGCCAGAATTTAAGGATTATTGCCGGGTTTTTATTTGTGAAAACAGCTAGTTTGAATTAGTGTTCATTTTCTCTGTGTTCTTTATCTTCAGATGTTGGTAAAAGAGGAATAAGTGAATGACAGAGGAAGCACTGCATTTTATTGTGCTAGTTTTCTGCAGTGGTGCTCCCCATGCATCTTGAGTGTCTGGGATAATTGACTAGAACGTGTAACAGCGTATCTAATGTACAAGTGTTTTGATAGGCCAGTTGCTAAGAGTAATTGTAGAATTGCCTGTTAAAGTGGAATTGAATTTGTTTCAAAATGCTGCCAGATTTTGTAAGGGTAGGTTGAAAATTGTACTTGACGTGCTTGCTTGCTTCTTTCTGTTGCGCTTTTTACAAGAATGCTTTTTTTCTGGAAAGCAAAGAGAACATATTTGGATTATTCTTTTTCCCTTTCTTTTCACCATTAATACAATCGCATCTTTCTTTGCTTTGCCCCTTTGTTTTTTCTCATTTAGTGTGTGGAATGTTTTGGTCTCAAAGCTATCGTAGATCTCTTGCACAACAAGTAGAATTAGTTCACATCCCTAACACAGACGTTCCCTAAATTAATCTGGTTTGTTAGTGAGCTTCGTTTTCATTTGTCCAAAAAAAACAACCAGAGTTTTTAGGGGAACATAGTGCCGTTTATTAAACCAACTGATGATGTAGCTGGAAGAGGTGTGGAGCAGTGTTAGGAGGCACAGTCCTACAGAAACCTGGCGTCATGTTCACAGAGGTCCTCCATAATGACAGCATCAGTGAATGTCAGTGTTTGTGCCTCGACGTTCAGGTTGAGTGCGAGGGCTACGCATTTCACTAATCTTAATTTGTTTGAAGACATAAAGTGGAACTATGTAAGTGTGTTTTTCTTCCTTTGGAATCCTTACCCGCCGGCTGTGAGCAGCTGTGCAGCGGCTTCAAGGAAGATTCAGCTGTGCTGGGGGGTCAGCTGTGCTCCTGGGAGCGGTGTGGGCAGGAAGAATCAAGACTTGTTCCACATCATCCTGAGCTTTCTCT
Source organism: Nettapus auritus (assembly GCA_011076525.1). Lineage (NCBI taxonomy): Eukaryota > Metazoa > Chordata > Aves > Anseriformes > Anatidae > Nettapus > Nettapus auritus. The sequence goes on from CM021768.1 coordinate 2,592,158, forward strand.
TCCTTTCTATCTGTAGGGCAAAGCATCGCTAATTCTTCTCTCACCCTGTGGTGTTCAGGAGCTCCATCTGCTGTTGTATGCTAATAATTACAACATTACAGAATCAAGGGGGACCTCTGAAAGATCATCTAGTCCAGTCCCCTGCCAACCATTACTTCATCAGTCTGTGACACACAGATTTAACTAGAACATGTGTATTTTTGGTCATTCATAAGTGCTTAATAATTCAGTAATTCTCAAAATGTGTCAATAAGCTTTTTTCCTAGAGCTCAAAAAGTTATTTAATATATTTTGTTAATATGTTTCTTTCATGTTTCTAACAGGAACAGGGAAGACGACAAAATTTAAACCTGACCCAAAGCTTATGGACCACGGTCAGTCCAGCCCAGAAGATGTGGACATGTACAGTACAAGAAGCTAAGATGTCTGCTTATAAATCTTCGCAAAGTATCACAGATAAGGGGGAGGGAAGAAGGGAAGGAATGATCCTTGTGACTCAAACTCTGTGAGGTATAATTCAGTCAGGTATTTTCATATATCCCAGTTTGTATTATTGACTCACTTGATTCTGTTTAATGAATATTTAGTTTCTCACTGCCAGTGAGCAGCGAGGATTCACTCGTATTCCGTGTTACCAGTGCGACACTGAGACAATGAGATTTGTCAGTGTCTTCTCACAGCGAGGTTTCTCTGTGCCAAACTTGTTAATAAATGACATTTCACAAAGGAGATTTGAAAATGCGAATGTATCTCTGTACTTGAGCTCAGATTTTCACTGATAGAAGAATGTGATTGATGGGGTTAGAGAGGCTTCTTTGTTTCTTGTTCGCTTTCAGCTCTGGAATGAAGTGCAACTTAGTGGTCTGAGTAGCCTTAAAAAAACTAGTTGTTTTATCATATGATTAGCGTTGTCTCTAATGCTTGTATAAACAAGTCACTTCATTGCAAAGTCATTTGTTGTTGTTTGCCTCTTTCACAGACGTAAATGGAAACTGAACTTCTTGTCTTGCATGCCTGTTTTGTGTTGAAATGTCACTTAAGTTGGGACACACACAACTGATCTCTAAAACATCCATTGCAGACTATGCATTAGTTTCTACCTACTTCTAATATTTAGAAGAACTGTATGCAAATTGCTTAGTACATGAGAATGATACAATTTATACAGAGTGAATTAGCAACGTTTAGGAAATGGAAACCTGCTGTAGTTTGGAGGTTTAAAGTAAATGCATAAATGGTTAAAAGTGCTGACAAATCTGTACAAGCGCCGAAGTAGTAGGCAGTGAGAACAGCAAGTGAGAACACCACCATGCACACAGATGGCTTGCTTGGAAGTCTTACACCCCAGAGAAGCACTGCTTCAAATGAACCTATTTTCAGCACTGGGATATGAAGGGATATTTGTTCCTGTTCTCAGTAAGAATAGGTTTCACAACCTGATTTCTTCTTCTCAGGCTGCTTGTGCAAAGCCAGACGATTTAATACAGGCAGTGTTCCTGCTGCTGCTGTGGAACTAGCGGAAGTAGTGAGGGGATATTGCGTGATGGGATGTGCACAAAGCACGAATGATGAATAAGCAAATCACAAGTAAGGCTTTCATGGTGGCTCAGAAACAGATCTGATATTTTGGAATCCAAATTTGGGCCTATACAGAGTCCAACACAAAGTAAAGGCAGTAAATGTGAGGTTAAAAAAGAAGATTTCAATCAGTTGCTCTTGCTTGGGACACCTGAGTTAGAATGTCATGTGTTTTGTTTCTTTAATCACTTCTTAAGGCCCAGGAAACTGTCAGAGTTCAGGCAGCAAGCGGAGGATATTAAGTCAGTCTTCACAGAGCCGAACAAGATGCATACAGTGTTACGTCACGGAGAGAGCAGCAGAAAAATTAGATGGCTGGTTTCGTATGCCATGTTCAGGGAAACATTTGAAGACATAAGGCAGGAAATGAAAGTGATGAAGAGATGGTCATTTTCAAGTGCAAGACGGGATGGCAGGTATTATGTATCTCCGTCTCTGGCCCGTTGGTCAGATTCTGGTTTAAAAAAAGGGAAAAGCATGTGCTCTACGCCTAGATTCTATTTAAATTCTAACTTACGTCCTTCGAGTGATGTGCTAACACAAGAAGGCAACAAGAAAGGTAAGAGAAGATGCAGATTTGTGTTGTTTACTGTGGTGACATTTTTCAGGACGCAGAGGGAAACTGTGCGTAGGAATTAGTTTTCTGGGAGCAGGGGAAGAAGCTCCCTTAGATAGCTGTTAAGGAACAGGCATAGGCAGTCTTGTACTAGAGTGCAAAAAAGTTCTCTGATTTTTTTTCCCTGGGATTTCTCTGTTGTTCCACATTCTCTTCTACGTGAGACAGTGATTTTGTCTGTTTGTTTTCTATCAGGAGTTTTTGTTCAGTATCCCACAGTCAAAAGCCTGGGATTAAAATCAGGGGCTTGGGTTTCTGCACTCAAATACAGCCAAAGAGGATCTGCAGCCAAAGAAAATAGGACAATAAAGTGAAAAGCTTTGCATCCTGGCTGGGTGTTTTCTCTCCTGTCAGAAAGCTCGTTGGTGTTTCTGTATCCTGGAAAATAGATTAGTAGTGGAATTTGTTAGTAAAACCTGGAAAATAATAGAGCATAATAGTTATTTACTACCAAAAATTTCTATTGGAGTTACTTGTCTTGTCTCTCCATGAGACACATGAGAATAATTTCCAGAGGTGGCAAAAAAGAAGCAGATTATTACAGGGAAATTGGGAATATATTTGCTAGAAGGAAAGCAGCCCAAATCAGATTACTAACCCGGTTTTGTGTTGGAATGATGGCCGTAAATATTCATTGCTCAGATGCTCTTCTGAGAAGTGTTTATTTGTCAGCTGTGAAAAGATTTCAGCCCCCTTCAGATAGGAAGCTCCACATTTCATGTGGCTTCTTCCAGATAACTAGAAGGAGTTGTGCCACGTCTCTGTATCGGTTGCGGTAAAGGTGCTGCGTGTTAGAATTACACGGTGCCGCAGTAGAAGTAAGGATATATATTGTATTTTTTATATGATGTAAATGAAATATTTTTGAAAAGTCCAGTATATTTTGAAGAACTGAGTCACATGATAATAATTTATAAATATTTTTAAATTAATGCATGCTCTTTTATTTAATATTTATTTTATTGGTTACATAGAGATTGGGAATTTGTTGATTCTTTTTTTCTTTATTAACATAAACCCAATTGTGGTACTTTACTTTGTGATTTCATTGTGAAACACCTGAAAATAAAGGGTGATACGATGCTTTTAAACAATAAGTTTAACTTCTCTGTGGTTCCTCAATTGTAGAGCAAATATTCCGTTCCTTTTCTTTAAAGAACGTTGTAAATGTTAATTGGTAAACGTGACTAAGTCACAGCCGTGTCACCAATGCTCGGAAGAAAATAACTTCAGCTGTCAAGTGCTGAAACGTGCATTCCTGGGACAAATCATCAAAGCAACATGCAGGACGTATTAATACGCAGTATTCAGATGTTTGTGCTTGTGTTAAAATTTAAGAGCTTCCATCGTCTTTTCTTGGTAATTTCTTTTCAAGAACGCTGAGGCTCAGAACTGACAAAAGAAAGGGCTTTTATCCGCACTGGAGGAGTGGCACACAGTGCTTAAGGAGTGAGACAGATAGCAAATGGATTTACCAACCCGTGGCTCCATGCTAACCTTCCAGGTAAAGCAATTTGCCAATCCAAGGGTCATAAATAATGTTATACGTGGTGTAAACTACAATGTAACTACCCAAACCAAAAATGTGTGGACAAGTAATGTGCCTATTTCAAATGGCAGATTGTCATTAAGACTCTTGAATAACTGAGTGGATATTTTACAGATTAATTCGTTGGTACACCTCTCCTGTAGTGACGGAGTATTTCTGAATGACATCAAAATACATAAATGTATATTCTAAATCTAAAAAGGAAGTGCAGTACTACAAAGTCTATGCTTTTAAAAAGGAGCATTACTATGCACTAGGTTGCATATAGCTTTTATTTTAAATTGCGGGGATTCTAGGAAGAAAAGCTCAGATAGGCGCTGATAGGAAGCTACAGTCAAGCAGATAGAGTATAATCAAAACCGTTTGAGAAGTTAGTATTTATAATGCCACAGTACTGATGAGCTCTCCTTGTAGACCAGAGGAAACGTACGCACCAAACAGAAATGCTAAGGAGAAGGAAATCTAAAAGGTGGAAAATGTTGTTAGTGTACTCATTTTTTACTGGAAGAGACTTCTTTGCATTTTCAAGTCTAATAGCTACACGTATGTCATCTCACAAGAAAGAGCGTGTCAGTACATACTAACAAGTTGTAGAAGGAGAAAAGAAAGGAAAGGGAAGTAAAAGTTGTATCACCACCTTGACAAGGGTGCAAGGGATGTGCATTTGGGCGTTTGGAGTTTGCTGAGGGGCAGAGTGAGAACACCGTTATTCAGGATGCAATTGTCTGTGACTTTTCAGTTATGGGCTGTAGGAAATTGCTTTTCCTGATTAGAACAACTCACCTGTGTACAAATTGCAAATTAAAAAATTCCCGTCTTCTGTTTTAATCAAATGTGAAAGCCGAGGTGGAGGTGTTTGTTTATCCCACAGCACGAAGTACCTGTGCTTAATGCTTAACGTTCAGCAGCTGTGAGCTGGAGCCAGAGGGAAAGTTTCGTGTCAGCTGGAGGAGCAAAGCATGTGAACCAACAGGTACGTACGCTTCTGTGTTATGTGGAAAGAAAGATGACACGTTTTTTTCCTACTGAGGTATGTGTTAATGTCTCTCTTCTTGTTTGAGAAAACAGTGTGATTCTGGTATCTGTTGTGAAACAGGCTTCTGGCAGGGCTGAGAATCGGTGTTGTCCCCTGCTGTAAAGCTGTTGGCCTTGCAGCCAAAGCCGTATTGTTCTAAGAATGTACAATATGCCAGGCATTGATTTTTACAGATAATTATTTATCCTTTGAAAAATAAAGGTTAAAGTGTACCTTTCTGTTAGGTAACTGCATTTGGCATGTGTTTATAAGCAGCTGTTTCCTGTTAAACAAAGAAATCTGTGTTGGGATCTTGAGTTAGAAATGTCGAGAGCATCATCGTAAAAACTGTCATTTGTACTAACTTAAATTTCTAAACAGCTTATCTTTCCCAAGCTTTGGGTGTATCTCCATTTATTCCTGTGTGTTTCAGAAGGATGTTTTCTGTCTCAGAAGGATAGTAAAACACTTTCCCTTTCTCTGATTTGTAACTTGGTTTGCAACCTGACTCGGGCTGAAGCTCAGGACCCATGAAGTGACTGAGGTTATTTCCTCACCCAGGAAGTAATATTTGGAGTTTCTGTTCCTCCTGTGGCCGTTAACCACATTCTTCCAGGGTTTAAAGCTCATCCCAGTATAATTAAGACTGCTAAAGCACTTGAAAAATAAAGCATTGTTTGTGCAAAGTGCATCTTATCAAACCATAGCTTCATAGAAATCACAATGAAAGAGATTAAATACTAGAGATTTGTTGTTTAGCACTTTTTTTTTTCAGATCTCCATTTCTCCCTCCTCTCTTCTCCTGTAGTTTTCCAGTTTCTGGAGACATTGGCACTGGCAGTACTTCAAAGGAGTCGGCTTCGATTGCGTAAGGCACTCGGTGGGCTGTTGATGAAACCCACTGACGCCAGCGGTGTCAGCTAGGAATCTTTGTAGTGCACTAAGATTTCTAGCATGAGCTATTATCATCAGTGAACTGCGTGTCGCTACTGTGTGTTGTAAGTGGGAGCTCTCGCTAAGATTAGTTTCAGTAGCGCCGGTTTTAAGTCAGTTGTTCTTGACTGAACCAAGATTAAAATAATAGAATGTGCATGTAGGCATCGCATATAAATGGTTTTGGTCAGCTAAAAAGACAAGACAGCCTAAAAGAGTGTTTAACTAATTGTAGGTAACAGTTACACACAATGTGCTTCTAATGCCCAGTATTTATGGCGCTGGGTTGTGTTTATGTATCTTGACGTGCCGTTTATAATGTGCAAACTGTATGGGGGGCCACAGAACCAAAGTTTAAAAATACGGCATAGGTCAGCATAACAACCTTTATCCTTCCAGCTCCGTACACTTTCCCGTGTTACATATTCTGTTATCTTTCTGTTATTTTTTTTCTACATAAAAATCACAAATTAATAGAGCTTTTGTTACCTTTATAGAGGTTTGTTGCAATCCATAGGTCAGAAAATCGGGGGGTTGGGGTGTAAGAGAAGTTTAATTCCTGTGAACATCAGATTTACTTCTTTAAATTTAGTCATCTTAATTCATTTCAATATTTACATATCGCAAACAGTTTTTTATGGGTTGAGATGAAAGTTTTTGTATTTAAGAAATTACAAAGGCCTGACTTCCTAATGTAGAAAGCCGAAGGTAGCATTGAGGAGTAGTCTGAGAGAATTTAGGATGGCATTTAAATAGTATTTGTTTTAATAGCTCTCTACGTTTTGTGTGCCTGACACAGTTACTTGCACTTGGATTGTTTGATATCCTTGCATGACAGCCCTCGTCTTTCCCGTGGCCCAAGAGCAGTGGTATGACAGGCTGCTGGGATTGCCTGAAAACTGAAAAACTCCCCTGAGAAATGCTAAACGTAATACTGCACTGAGTAGCTGCCTGTAAATGTGCATGCTTGTGCTCTCTGTCCCAGGAGAGCAGTCCTCATAGCTGTCTCGTCCCAGGGACCAACCTCTCTTCTATGGCTTATTTCAGTAGCGCTCAAATTCTTTCCATGTAACTGCCTAGTTGCTGTAAAAGAAAATACGCTGCCGAGATTACCAGGAAGTTGTATCTGGCATAAGTTAATTAGTAATTTTTATAGAGAAGGATGCTGTAAAACAAGCTCAAAATCCGTGATCCTTGGCTTGCTACAGTCAATAACAGTAGCAGAAAGTGCGTTCTGCTGTTAGCGAAATCTGGAAGAAACCGTCTGTTGTTCCCACACCAGGCTGCAGGATGTCCGTCCTTAACGTCTCGCTTTTCATTCTGTTGCTGGCCGGTGCTTCGCTGAGCGAACAAACTTCAGAACGTAAGAAATGGTCGCGTTTTTGCTTTAGAGCTCGTTAGAAGAGAGATGTTTTTATCAAATAGCTGGCCAACCTTTGGTACTGCTTCCGTGGTATTGTGATTCCAGTGGTGTTGTTTCCGAGTAAATTCTCCTCACTGGTTACGTAGAGATAACTTTTATTTATGGGAAAACAATGAAAATGTTAAAACCTTTGCTTTGCTTTGAAGCTTTTCATAGTTTTTGAGTTCTGTACTCCCAAGAGTACAGTGATACTTATAGTGATACTTTATAGAGACAGAGAAGCCGAAAGTGCTTTCACCTACGCCTGTTATCGTGTACTTCTGTACGTTAGGAAGATCACAACCGCATGAATTACAACAGAAATATTAGGTTGTCTGCTGGTTTTGAACCATTTTAAGTCAACGTGCCCAATGGGATGCATTTTAAACAAAGGAGGCAGTTGGGCTCTTTCTCAGTAGGAAGAACTATTCACTATACGGATTTCTTAAAAATGTACATTGATTTTATAGAAAGTATTTTTAGATGTTTTTGAGACGAAGAGAGAAAACGATCATGAACAAGCACGATAGCCAGAATGCATTGAAAAAAGGTTATTTAAAATAAGTTTTGGAAGGATCTCTGATTCTGTTGATACCTGTAGGACTGGTCAGGATTTTTTTAATTGGAATATTTTCTCTCTGTATACATATATTAACACTTTTAAAGTTGTTGTCAGTACTGCGAGGGGCTCAGTGGTGTATTCCTTAATGAAACAGAATCTTATGGCCTTAATATCAAAGGGCACACTGTAAAAGCACGTCTTCTCATTGGGAAGAGCTGTGCAAAATAATACTCGGCCATATTGGCTTTTTGGTTTTCTAGAGTATCGTAGTGGTGCTTGGCCTTGCAATGTACAGCCTTCCAGTTGTCGTTCCCTTCCTCAGCCTCTCCAGTGGTGTCTATCAGTTGATCACTCGGTTGTACGTTACACTTGGAGTTTTCAGATACATCTCCCCAAATCCTGGACTTCCCTTTTACCAGAACCTCTGAGTCAGCTTGTGCCTTCCTGGTCTGAGTGATGAGTACGGCATTTAGAGTCCTACATAGGAAAGAAACGGGTAGCAAAGACCGCAGGGTGTGAGTTCCAAATGCGGTAACTTCTGATGTCTGATGAAGGTTTGCTAATGAGGAAGTTATTTTTAGACAGCCGTATGTTTCTGCACTATTGTAAGCAGTCAGCTTCTGGAACATAATTTACAGCCCACATTGTTACACAGAAGAGTTGGAGGAGAACCCATATTAATGCAAAACAAATCCTTTTGTGTCGGAAAATAAGGAATAATCACAATGTAAAACACACAAAAAGGTTTTGCTTGGGATGATAATTAGAGGGTTTGAGTCTCAAATGGGTTTCATTATTTCTAGTCTTTGCCAGCAACCCAGGGATGATACATAGTGCAATTTACACATAGCCACGCATAAATGATGCCGTAGAAATTGTAATAATGTCAGCCATACATTTTACTGGCTAATTGGAAGGTTGAGTACAAATTCAAAGTAACTTGAGCAGGTCAGCCTTCATTTGTCAAATCACTTCCAAAGCTTAAAGGGGCAACTCACTGGAAAGAAAGATTTAGTACTCTTTACAGAGTACTTCACTGAAGCTTAAATTTCTGATATAATTAGAAATACAGCCCACTAACAGTATGTTACTGTAGAAATGCATTAAAATATTTGTTCTCTTTTGATTTCCAGCCAACTGCACTGCAGTTGAGGACTTTAAAGCCTGCCTGGGTAATACAGACAACTTCTGTCCTACAAATATCTCGTGTCAATGTAAAAATGAAAAACCTTTTTGCAGGTAGGGTGTGGTTTCCTCTTACATGTTTTTGATATTTTTAATCATATGCCACGTAAATGCAGCTTGTCGAGTGCATTGTTAATGAAGAGCTAAAATTAGACCCTGCAGGTCTAAATGAGAGTAGACGTAGTTCTTGGTTCAGTCTGCATAAGATTATAAATCTGCTACAAAGCATCATATCTGGGAGATGAGTGTAACATTTTCTGGTTTTAGAATATGCTGTAGGTCACGTATTTCATAGTTTAGATAAGTACTGCAGTCCTCAAATTTCACATGCTTGCCGTTGTCTCAGATATTGTACTTTAGAATTGAAATAAGTCACGACAGTTTTTCCAGGTTAATCAAAATTTCTTTAAAGCTGTTAAAAATCAGATATATAAACCTCCTACTCTCCTTGATGTGTTTGCTTCTTCCTTTAAAAAATCATCATATGAATAGAAGTTCTTGTTCACATATTTGGCATATTTTTTTATACATGTAGTTTGACCCTTAGACTTGTTGCAGGAAATGAACAGGAAAATAACAGGGCAGAATTATGAAGCTCATCTGATAACCTGGTTGAGTCAAAGAAATACAGTCATAATATTCGGTTGTTTATTTATATGCAGCTGACCTCCAGTTTTAGGCAATGTATACCAGATCAGATAACTGGGTATTCTGTTTAAATGTTAGTGCAACTCCAACAAGTACAGTGCTACGTTCTTGAAACTATAAATACATATTTTAAATCATATCCAGGTCAATATACGCATCACATCTTAATTGTGGTGAGATATCTGTGTATCTATCTGTTCAGGAGACACTGAAGGTTTTACGTGCTTACGGTTGGCAAAGATCTTTGACCGGAATCATGCTGTGACTGGAGTAATACACCCAGTTCTTAGCAAAGCTTATCGTGGTTTTACTGCAGTGCTAACCTGGATTTGCAGTTCTTGGTTCACGCAGAGACTGGTGGAGTGCATTTGCATCAGATCTAGAATACGAAGGGTAGATATTTTCTCAGATAAACATCACTAGATGAACAGAAAAAAGTACTGAATCCATTGAGCCATGCTGTATTCAATAATTAATAATAGTAAAATATTTTCCTTTTTTATTACTTATTTTTAAATTAAAATAATGTTTCTAAAATGTTTTTGTTTGCAGATGTGATTACTACAGAGAGGGCTGGAAGGAGTATTGGTACATGGGCCCCAAATGCAACCAGCTTTGGAGCACATTGGATTTAATTTTAGTAACCATTCTTCCTGCAGTAGCACTGGCTTCTGTAGTTATTGCAATACTTCAGTTTGTCCGCTGCTGTAAGAGTAAAAAAGCAGGGTAAGTTACTCTGTATGCAGTGAAAAGGGCTTTTGTAATCAAAAAAAGCAAAAGAAGTCTGGCATGCTCATTAATTTTTAATCTCTTGATATTTAAATCAACAAACTTGCCATGTAGCATCCCCTACCAAAGTATTCTTATTCTTTGTGCAGTCTAAAACTAAATGAAAGCACCTTAACAGTTAGTCAGCTTTTTACCAGCGTGCACAACTTTGCTCAAAGTCATTGTTTCTCTTATTTAAAACTAAACAGGCAAGCTTTAAAGATTAATATGTCCGTTTACTACTTGAACTCAAGACTGGCAAATCTTTCTTGTTGATTGATTTGCTAGTAAGGCTTGACTTTCTCTCCACAAATTTAAAAATGAGGAGGGAATGAGACCATTAAATGTTGGCAAGAGTCTCGCAGATTAAACGCTATTCCACTCATTCTTTGGTCCTAAGTATCGTCAATTTGACCTGCTCTTTGCTTTCAACACTTCTGTCTTTTTTTCCCTCTGGAATCTGGCCCAAGTACATACTAAATATATATACAGGTATGTATCTTCCCTCCTTTCCTTGTGCCCTGTTAGCATATACCACTGGACTTCCTCTGTCATTGAAGAAAGTAATAATACGTAGTCATTGTCACAGTAAATCTAAACTTATGATGGGGTTTTTGAACAAATCTGCAGCACAAAAAGATTTAGCATGACCTGCAAAACTTGCTAATGCTCTAAATGCACGTTTTCCCCCTACCAGGAAACAGACAAATTCTCCCTACCGTGAAGCACAGCATAACCCTGCGTTTACTCATGAACTGTCTGGTAACCTGGGACATCAGCAGCCACCGAGGGTAAGAGATGAGTGGTGTATGTCACGTGTTCCTCGTTCTAGTGGAAGTTGGACATGGCGGTGTGGTTCAGCAGAGTGGTGTATTAATAGCATAAAATTGTCATTTGATCACACTAAAAGTTAATCTGAGTTTAAAATCTTTGTTTTATTTGCCCAGTACTTGATTTCCAGGATGCATGGAATAAATCTAGTTTGCACAGGAGAAAACAAAGAACTAGGGATTAATTTAAAACCATACCAAATAAATGTTTCCTAGGCTGGTTAGAATACCTGCATTGTAAAGAGAGATAATTGGAATACAAGCTCAAGCTACATGGCCCAGCCTCTTCCCTTGTGTCATCGCTGTGCTCTACCAGCTGCCTAGCAAGCTGGTTTCAGCCTTATCAGCTCATGAACTCGGTCACTGCGTGTGGTTTACTGGTACTGGTGCCAGTGCAATGAAAGGGCCGGGAATGCATAGCCGGAGAGGAAGAATTTGGGACTCTCCAGGCCTGAACCGGTTTAAACTGCTTGAAGAGCCACACCTGCAGTTTTATTTGGCTGTTTACTTATTATACTTCACCAGAGGAATGATCGTCTATTCGGTTTCAAGTTCTTTTGCTTGAATGAGAGTTACCAGTAAAGTTCCATAGCTATTTGTGACCATTAAAACTTTGAGAATTAGATATATTTCTTTCAAATACATTTAATTCCACTTCCAATTGATTAAGAATTCAGACTGGATTACATTGCAATAATGTGACCCTCCTTTCCTTTTCAGGCTGTGAGCAATGCTTCCCAATGACATTTTTGAAGGCTAGGGGGGATCAGTTTAGGTGATCAGAAAGATGTGGCTGTAACAAATGCGTTGTTGATCTTTGTCCTTTCTCAGCTGCATAATCTATGAATACATAATATTCAGTAAAGAGTATGTAACTACTTAATTCATAAGCACAGCTGGCACAGATCTAGCCATATTTATTTAAAATTCACTGCATACAACTGGGTTAAGTTTGGGGCTAGAATATTTAACCGTTTCCTGGTGTGTATATTAGAAAGGAAGAGCTCCCTACATCAAATCAGAGATTAAATGACCTGCACCACCTTTGTGAGAGAGTATTTCACTGGGACCTTTGCAACATTCCTGCGAGATAGAGCAGAGTCATTTACAAGATTACAGCCGTAATCTGTGACTGAGCTGGGATTTGGCCTTTGCTCCATGAAGGGATGGATGCTGACTCAGGACAAGGCTACCACTGCCATGCGAGGTTTCTCCATCAGGCACCACTTGAACTAGTGGTTAGCACAAAGAGAAAGTGGATAAATACATTCCAGGGTCAGAACAGGAAACCTGAACTAAAAAGAAAGATGAATGGGAGAACATTTTTGTGTGTCCATTCCCTTCCTCGTTCTGTACTTTAAGTGATTATACATGAGTGTACCCTGTCTGAGAATAGCACTTCAGAGGCTGTATGAGAAAAGATAATCTTGTGTGATAGATTATTTTCTGTGAAATATATTTGTAAGGTATTATCTTGGAAATGCTCTGGGGAAAAAAATAAGGCATGAGCCTACCTTCACCAGCAGATGGTGCTGTCTATTTTTTAAATAATTCTGGATTTCATATAACTAATGCTGTCACTTGCAAAGTGTAAATCAGATGAAATCCTGCACGTTTTGTTCAGGGAAGAAATACGATTGTAAAAGAAAAAAAAACCTGCTTTGAGTAAGGGCTGCGGTACTTCCCACTGCCTTGTGCTCCAGACTGCAAGCTGTAGCCCAGGGGCACATGGCATGTTTCTGCCTGCCTCATCTCCTTGCTAGATGTGGTGGTCAGGAAAAAGTGAGCTGCTGACAAGGCAGGCAAGTGCACGTATTGTCCTGTAGTCTGAGGAGCCTTTGCCAGAGCTGCCTGAGGGAGGCCTGAGAGTAAAAAGGAAACCTATATCTGACAGCTCCAGCTCTTGCAGATGAACTTCCCTGAATATTGCTCCCTCTCCTGAGGGTACCGTATTTTAAAAATTACCTCAAGTCATTGTATTTCTAAACAAAGATACCTGGAGCAAACTAATATATTTTACTAGTTTTATGCACAGTATAGAATACTTTGTTCCTTCATGTTTTCCTTCTTCCTCTCGCAATACGTCTTACAAGACAGAAGCCAGTTTAAATTAAATAGCAATATTGAATTGATTTGAATTATCAATCACTGTATTCAGTTTAATTTTGGACACTGTGTTGCATAAATCTGAGGTAAATCCACTGCTATTTCTGGAATGGTGTCTTTTTGCTATCTTTAATCATAAGATACTCAACAGAACTTGCGGGCCTCAGTAAGACCCCTAATACCGAGTTCACTTGCTTGCACAGAGACTTACCTGGGTATTTCTCGGTTCTGTCTCAGAGGTACGTTTTCCACATTACTGAAATAGTTAAAGGTCTTTCTTCTACTGAGTCTTTGAGATAAATTGAATTTATGCATATTAAATGTGTCTGTAACAAACAATTTATCTTGTAACTGATAAACAAGTAGGCTTATACATTTTTTTCCACCAAAACCAATTGCTAACATACTGTACCTGGTGAGCTATTTTTGTTATTTATTGCCATTTTTCACTTTGTAACCACCTAATCCCTTCCATACAGGATGCCTGGATTGGACAACTGCCAAAAGCCGTACTGAAAAGACAAGATTTTGATGATTTCCCAGCCTCAAGTCAATCAGATAATTATAGGTATGCTGTTATTTTTCTGTCTGTTGTTGTTCATTTTCCCTTATACTTTGGTTTGAAGACTGCAAATTACTTTGTAGTTTTGCCAGTGGCACGCAACTGACAAAGATCCAGTAAAACGACTGTTATTCACGACTAGGTTATTCATGTTATTTTGTAGCTAGAGTCTGTGATAGAAAGAAGTTATTTTCTTCTGATTTAGTTATTTTTATCCTCTTCTCCCTTGCATCATTCAAACAGTGTTGCTGCAAGATTTCTAGGACTATTTCATATATTACTACTAAGTGTGTACTGGCACACCCGAGTAAATTTATCAGCTAGCAGTGTAAGACTTCAACTTGCCTTTGTTTTATGTAATGTTTTATAAGTATGCTGCCTAAAGTCTGCTTTCCTAATGTAACACCGAAATGGAAAAGTCACTGTGAATTTCTCTTCTTTCTGAAGCTAAATTCTAAAATACTGATCTATGCAAAGGCTTGTGTGGTTTTCCTCTAATAATTACAAATGTATTCATTATTTTTTAGGAAACCATTCCCTTAGCTTTGCTTCTTTGCTTTAATCCCCCACAATAACACCAGCCAACAACCTGCAACTTTTGCAGTGAACTTGTTTACCATGGGGCAACTAGACGAGAGCAGAACGTTCTTCTCATAAGTAGCAGGGTCCTTCTGCAGAAACAGACTGGGGCTTTCTGATATTTGGTCCATCAGGCCTATTGTTTTTTAATTTATTTTTTAATATAAGCATTGAAAATTTGGGAGGCCTACCTCACATGAATAGCTGATTATGTATGATGGCTCTGTTCAGTGTAAGTGTTGTTTAAAAGCAGAACAGAGAATATGTTGCATTGTTTAACTCACTTCTATCGGTGTTTGCGAGGTGAATGGTCTGAGGGTAAAAGGAACTTAAAAGACAGAACAATTATATGTTAGATGTCTTGTGATTGCCTTGATATGTCACGCATACAGTTACTAAGCGGTATTATTTTTATCTTGATATTACACAAATACTTTATCTAATTGACCTTATTATTACACCTGTTTTACAACCTCTTGTCTCTTTTCTTTTGCGTAGTCCTGTGTATCCTCAGTCCTCGAGGAGACCAGACTATGTTTCCAACCAGCGACCTCAACAATATGACAAATTTGTCTATCCAGGCAACAATACACCTTATGCGGAGGTGAGACAGTACCAGGTACGTACAGAAAGCATACTTACATATCATACAATCTCCTGTGTTGGTACTGAGAACAAATCATCATAACTAAAATAGTGTTTGCGTCACCAAGTAAAGATGTGAGCTAATAAAAGGCCTAAAAATGCCGTTCGCTATACAAGTATTTTCCTCTGGGATGCGTCTGCTAATTCCATTCTAGGCTGGCTAAATTTTACAACAGAATAGAGCAGTTTCTTTAGAAGGCACCTTCAGAGATCACTGAGCCCAACTGCCTGACCTCAGGGCTACCCAAAAGGCAGAACCCATTACTGAGGGCATTACCTGGCACTGGAGGGCATCAGCCAGCTTGCTGGGAAGCCTCTGCCAGTATCTGACCGCCCTCATAGTAAAGAAATCTTTCGTAATGTCCAGTCTGAACCTCCTCTGGTGCAGCTTTGTGCTGTCACCTTGTCCTCTATCATTGGTTACCAAAGATTTGATAATTTTCTGAGTCATTTACGTCTAGGTGTTACTGCTCATACAATGAGGTTTTTCACCTCACTGAGGGATGGTTTCCCGAGACAGCCCCTAGAGAACAGAGAGTAGTCACGATATCCCTGCAGCTCTGACAGGGGAGCTATTGGAATTCTGCGTTATAACTCACTGTACAGTAAAGGAAACGTCAATGTCTGACATGAAAAATAAGTGCCAGTGGAAAATGAATTAAAAAGGAGTTGTCGTGTCCTTTGACTGTCCTTAATTAAGGTGAGAGTATTACCTGTGTATCTTACTGTACATGTGAATCAGTAGCCAGTTGTGCATTATATTGGAGACTGTAACCTCGTCTACCCCGTTTGGAATACCCGTCTGTGATGTACTTTTTTTTCCTATGAAAGTCATGTAATATCTACAGAATTTTTCTACCCAAAAATTATTTTTGTAAGTGTTCCAAGAAGCGTGTGTGTATGTGGATTTTAGAGTCCTGTATTCCTAACTGTTTGCAGTTAACTCAATGGAAAAATGAGGAAGGAAAGAAAATGCAGGACTTTCTTGCTAAATAGTAGCGTGAGGCTATGGATTATTTGCAAAGGGTCGGTAGAGGGTCAGAAGAAATCAAAGTGGCCATGTGTGGCCACATTTTGTCTTCCACAATGCTCCTGTGAGGACTTTGGTCCTCATAAATGTTGGAGAAACCTTCTTTCGTTGAAAAACAAAATCAAACCACAACAGCAACAAAACGTGTTGCTGCTGCTTTTCTGCCTGCTGAAATGTTTTTAAATATTTCAAAAACCTCTTTCAGTTTGCGTACACCAAGTGTTTGTGTACACAAACGCATTGTTCTGAGACTAGTAAAAGAAATGTAGATTGATCCGATACAAAGTTTTTAATATCAGGCATAATAGGAAGTGTATGTCATGCTAACAGTTCAATTTTAATCTCTTTCCAGAGATACTGATGGCAGTGCTCCCTGCTTCGGAAGTGTCTCAGTGCGCTGTGTGATCAATGAATGGACAGTCCAAATGCTGAGAGATCAGTAAGAGCTTGTGTGCTGTGTTACACAGAGAAACTAACAGCTGTTAGAAAGCACTAGGAGTTATTGGGAAAAAAAAAGTATAGAAGACAATTACAAAACCAAACACCTTTCTGAAATTACCATCCCATTTGTTTGCTTTATATTTGATGACCTTTTAGCTTTTTCAATGCCTGATTCTACAGTTTACACAACTGTTTCTACATCTTGCTTAAATTGTTGCACGCCTGTCTGGACCCATGTTCTTATGTGATACATTGTGGCCTGTTTCTAACTGACAAGAAGTACCCATCACCTTTCTTCAGAAGAAACTCATGGGAAAGAAGGAAGACTCAAAAATTCAATATGAGAAATGACAAATACGTGCGCTAATCATCATTCTTCCTTTGTTGCTTCCCAGGAGGGTTTAAATCCGTATTAAACGGCAAGTGTGGGGAGCTGCATCTTATCTTACTTCTCAAGACGGTTTGTCAAAGACAGCTTCTACCGGGCACAGGTTTTGCTTCTTGGTGTCTGGCTTATCCATTTATTTGAGATGTTTGCTCCACTCTTTCATGATCTGTGTCCGTATGCTGGTGAACAGTGGTTTCTAGTCTAATGCTTTTACTAGGAGCGTGAATTTCTCTGACTAAAATTAGGAAGATTCTCCAGGGCACTGTAGCACGTAGAGCCTGCTGTTCCCTGACAGGTATTTCTTTGTTTTCCCCCAAAGGAGCCAATATGTAAGGAAGAAAAACAAGTCATATACAAGTTTGAACTGTGTAGGGAAGTCTGGATTCTTGCGTACTCCGATAACCCAAGGAATTAGGTAGAAGGGAGGGCTCTGTTTGTAGGCATGGCTGCCTAGTCCCACTGACACTGGCAGCGTTGTGCAAGCGCAGCCAGGGCACTTTGCTTCCCTGTGTCTCAGGATGCATCAAATTGACTAACTATTGACTGACGCAGAAAACTGAGCCCGGGAACCCATTCCATTCTCCCTTGTTTCTTCGTAATTTTGTCTTCCTTAGTCATCTTGTCGATCCAAACAGTTCAAATGATTTGCCTTTAAAAATGCAGTTTGTAACTTGCTTTGTGGATAATGAAAATAAATGAAGCTATGGAAAGCTGACTACCTTAGCACTAACAAATAAAAGATACTGAAGTCCTGGATGTTTTTCCCATTTTCCAAAAAGTCTCAATCATATTATAACTAATGATTCTTTTCCTTCGTGTTAGTTGAAACTGTAAGCCAAAAATAGAATATTAAGGTGTTCGGGAACACGAAAATACTGGCATTTCCTATTTATAAATCAGAATTCTCTCCCTGCAAGCAGCTTCGTGGCTTAACTGCATCCTGGCGCTTTCCATGCTCTCCGCAACTCTCGGCAATTGCCCAGACTGTATTGGCTTTCCTATGCAAGTGTGCTCGTGGAGTCTGGATAGGTTTCTGGCTTCTCTGTCATCTTGCTTCTGTTCCTTGCAAGAATGTAATGAGCAGGTACAGCTTCCTGCTGGGGAAAAAAAAGGAGGGGTGTCTCCAAAGCTGACAGTTTTTCTTGGCTCTGTAAGTTAGCTGCCATCCTGGCTGGTATTCTTTAAATCTCCAGCCACAATTGCTTTTTCTTATTTCATTTTTTTAAGTTTCTGTTTCTCCCCCAGTGCAACAGCTGTCTGAAGTGGGTAAGTTCCACCAATGTTATTTTGCTACTGCAAGAAACTGGTAGGCGTTTGAGTCTGGACCTAAAATGTATCGAGGGCAGATCTGCCAACTGGTAAATCACGTAATGATGGGGTCATTTTTCTTGGTGAGCTGAAAACACGCACCAAAATTCATTGAAAAGAAACCAGAGATTTTCTGAATGTGATCTGCCTGTAAACCTGCATTACGGTTGCGGGATATCAGCCAAGGGGCCAGGCGCTTCTCCTGGTACGCTTAACCACTTGTGATCAGATCATCAATCTTAACATCAGGCAGTGGTATGTGAAAGAAAAGTGTGAAGAAACTGCTTGAAATGCTGTGGTGTCACTAACAGTAACGATTAGAATCTTAAGGAATAGCTTTTAGGTTATGTCATCTGTAAAGCGTTATGCTTTGGATGTCTGCCTCTTACCTGGAGAGCAGAGACGCTCTGCAGGTCCTTAAAACCTTGGTGTTAGAGCTGAAGGGCAAGGAGCAATTCTGGTCTTCTGCTAGTTGTCATGGCTATGATGTGCTGCTTCCCTGTCCGGTATAAATATTTTAAATCGATGTATAATGTGGTGATTTGGCTTTTGTGCATTCTTTCTGATTCTGTGCAGTGACTTTTGGATACCTGCAGTCCTGGGACCTCGGGTTGGGTTTGGTTTGGTGCGGTGGTGTTGGTTCTGCTTTGTTTTATTTCATTCTGTACTTCTGACCAGTGCTTTGGATTGCTTTTCCTTGTAATCGCTACCTTGCTCTGCACGTTCACGTGGTGGGTCTGATGCCGAGTGCCGTGCCACGCTGTTGGCAGTAGCCTTGCTGTTGCTACGTTATGCTCTTTCTACTTTTGAGATTTCCCTTGATATTATTCCAGGAGAGAATACAGCACAGATGGGATTTTGTTGAAGAAAGATAATTATCTCTTTTTGCTCTTCTGACTGAATCACCTTGTAAGATCCACTCACTCCCACAAGCATTCAGTCTTGTAAATACCCGTTCATTTTTCCCCTCATTCCTAATTGTGTCGATCAGTTTGAAATAATTTTCTCATCAGAACGTCTGCCTTTTGCTAGAGCATGTAAAGCATCTATAACATCTACAATAATCCTTAATTATTGTATTTACTTCGGTGTGAGGAATGTTACGGCCAGCAGCTTTACTCCGTTACTCTGCTGCTTGTGTCTTAAAAGAAAGAAAATGATGGGGGGAGGAAGAGGGGTGTGTGAAGTACAGAAGTCTGTATACTTAAGGAAGTGAAAGTCCATAAATAAGAATTCTGTGAGGTTTCCAGAATATATATATATAAATATATAACTCTATGTAACTGCAAATTATAGTTATATAGTGCAAAATGGAATTTACTTGCATTTAGGCAACTGCATCCCACTGTCCGTGAACAAAATTAATTTGAAATGTAACCGTAAAGGCAAAACTTCATAAAACAAAGGTTCGTTTCTGTGAGTTACCTATATTTCAACCAGGTGAAGAGAACAATTGGTTTTGTACCCCTCGTGGTGTTTGAAATTGGACCATGCAGCACAAAGATCCATTCAACGCAGTTTGTGCACCAATTTAGCAAGTCTCTTTCTCAACCGGAGTTGTGTTCGTGCTGGAATAGTCTCAGCTTTGAGCGGGTTTAGAAGAATTAACGTGTACAACCCATGGTTAAAGCAGAGTAGACCTGATAGGCTTCTCCAGAAGTCCCAAGTTTTATTGTGATTATTGTGATTACATCACGTTGCATCGAACATCCCATTTCTTATTTTTTTATTCTTTTTTTGAATACGTGATTAAGAGACAAAGTATGAGGGTTTAGCATGTACATCATGCGTGTAGGTAATGCCTACATCAATCCTTAGTAGATTTCATTGATTTAATTGTTAATAGAGAGCTGTAAACGGTAAATAGTTAGGACCTGTACTTTGTTAGGATCAATATTAACTCCCTAGAACAGTATTTTTTCTTTGTTGCTGGACCTACCGCTTGTATTGGGTACTACGGGGTGGAGGCGATGGTATTGACGCAGGCACACCCAAAGCAATGAGCTGCTTTCGGTCACAGTTGTGCCAGCAGTTTCTTTCAGTGTGATGCCAGGGTTTTCTTTTAAGTGTATTTTTGATAGGAGTGGTACTGGCAAGAATGATTTGAAGTACTGTACAAAACAAAAAGGTGCCTTTAATGTCTGGGTACCGTGCCAGAATGAAGGCCCTGAGGGCTGCCTTGGGCTTTGTTTGCTGGGGCTGAGGGCGGTGAGGCTGAGCTGTGCCCTGGGGCGTCCCCGAGCCCTTTGGGGACATTTTACGACCACTGCGGTCTGGGACCTCGGGGTGTGCGCGGGGCCCACCGGCAGCAGGGGCAGGAGCACGGCTGGGCCTCGCCGGGAGCCCTTGGGTTGGCGTTTTGGAAGTGCTCTCTTTCGGCCAGGCC
>CM021768.1:2613088-2651419 GCA_011076525.1 Nettapus auritus
CCCTTTGTCCCCGCGCCGCGCCCCACCCCGCGGCCGCCTCTCCCCGCCCTCCGCCGCGGCCGCCCCGCAGCGCGCAGCCCCGGCACGGCCCCGAGGGAGGCCCCGCGGCCGCTCCCGGCTTTGTCCCTCGGCGGGGGCTGCCCCCTGAACGCCTCCGCAGCCCGGGAGCGGCCTGGGTTTGGGAGTCGGGGCCTCGCTGCGGTTCCTGCCGGAGCAGGGCGCCTGGCGTGGCGTTCCCATTGGTCGCTGGGCTAAAAAATTGGAGGAAAAGCACAACCCGTGACTGAAATGTCTTCGAGGGAGGACAGTTCTCTGCTGTTCCTATTGAACTCGAGTTGTAGGAGATGAAACAGCTGCTCCGAGTTTCTGCACTGCATACAAGTCTGTCACGTTTCATTGGGACGCTTCTGTATCTGAGCGTGGTCCTTTCAATTTCATCAAAATGTCGTACACGGCCCAAAAATAGCAGCAACCCCGGGCAAGGTATGCTGTTAGAAGAATTTCAGTGTTTCCAAGCAGTACCCAAGGGCTGACCACACAAATCTTCCCAGGACAATGTCTCACCTGAGCATTTGGGCAGTAATTGTTTACTGAAACTGTGGAGATACTTTGCGTTTGCGGGACCCCCTGTTGAGGGCATATCGAGAACATTAAATACATACTTTGTACATGGATTTATTAAGTTATAGTTGGGGTTTTGTAGAAATGTCTTGCGCTATAGAATTTCAGATTTATTTCAAATATAGCAGCAGTGCCTGGAAGTGTTGACGGGAGCGTCATTGTGCCTCTGGGTACAGGGAAGCCACCCTTTTTTTTCCCCTGGGAGGTGTAAAATTGCTGAGGCCTTCCTTTTTTTCCCCTCCTTAAAATACCTCGCCGTCAATTTGGGGGTGCTTGCTGAAAGCTTTCTCAAAGAAAACCAAAATGTTAATGCATGTTTTATGTTATGGGAAGAGCAAACCGGCAATAAATCAATGTATGTACACAGAGCGGTGTTTGTAATGGCCTGGGCCTTCACCACTTCTTCAGTTGAGCGTTAGGAGTTAAGCGTGGTCGTCCCAAACTGCCGAGCATTACCTGTGATTTATAAATGCTGCTGACGTGGTGTTCCTGCCTCTAGGCAGAGAGGTCGTATTTTCTCTTTTTCATTGGACGATTTATTGCCTGGTCTCAGCTGAGCCCAGTCTGAAGAGGAGCTTGGTACAAAGAACTGAAATATTTCCGCAGGTGGAAATCAACCTTCTCCGTAAGCTAGTTAGAAGGGCAGTTGTAGCCTTCAAAAAAGCGAACCATCATCAAATCCAGGCTTCCTGGCGTACTTCTCAGTGTCCCTTCTCAAAAGCTTTGTCGGGAACACGTCTGTAACGGTGTGGGTGTGGAACAGCACACCACAGAAGAAAGCACAGCTAATGGCTGCTGCCTTTTTTTGCTGCTTATACGAATGAAATTAGCACGTATATGTAGTGTGCGAGATTAAATCATCTGCGCTGCTGAACTTTACGAGGAAAAATCACCAACTGCAGCGGAATTGCGGGCCTTCCCTCTTGTTAATTGTGCCAGCGCGAGCAACAAAGGCCTTGGTGTCCTGCTGTCATTGCGTTCTCCTTAAGATCCCAAATGAGATATAAAAAAAAATCTCCGATGTAATAGTTGATGCCATTTTGTCCTTTGCCTGCACCGAGGGTTTATAAGAGCGCACTTAATAGTGGCTGGATACCGACCAGAGCACACCTCCAGCGGGTTTGTTGCTGGGGCGTCATCATCCTCTCTTGGTAGGGAGAGCTGGAGGCGCTCGCGGTACGCGCCCAAAAGGCGCCGTCTTGGGGAATTCTCATGGTTACTGGGAAGCAGTCTTCTTGGCCGTGGTTCCCTTTCCTAGCAAAAAATTAAATTTTAATTCAGATAGTAGTCTTGCTTTGTACTGATTTTTCTGCATAGCACAGTATGTAGTATGCTTACGTCTGAGTATCTAATTAAATCGTCTGAAAATAAATGAAATGGCTTGTTAAAAAGGAAGAAGACCCTAGCGTATTCTTCCTGTAGTCTGAGACTGGTATAATTCAAGATAGTTTTTCGTGGTAGTTTATGTTTAGGAAAGGATTGTGTAAGGATAGAGGCTCTGACTGGAAATCGTAGAGCACTGCATTAACTCTGAAATTGCCCTGTTAAATTAACCATGGGTTAGCCGGTGGTGGAGCGTCGCGTTCAGGTTCTGAAGTTGCTTTGTTGTTACACTGGTGAACGAATCTGATCCTGAAGCTAAAATTTTAAAACGATGTGAAATCTGAGTGCAAGTGTCGCAAGGCCGATGGTGACGGGGTGATGCAAGTTCTGTGTTTCTTTTCTGTTCTCCCTTTAGTCAGAACCTCTTCATGGTGGACCATGACTTGTGCCTGAACCTGCCGTGGTCGCACACTGCTTGCTGCTTCCTTCACCGGAGGATTTCCAGTTCCTTCCTTGATAATGAAGATGCAGTAAGCAGGATTGTTTTCCACTCTTTTTTTCCACACTTTCTCTATCAAAAGCTTTAAAGGGTTGGTTTCCTGTTAGAGGGGTACTGCAGATAGCTGTGTAGGACCGGGTTTGCCCTGGCAGAAGCGAGGTGGCACAGAAGGGACAGCGTTGGGAGGTCACATTTCTAGAATAACCCGACAGTTTTGAAATAAAACGTCAGCCAGCACGGTAATAGGCCCGTAGCACTGGGGTGCTGAGTGGAGGTGTCAGCACAGCCGTCTGTTAGGCGCTGCCGAGCTTCTGGAAGTTTCAGGCAGTGGGGACGTTGAAATAACTTGGTCTTACTTGTGCTTGGCTGCTGCCTGCTACCGTGGGTGACCGCGCTCTGCGTGTGAATCTGAGTGCCAAGGACATGTTCTGCTAGGCCTTTTTGTCAGACTTCAGTGATACAGAGCTCCTGAAAATCACGCTCAGCGCTTTTGTTCTCAGAAATCCGGTGCACCGTGCAGTTCTTCAGAACCTACCTCCAATTAAACAACAGTGACATTTGCGCATTGAAAATTTGTTCTGAAATAGCTGTGAAAGTTGGGAAAGAATCTGAAAAATTGGTACTCTGTGTCCAGTTCTGGGCTTTCCTCAATGCAGTGTGCTCTTTGCATCTGGGATTGCCTGCCACGGTAGGTGATTAGTTGAAAGGGTGTGTGCAGGTTGTACGTGGCAATAATTGCAGGAGTTTAAGTCAGAAAATACAAAACCATGAGAAGAAAGCACAGTGAGTTGTGTGAAGTACTGCGGGCTTTTTTCTTGAACTTGCGGATAAATGTTTTTCTGAGGCTCTCAGTGTGACACGTGAACCCAGCAAAGCTGCTCAACACAGTAGTGCTGTGTTTAACGCAAACTCGGGTTTTGTTTTTGCAGGTGTTTGTGAATGAATTTCGCTGAATATGGATCCAGGTGGTGGAAGTCTTGGGCTGCAAGCGCAGGAATCCAAAATGCCTCACACTATGATTATGCAGGACTTCGGTAAACATTTCATCTGTTAAACGTTAATGAATAAAATCAAGACTGCTTTTAGGGTTTTGCTTTATGTTTGTAAGCTGTTTCAAGATGTTGACAAATAAAACCGGTATTTGCATGGCTTTTTGGAGAAGTTCCAAATGACGATACATACGTGTGTAAGTGATGTATGATAAGGCTTTGTGTGCCTTGGCTGCTGATCTCGAAATGGTCACGTGTTGCAAAAAACTGAAGTGACACCTCCTGTGTACCAGTACAGCTAGTTACATCTGAACTTTGGCCTTGATCGCTGCCTCCAGTTTAGGTGGTGTAAATGAGGTGGGAAGTAATGTCTTTGTGTGGCAACTGATAACTCAATACGTAGGAAACAATCACAGATTTACCTAAATCTTCGTGTTCTTTGTGTACTTCACTGGAGAACATCAGTCCAGAGGCTGTACTGTTGTAACAAAGCTTACCTGGAAATTATTTTTTCTAATTAGTGGTTTCTTATGATGACGATGGTAAATAACCAGAATAACTTTGAAGGTTTAGAGGAAGGACAGCAAGAAGTCTCCACTCTCTTCCTTGGGTCTCCTGTTCTTGCATTGTGGCAGGAGGAGACCTCAGACACTGAGCTTGTGTCTGCTCTGACATGAATTACTGCCCTTTAGAGCGTGCTGCTGTAATTGGATTTGCTGGACAGTGTTGAATAATTTTAATAGTTGTTTTTTTTCATTGTGCTAAGAACCACGTTATTGAATGTTTTATCCATTAAGATTAAATCTGCTGTTTCTGGTTGCATTAAGATAAATCGCTCCGTGGTCCCTTTTTATGGATAGGAAAGTCGGTTGCAAGTAGGACTGACCAGTCAAGTCTGCTAATGAAAGACTGGCTTCTGCTCTGTGCAGCATGGCACCGTGCTGCCGGTTGTGCTCCACGTATGGCATACAACAGAATATTTTTCTCAAGGCCCATCCAGTGTAAAGGACCAGAGTCCTTTTGTTGTAACAGCGGTTAATGGATTGTTACCACGCTTCCAGTAGCAAGAAGTTTATGAATGCTTAAATTGCTACGGTAATCAAATACTTTCTTACTGGAATTTAAAAAAATAAAGTAATTGCAAACTGATCAACGGTTTTTAACATACCAGCACTGTAAAACCTGAATTTGGCAAACTCTGCAAGATGTCTTAAAGAAGAGTCAGGTTTTGTTTTTCCTAAAGAACACAGACGACTGGGAATGGTCTTCTGGTGAAATGTCACATGCGGACTGCTGACAAGTAGCAGCAGTTCTGCACATCCGTGTTTAGCTTACCTATACAATTATTCTGTTCCTTAGGCAAACTCTGCTAATGCAATAATCTTAACGTTTCTCCTCATTGACATTTTTCTTTAGTGGCTGGAATGGCCGGCACCGCTCATATTGATGGCGACCACATTGTCGTGTCAGTCCCCGAAGCTGTCCTAGTGTCCGACGTTGTTACTGATGATGGAATAACGCTGGATCATGGCTTAGCAGCTGAAGTTGTCCAAGGACCCGACATCATCACCGAAACCGATGTTGTAACAGAAGGTGTGATTGTTCCCGATTCTGTTCTGGAAACTGACGTTGCTATCGAAGAAGCTTTAGATACCAGCGACCACGTTTTGACTTCCGATCTAATAACAGAAACTGTGAGAGTTCCTGATCAGGTGTTTGTGGCTGATCTTGTGACGGGTCCTGATGGACACTTGGAGCACGTGGTGCAAGACTCGGTGTCGGGAGCCAACTCACCTACGATGGTTTCGGAAGAAGTCCTTGTAACGAACTCAGATTCTGAGGCAGTCATTCAAGCAGCTGGTACTGTTCCTGGCTCCACAGTGACTATAAAAACAGAAGATGATGATGATGGCAAGAGCACATCTGAAGACTACTTAATGATATCTTGTAAGTTAAACAAAGGCAGATAATGAATAGGAGGTTAGCTAAACTAGAAGTGGTCTAGCGGGGAGAAATTGCTCTAACTGGACTCTTGATCCGTTCTGTGCTGGAACTCCCCAAACATATTTAATTTCATAGTTAATTCTTGTCTGGATTTGGGTTTGTGTAATGAAAAATCCATTATCACTGATACAGCACGAAAAATAATGACATTCATGCTGTTGAGTATGTATGCGTCTGCTTCTGCAACCAGATATTCCTGAAATTTAAGAAAAACAGCATGAAGTTAAATATTCCATGTACTTCAAGTATGCAACCTTTTAAAACTAGAGTCACGTTACTGTGTTACGGACGTTCACGTAAAAATAACATGTTGGGTTTAATCGGTAGAGTACAGCAAAGAAAAAGGCCTTTTAAGGGTACCTTACTCATTTTTTTCTCTTTATTTGTCAACAAAATGTTTTTTGTTAGCTGAATTGAAAATTATACCAGCCATGTTACCTTACGTTGCGCTGTTGGGGACTGAACTTGATGGTAGGGGGCTGTGTGCATGAACTGATCAGCTTTCCAGAAGCGCAGAGGGGCTGCCTGTCGCCGTTTCCACACAGCATTCAGGCCCTGTACAAAGCTGGAGAGAAAGCTGCGTGGTCATACGCTGTTTGGTGAGCAAGAGCTACCAAAAGCAGTAGCGAAATGATACCTGAGCGATATGATGTTTCTTCAGGGCTTTTAAGATAGCAGTTTCTGTTGTTGTGCACACAGATGTGATGAGATGTGTGATAGTTTATTTTAAATTCGTGGCTTGTCCGAGTTAGCTATGGAAATTGAGTAGGTCAAAAGAGATTTTATTGAATCAGAACCAAAGTGTCTTAAAAAAAGACAGAAGTGCCAAGTGTGTTGAAGTGTCAGTCTCTCCACAGCAAGCACCATTTATTAAAACTTTTAAGGTGTGACTGGGCAGCGATGATGATGATTTCAGTGTTTCATACACGAAATAAGCACTCTTCGTAGCACTTCCACACAACAGATTTGTAGTATTTATTTTTCAGTCAGTACAGGGTGGACAGTCATGATTTTTTTTAATCATTCTATCATTACGATATTGTCATGTGTCACCCATGGAAGTTACAAAGTTCTTTGGAAAAAGAAGCAAAAAAACCCTCAGTCTAAACCAAATTAGACATACAACAGAAAACCCCTGTGTGTTTGTAAATAACAGGACGCCGCTTTTACAGGCAGTTGTTTCATTGAAAACATGCCTCCCTTCTGACAGAGTACTTAGGATGAGTTGTATTCTGTAACTGCGGTACTTCCAACTGCACCTGTGTCATTGTAAGTACAGTCATCTTTGGAACTCCTTCTTAGATAGATGTGTGATTTGGTAATAACAATCACTGTGCTTAGACCAGAGCATCCTAACCTTCAGAAGCAGTTACCTGTGGGCTCAGCTGTGCCCGGTCCCTACCAGCCTTGGCAGGTGTCCTCAAGCCAGGTGATGACTTCTGCAATGTTTCAGAGCCAGTTTGAGACCCAGTTGGAAGCAAACCACACCTGCATGTGCTTAAAACCACGATATATGTTTGAGTAAACGCAGTTGGAAGCTACATGATTGGTCTGGAATTCAGTTCTGAAGTAACCGTTGAGGTGTACGTGACGGCAGTCTCTTGCCTCTTCAGTTTTGAGGCTGAGTTGTGCTGGGTGGGCCAGCTTAACCCAACAAAGCACGTGGGCAGAACCATCTTGGTTTTGATGCACGCATAAGACGTGCCACAGGCTATGCGTAAGCCTCTTTTTTAAATCTCTGGAATACCCGTTGAGAAGGTACTTGTAAAAAGCAAATTAATACAAAATAAACACGTAAGGTATGGTCATGTACCCATCCATCTCCTGCTGAGACGTGAAAATTATAAACAGTGTATCCCGTTTAGCCCGAGAGGGGTTAGCACGCTTGTAGCTTAAAGCATGCCCTTTTTTGTTTTTCAGGTTTGCGATATTCAGACCCACAGGGGATTGCCAGCTCCCGATCCGTGTGCTGGCCCTGCATGCACTGTGCTGGTGACCTCATACCCACCAAAGAACAACACTGGAGCTGGCCTTTGGGGGTAAGGTTCTGTTCCGCCACCGCCGCCTTTGTAGTGTATGACCATGCAGTGTTACGTAGCTTGCTGAACATTGTAGTTTTAATACTCCTCTATTGTAATCTATGGGATATAGAATAAGTATATCAGACAGAAATAAGAGAAATTGTAAAACCACGGGACTTATCTTGCCCTGCTGTTGTCCCTGCGGGCTCCTGTGGTGGGTGTGATATCACCAGCACAGTGCATGCTGAGGCATCGCATGAATTGGGAGCTGGCAATCCACGGTGAATCTGGACATCACACACCTGAAAACAGCTAAGGTAAGTTGAACAGAAGTGTGCTGAGTTTTCCTTTAAACCTTGGTATTCAGGAGGATTCAGCATATATTTATAAAGGTGCTCCGTTGTGTTTTTTCAGTTAATTTTAAGTGATGAGATAATAATATATAGTGCTTCTGGTGGATGAGTCAGATGTGGAAGACACTTTCTTATTCTTCCCTTGACATAAAGTAAGCATTCCTGTTCCTGGGCACTCTCACTGGGAAAAGGCGTGAGATAATTTAACGTTGTTGAGTTAGCGGTGTGTAATTGAAATCGTATTACTTAGACAACAGAATGTTTTCATCATCTTTTCTCTTTTTTTAAAAAAAAAAAAGCCCTAATATTTTGGAACTTTTCAAAGATGACATGTCCTGCTGTGTTGTTTTATTGCTTATCTAAATGTGTTTTCAAAAATAAATTGCTACCATCAAATTTACTTTGTAGAAGGTGGCGATTCAAGCAGTAGCAATTGCTGAGCTTTTGTTGCTGATATATTTCAAACAAACGGCAACATCTTACAGTAGGTGGTCTGTATCAGTAACATTTTCTCAGTCTACTTAATATTTTTCAAATTTTGTTCTCTTTCACTTCGGTTTCCTAAAAGAAGTGATTTCAGAGGCCCTTGATACACAGGCTTCCTGATGTGGTTCCATAACTTCATCTTGAATTGCAGAGACTGAAGATCTTTGAAAACGCACACGATGGTTGATGTGTGGGAGTAACCACTAATTTTCAAAGCACTGCTGCGTGTGTGCAGTAGCTTTATTGGGTTTTCACTGGTTTTTTGTTTGTTTTTAAAGGGCATAACCAAACTTGAGGGCTTTACTTGAAATGGTAAAATACAGCATTTGAGCGTTCGTACCGTATTCATGTATTTTACTCTAAATTTTTGGCTGAAAATATTTATTCTTGTTTAAAAACTGAAAAATTCCTCTTTTTTTCCTCTACTTAATCTTTATTGAATTGGTATTGATGTCCTGGTAAGGCAACCGATCTAAAATTCGGTGTTCTTGCACTATTTCACCAGATACGTAATGATGTCCAGTCACTGTCATACAACGTTAGTTAAATTGCTGGGAAATTTGTCTGTAAAGGAAACATTGTCACGTACAACTATCGCTCCACTGTTCAGTAGGAAGTTGCTGTCCTTCTTCCAGTACTGAAATACTTTCTGTGTTAAATTACTAATATGCTTAGAAAACTTCCCAGTTTAGAAGAAATTGATGTTGCTTGAGTTGCAGGTTTGAAAGTAACTCTGCTGCCACCTGCCAATTCTAAAGTTAGAGTAACAGCGTCCAGTTAGTGATTTCTGCCACCCAGCCTTTCACTTCTCTTTGTTTTGGCAGCGCATCTAGTCGTACAGCTACACATACGTATATGTATAATTGCTCCTGCCTTGTATTACTAGTTACCTTTGATCCTTTAAAGGCTCGTGTATGCGGTGGGACCATCCACTGTGCTAAAATGAAACGCGTGTAGCATATTGAAGAATTTGGCTAAGTTGTGCTGTTGGTACTCTTACATTGCCCTGCAAGGCAATTTGAATGTAATGTACTGCATGTCAGAGTTGAACAGATTAAGGTATTGATGTTGCTGGCATTGATTTTAATAGAGATATGTTTTTTTTTTAATTAAAACCATTCTAAAAACTTATTTTTCCAGAGGAAATTTTTATTTATTTCCCCTGATCCGAGTTTGATTCTTTTTGGCTATTCAGTTAAACTGTTGCTTACGAAGTGAAACAGGTCAGCCACAGGACTTCTTTGCATTCCCTTTAATTTTTATCAAAACGTATGATTTTATTTTTGGAGGTTCTGAACTTAAATATGACTTACTTCCTGTCTAGTTCTGTTGTCAATAACTTCTGTTCTCTTCTGACACTGTCCAAGATTTCTGAAATAAGGTTCCTCAGTGTGTAGGTGAAAAAAGGTGGATACCTGCTTGGATAGGTGTATCTCTGGAATCCTGTCTGTGTGTGGGAAGAGCTTAGTTTGGGATTGCTGTGGTGGATTCCAGCCCTGCTGCAGGAAAGGCATCTGCTCTTTCTCTAGCAGGTTCTGAACCACCTCACGTGAATGCCTGGAGTTGTAAGACAAGCTTAAGCTTGTGACTCAGTATGCCGGGCTGTAGCCTGAGGTAGTTAAAAGCAGCTCTTCAAGAGCAGGCACTGCTGCGCGGGGAGCTCAGAGGGGCACTGGGAAGCACCGCAGCCATCCCAAGGTAAGCCATCCCTCAGCAACCACAGCCTCCGCGGCCACACCAAGCAGGCTCAGGCCTTCCTCATGAAACTGCAGTCGCTTAAATATTAATGCAGGTGATTGGTTTTCACCTCGTATGCACGTATTTTAGTGTTCCACATGCAATACATTGCAGTCCGTGAACTGTATTCAGTTCAGGTTTTATTTACAGTTCGTGGCATTCCGTGCGTGTTACACAGGCTTGGCGTGGCCAGCTGCAAGAAGCCACTTAGCCACTGAGAGAAGTGTCAGTACCTGTGTCAGAAGGGTGCTTGGTTCAGCGGCCTCTGTTAGCAGTTCGGGAGATGTATCTGTATAAACAGATACCTTTGTACCAAAATAATTATCCTTGTAAACGTCTAATGGTTTGAATGTGTTTTTGTTGAAAAAATGAGTGTTTTGAAAAAGTAGACCAAATGCATCAGTTAGTGAGGAACAAGAAGTCTATTTCAGATTGCATTATTTGGATTTATTTTCACCTCCTCTTTTAATTGGCTGTGTATTATGCAATGATCTTGGTTAACTTTTATGTTTTCAAGTGATGACGTGGATAAAATGATCGTTCTGTTGAGGGTGAAGAGGTAGTCTGATTTTTGATGCACACTTCTATTACTAGAACTGTAGTCAGGAGTCATCGCTCTTGATAAGAGTACCCACTACTAAGTGTTGGTCAGCGGTATTTTAGAGCAGGGGAGAAGCTTCTTGGAACTCTTAGACTGTAACAGGCAATTCTGGGCTTGTTTTTAACATGTTTGGGTATGTGTGTTTAATTTTACTGTCTGATACGGTTTTGCTTTCTAAGTGTGAGAGTTTCAGAAAAACCAGGCTGTGGTGACAACTCTGTAGTGTTTTTAACTCCTTAATTCATTAAGTGGTTCCAGAGTTGCAACAAAAAATGAGTACTGAACTTTTGGAATCTTTCACGTACCTTAAGATGAACTATTTTGTGACGTCCGTGTGTGGCGACAAACCTTTTCTGTGCATGGGGATAGTAGTGGAGAAATGATGCTGCTGATTGCTGTGACTTCTAGAAACATACTTGAGCCTCATTGTTATTCTCTTATCTTTACAGTGGATGATGTTGGAGAAAAATTGGATCATATAGGAAGCACTCCCCTGAAAATCAGTACCGAGGTGGCAAATGATGAGGTTGCTAAAGATGATGGCTTTGGTTCAGAAGTTATCAAAGTGTACATCTTTAAAGCTGAAGCTGAAGATGATGTCGAAATAGGTACCTTTGGAATTCTGTATTCTTCCAGTAGTAAAAAAGTGTTCTGTGGTCTTCCTGCTTGTTAATTCCATGTAATACACCGGTCACAATGTTCTGTGGAGCGTTGACATCTGTGGGACGTTGTTGTGTGGCACTCTCACCGCTTCTGATTACTACTCTTGACAGAGTGGACGCCAAAACATTTCATTGGAGTTTTATAAAATAGCTTTCTTGTAAATAAAAAAACCCTTCGGTCTGAAATTAACAAACAGTTAATTGAAAGTGGTTTTGTTTACATTCACTTAATGTGTTTAACTTTTTTTTTGTTAAAGGTGGGACAGAAATTGTCACAGAGAGTGATTTCCACAATGGACATTCAGTAGCTGGAGTAATTGAACAAGGAGGTGTTGGTAGAATGCAGCGAGAAAAAATGGTTTACATGGCTGTTAAGGACTCTTCTCAGGAAGATGAAGATATTAGTAAGCATAATAAGAAACATTTTTGTTTCTCGTGCTGTTCTGTACAACAATATAAGCATCATTCTCAAGGACTTCTTTAATTTTTCTGAAGGATTCTTCAGCCTGAAGTAGTAGGAAACTAAGCTCATCTTCCCTAAAAATAAAGAGCAGGCTATAATTATTTTAAAGGGATGTGGATAAAATGCACTTTGTGCATACTGTATGCAATCATTTCATTATTTATATTAAATTTAACATGTCCGTGGATGAAGTTAATGAGGTTAGTCAAATTTCTCATTTTTCTGTTTTCCTATTGTGAATTACCTTGTTTAATCAGCTTTCTGGCAGAGTGGCAAATAAATGTCATTGGTTACAAGTGGATAATTTTCTCATTTTGCATTTGTGTTGGTATTTATTTTGTATTTATTTTTACTGATACGTGTTTCCTCTCTTTAAGGAATGTCTGAATAAACAATGATCCCCTAAGAGAAGGGGTGGTTCTAAATGCCAAAGGAAGAAAAGTAATTTATAATGGGTATCAATCAGAGTGAGAGCAAATTAAGTGAAAGACAATTAAGGATGAGCAGAGTGAAATTGAAGATATATTCTTCTCCTTTAATCCAGGCTGTGCTGAAATAGCAGATGAAGTTTACATGGAAGTTATTGTAGGTGAGGAAGAAGCTACGTCACTTCCAGACACACAGCTTGAAGACTCGGGTGTGAATAAAACTTTTGTCCCTGTTGCTTGGGCTGCTGCTTACGGTAGGAATCAGTATGCTTACTTTCTGAAAATCCCTTGCATTATGTTTTCCCAGTGTAGCTTCCAGAATCTCTGTGCAGTTGTCATAATCTTTCACCTTTCCTTAGGGGTTTGGAAACAGCTCCTTCTGATCTATTAGCAGCATCAGTTAGTGGGGTTTATAATAAAACGCTGTGAAAAATTCTTTTCCACATAATTTACAGCCTTTTACACATAAGGTCCTTGGCTTTCTGCAGTTCAGATACAAAGAAAACGATAAAGTGGTGGTTTTTATTTATTTATTTTTTTTTCAATGCTGGCTTGTCAGACAGCTGTCAGATTACTTCAGTAATTGGTTATCTTGAATATGACAAATGGGTTGCTATACGTTGAGTCTTACAAAGTAGAAAGGAAAGCTGTTTGGAGGATTTGGGTACTCTTGTTCCAATTTACCATCTCGGATGTACAGAATTCGTGGTTTTTCTGATGGTTGAAGTCCGCTGTTGAAGATCTTACAAAAAAAAACAAGAATAGGTTTAAGTATTTTACATTAACTAGGGGGAAGGGAGAATAACTTCAAAAATAGTAGGAAGAGATGTGTGAAGCTGTTCCCCATAACTTCATTTTGTACAGCATGTTTAAAACGGTTATTCCTTTAAGTTATGAAAAATAAAATTTGTTTTCTGCAGCAATGTTTCAAATTGTGGGAGTATCTTACCGGGACATGACAAATTCTGAATATTCTCCTATTTCATACTTATTTTTTTCCAGGATTTTGGCATATTAAACGTATATTAAGAGGGTATCAGATCAGCATCAGTGGTGGGGCTGATGAAGTGGTTTTGAACCACGGAGCCTTGGCACTTAGCAGTAAACCCTTTGAATCCCAAACGTAAAGTGTTACTTCTCCGTCTGGTAGAACTTTGCAGTGTCTCACATAGATGAGTGCTGGATGGCTGATAAGGCAGCAGTCTTTGGGTATCCTAATTTCTGGATTGGTATCCAAGGTTATTTATAAGGCTGAAAGTTTTCAGAAACGAGCTTATTAACAGTGAGACGCAGAAAAGACAGCGTGGTAAGCATGCAAACACAACTTCAGTGGATATTGACTGCTGGCAAAGATGGGATTTTTTATTTCTTGGTGCACGTAATTACGGAATACTGAACTGATGTGAACTGCACATCTCAGATCGAGCTGTTACTTTTTAGTTAAGTTGGTTTTCTCTCATTCTCAGATTTTCAAAGCCTTCGTCTTAAAAAAGAATTTTAATTTGTAATGACTAAAATACCATTTTCTGCAGGAGATGAAAGAAGACTACCCAGAAGATACGAAGATGGTCAAGCGGCAGGTAAGAACATGCAAATGTGCCGTGTAGAACTCTAAAACTTAGGCTTTTAAAAATATGTATGTTTGTGTCATAGTTCTCCTGATCAGAGAGTGCAAAAATTGTCCATGAAGTACACGTTGAGGTAGTCCTTCTCTAGTATTTAGAAATTAAAACAATTTTAGGTGTGTTGTTGGCCTTCAGCGTGGGTGGGAAGCTGGAAGGATCTGCAGCTTGGGTTTTATATACAGTTCTGTAGTCAGAACAGAGAATGCAGTTGGTGAGAAGTAAGTTCAAGTTTAAGGAAACAACCAGCATAACTTGTAAGAATTAATGTCTTGAGAAATACGAGATATCAAGGAATATATTTGGGAATGAATCAGTGTTTAAAGAAACACGTTCTTTTGCCAACAACACAGGTAGTGCTTTATGCTGGCCCTCTGGTTTTTGTATATGTTCATTGTAGAGGAACGGGTGATGCTTGTTTTAGAAAGTAGTAGATAGGTTGCTGTGCAATTCCAGTCATCAGTCCCAAAGAAAAAAGTTGTTTAAGGTTTTTTATGGTGTTTAATTTTTGTTTCTAGGGAATAACTTGGATACACGATTAGAAAACAAAAACGGTAATGCAACACAATACCTGCAGATTTGTGATAGCATTAGCACTAATAGAGTGCTAAAACAAAAAAACAAGAAAAGGAGGAGAGGAGAGGCCAGGCAATGGCAAACAGGTAAACACTGTATGGTTATGTGTATTCTCATGGAGTGGTACTTACTCCATTACTATTCCTTTTTTTTTTTTCCCCAAACTGGTGCAGAATTAAAAAATACAAAAGGTGATTTGCAGATTTCCTGTGTCCTTCCCCCCTCCAATTCTGTGCATAGAAAATGTGATTTTTGCTATTGAAGTCAGTACGCTTTGGGCTGATGTAATTCATCTGAACTTTGCGAGCTATAAAAAGTAATCGTGGATATGCTCACTGCACATCTGATACCACTTACCTATTTGAGCAGTTTCTAAAACAAAATACATAAACCGTAGCTGCTGTGGATTGGTTGTTTTTAAACTACTGAACTCTGCTGCAAGTGTAAGTGCATGAATCTGAACAGCACTTGGCTGCTTTTAGACTTCTTAATCCGTGAATTTGTTTCCTTCATAACTTGTTTTTGTTTGTTTAAAAACAGCTGTTATAATAGGTCCTGATGGACAGCCCTTAACAGTTTACCCTTGTCATATATGTGGGAAAAAATTTAAATCCAGAGGATTCTTGAAAAGGCATATGAAGAATCATCCAGATCATATGATTAAGAAGAAATACCAGTGTACAGACTGTGACTTTACAACTAACAAAAAAGTAAGTTTCCACAATCACCTGGAAAGCCATAAACTTATAAATAAAGTTGATAAAACCCATGAGTTTACAGAATATACGAGAAGATACAGAGAAGCAAGCCCGTTGAGTTCTAATAAGCTAATACTGAGGGACAAGGAGCCCAAACTGCACAAGTGCAAATATTGTGACTATGAATCCGCAGAGCAGGGACTACTCAATAGACATCTCCTTGCAGTTCACAGTAAGAACTTCCCTCATGTTTGTGTGGAGTGTGGG
Organism: Nettapus auritus; assembly: GCA_011076525.1. NCBI lineage: Eukaryota > Metazoa > Chordata > Aves > Anseriformes > Anatidae > Nettapus > Nettapus auritus. The sequence goes on from CM021768.1 coordinate 2,628,439, forward strand.
AAAGGATTCCGTCACCCATCAGAGCTGAAAAAGCACATGAGGACCCACACTGGGGAAAAGCCATACCAGTGTCAGCACTGTGTCTTCAGATGTGCTGATCAGTCCAATCTGAAAACTCACATCAAAACCAAACACGGGACTGATTTGCCATTTAAATGTGAGCACTGTCCCCAGGCTTTTTCAGACGAGAAAGAACTGCAGCAGCACACAGAATTGTTTCAAGGGCATAAGACTCACCAGTGTCCGCATTGTGACCATAAGAGCACCAACTCAAGTGACCTGAAGCGACACATTATTTCAGTTCATACAAAGGATTTTCCCCACAAATGTGAGGTATGTGAAAAAGGCTTCCATCGTCCATCCGAGCTCAAAAAGCATAGCGAAACCCATAAAGGTAAAAAGATACATCAGTGTAGACACTGTGACTTCAAAACGTCAGATCCTTTCGTACTGAGCGGGCACATCCTCTCAGTTCACACCAAGGACCTGCCTTTTAAATGCAAAAGATGTAAAAGAGGATTTAGGCTGCAAAATGAACTGAAGAAGCACATGAAGACCCACAGTGGAAGAAAAGTTTATCAGTGCCAGTATTGTGAATATAGCACTACGGATGCATCGGGCTTTAAACGGCATGTCATATCAATACACACAAAAGACTATCCGCACAGGTGTGAGTATTGCAAAAAGGGGTTCCGTAGGCCATCAGAAAAAAATCAGCATATAATGAGGCACCACAAAGAGGCCATAATGTAATATATGATGTCAAGAAGGAAGCGATTTAGAAACTGTGATATGCTAATTGGGGAAAAAAAAATCTCATGAACTGTTTCTCCTGGTTTCAAAGCTTGATATTAAATCATAACTTTACATTCTTTGTATTAAAAGTCTTAAAGTATTAGGGTTGACAGGGGATCTCATAGCCCTACGATTGTTGCTTATCAGAACCTGAAGAGCACTATAGAATGCAGAAAGATGGATGAATGTCTTAAATTTGCAGAGAGATGGATGAATGTCTTCAGATTAATAGTATTACACATTGTTGAGCTATAGAAGACAAACAGATGATTGTGTTATCCATTTTGTCGGTAAGAGCATTTGTCTCCAATATGAAAACAGTTCAGATACATGGTGGGGTTATTCACACATTGTTGGCTGAGAGGCAACGGAGTCTAGCTTCTTGTGCAGTTTTGAAAGAAGAGTATTAGTCGGTCACTTGATCATAACGTTTTTAAATTGTGCCTGGAAATTATATTCTAGAAATGGTGAGATTTAGGGGTTGTCCCTCTTTTTTTTTTCCTAAAAAAAAAAAAAAGATGCATTTCATTGGGAAACCTTTTCGTTTCCTTTATTAGTTAGGTCCGACACATCGTTTTCTTTAAAGGTTTTCAAAGCTGCTAACCTATTTTATTGCAGGATATGACGTTTAAAATATAGCATTATGATCTCAAAGGTGGTGTTCTGGTGCTAGGGTTAAAGATGTGTATGTATATAAGTTCCCTTTTTTATCTGAAACTACAGTTGAATGTCGTTCAGTATGGCACATAACAAAATTAACTTGGAATCTGACCTTTTTTTTAAGGATAAAACGGATGCAGCTGATGGTGTTGCGAGTCAGCACTAATTTTTTCTCAATACTCTCAGATCTCAAAATAATATTAAAAAGAAAGTTGAAAAAATTATAGTTTACTTTTTTAATTAAAATTCAGAGCACTTAGAAGTTCTGTAGGGCAGTGTTCTTAACAGCTGTGGCTGTTACTGTCCTACCTCCTGATAGGAAATTTTCAAGATGAACGTAAAATTGCACCTTTTAATCAATTCTTAAAAAAACCTATAGCGTGCTATAAACATGCATTTTCAACCTGTAAGAAAGTATATATGCAGTATTTAACCAGAGAAATATGCTGCCACTGGAGTTTGGAGGTGGATCTTCAGTTTACAGTGTATACATTTAAAATATGCATCCCTTTAAACAACGCTTTGTGTTAGCATGCTGCAAATCAAATGGCGCTTAATATAACAAGCTGGTCTAGGGCTATTTAATGAAAAACCTGTTCATAAATGTTACACATATAATGTGTATTTTTTACTCTTTTTAGTTGCTTCATGTTTGCACACAGCTGTTCACATGAGAAACTGTACCTTCATGCTATATTGTGGCTTTGTGTTTCAGATAATGTTCATATTTTGTTTTTGCACCAGATGAGAATCAGTTCCTTGAGAAACAATTTTTTTTATATTTCTAAACTTCAGAAAGTTAAATTTGGGAAATCTCTTAGGAAAATATGTGTTTTATGTGGCTGTAAAAAATGATGTACACGCTGTAAAATAAGATTGTCACTGTTATGTGGGATTATTATTTCTAAATGTGTTCCTCATCGTAACGGGCATACAATAAAACGCATCTCTTGCACTCCAAATTTTTTGGAGTTTACTTTTCATTTATGGTGATTCAGGAAAGTCTCATTCTGTGGAAATTTGGTAATAATTACATTATTATTCCCTAATTTAAAATGCGATAATATCTCAAGGGCTTACCTGAGGTATGTTGATCAGACTACCAAGGGGGGAATATTGGGGTTTTAACTGACCCTTTAAGGTTACAGGTGTAATGTACTTAAGTTTATTTCTGAAATAATTATCAAATATGATACTGCCATGCCTTTGGAATTCTTTCTTTTAAGTGAAGAGAAATGAGATTTCTCATATTTTGGGAAAAGACGGGTAGGTATCGCCTTAACTGTGTAGTAAGAACAGTCGGCAAAATGCTTAAAATACTGTCTTAATTTTCTTCATTTTAGAATACTGGAATTAGGAATTACGGAATTATCAATAATTAGCAACTTTAAGAAAAGAGTGCAATGTTAAATGAACTCTTCCTCAAGGATTTCCAACGGGCTTTTAGCCATTGAAGTCTTAGGTTTGTATTAACAAGTAGAAATGATTAATTGTGAATTTATCGATCTGGTTTGTTTGTAACACTTTGTTTTGTATGTCCAGCATTCAGAGGAGGAGGCGGTAGCATTCAGAAAGTCTTAGAAATTGAACTTGTGTTTTGTTGACAATTTTAATGTTTTATTCCTGAAAATTATATTGAATGCATAGACGGAAGATTCTTCATAGCAGACTGAAGATGATCATTCTGACTCTGTGACCAAGCACAGATCCGTGCTGGCTCATTTTTCCAGCTTAAGGATGGAGAGAATGACCAGGTACTTACGTATTTCTAACATCATCCCCTTGTAAAAACGCTCAGTCCTCATTGCTTAGGGATCCATCACGGTTCATGTGGTACAGAACAGTCCATGGGGGCTACATACAAAAGAAATGAAGCTTCTGGAAACCAGCATTGTAGATGGTGATAGAAATGCAGCCGTAATGCCTGTGAGCATTACATTCAGATCGTATTTCGATACCTCGTACTGTTCATGCTTGGTATTTGGTAGGGAACTGTATTAACATTTACCATTGGCAGTGTATGTTGGATAACAGTAGTGTTTCTTCCAACACACCTTCCTGGAACGTGAAAATCTGTGAGGTATATGTTTTTCAAGATGTGAGGGAAGAAATAGTGGTTGGAAAAGCTTTAGTTGGCTATTATCAGCTGAAGTACAAACATGGGGAAGTAAGGAGGACTTGAAGAAAGGTGCAGGCTAGTACAGCCTTCTGTGTATGAGCCCTGCTCTTTGTGACAGCTAGATGGAGAAGCTGAGTTAAGTTTAACACGCGGTTAACGTGGTTATAGGCAGCCTTGTCCAATATGAAGTCTCAAGATGAGTTGCTACTTTGATTTGGTTGGCTTATTGCTTTAGAACTTTGAACTTTTTTTCTTTATAGTAATTTTGTTTCTTCTTCTCTTGGCAGTGGAACCGTGAACAGTGAAACCTAACTGGGAAGAACCCTTGTGGGAACAAGGTCTGTTGAAGAGAGAAAAATAACTCACACAGCATTAAGGTTAATGTGTCGCTACCCCTATGTTGTTGGACTTTAAACAGTGTCAAAAAATTACTGTCAGACTTTTGGTTGAGCAGTGGTTTTGGAATTCAGTAGCTGATGTTGTCACTGGGAGAGTGTGTGCTTCACTGCTGTCGGGTTGCGTGGTCTCTGCTCTTTCAGAGGTAGTCTTCAGTAGGCATGATTACTTTCCGTGCATGCGTCCTTTCCTTATCGAAGTTCACCTAAGTCTTGCCTTTCAGTAAGGGCTGTGAGCTGGTTTGAAAAGAGGAGAGGTTTGCGCTTTTCAAATTGTTGCCCATCTCCTGGGCAGGGACACTAACAAATAGGAGGAAGTACCTTCCCAAGCATCTGTGGTAGGATGCCAAACCAACACACGGTGAGTAGGGAAGGTGACCTGTGCTGTAAAGCTGTTTGCCGCCCGGGAGCACAACCCCGAGGTAGTTCGGCTGTTCTCTGCTGTGTATGGATTTCTCCCGTGCTTGCTTCCTGTGGTGGTGTACGAACACGTCATGTTTGCTTGAGCAAGCAGCAGGTTGCAGTACGTGTGGAAGGGTTGCTCTGAGTGCCAGAGTTGTTTACTGCATTTCTTTGAACGACAGACTAAGAACTAAAAGGTGGAAACAGTTAAAATGAATTCATGTCTGATTCATCACCTGTATTGTTTTTCTTCAGGTTTCAAATAACCACAATTAAGGTAATGAAATGGAGAGAGTGAGAATCTGGAAGGATACCAGCAGCGTAGCGTCAAGGTAAAGGTCAAGGTAAAGGTACGTTACCTTCATGTCGTAGTCAAAGCCTTTGTTGACTTTTCAGGCAGAATGCTAGAGGTGTCATTAACTTTTAAACCAGGACTGCATTTGGCCTTTGGTTCACAGCTGAGGCAGAAGAAGCCATTCCACATTACAGAGTTGGGTGGAAAAGACAGTAGCAGAAACCAGAAGACAGCTTTTTTTCCTCCTACTTTTCAATGTAAGAACAAGAAATTGTGTGCTGGCACATCAGGCACTGAGGGGTAATAGGTTGGTAATTTACCAGGGCAGTACATACGTGGCTGTAAATACATGAAGTAAATGCTGGCTTTGGTTTTTCTGATTTGCTTCTGCAAAAATGTAGAAGTCTCAGTGGACATACCTGAAACTGAGGTGAAAATTTTTCTGAAAGATGCTGTTTGTCGTTTGAGCGTTAACTAGGATGTACAGAGATGACTAAGTGAGAAAAGTGCACTGCTGTAAGCTGCGTAAGAACTGTTAGGTCAGCTGCTGGTCAATGGAAGAGAGGCAGCGGATGAGACTACAGCAAATACCATGCGTTTTTATAAGGAAAAATAAAACTTTTGCTTTTTAAATAAGTCTGGTTTTAAAACCAGCTCCAAATGGCAGCTATGCTGCTTCTTCTAGTCTAGCTCAGCTTTTTGACAAGTATCTATTGCTTCATGTTATCTAGGAGTAAAGTTTGTTGTTACAGCAGTCGGGGCTGTAGCGTGTGCAGCACGGGGAGGTTTTAAAGTCGTCTTACAAGCCTTAGAGCAGCTGATCCTTGCTACGCAATACAGTATGGACAGCTGTCTTTCCTGCTTAGTGAACCAGGCTTTTTAAAAATAGGCTGTTAGCCACTGGCATAGGGAACAATTAGGGTGTTTTCAATTCTGTCTTAATGCCAGGTGTATATGGGAGCCGGTTCACTTGCTAATCATGGCATTTGTCATCAAATTGCAACGCCCAACCAGCGCTGACGGTATTCAGAGCTGGTATTTTTTTCTGTCTTTTAAGGGCAGTTACTGCTTTGCTTATGCTTGTGACATGGTCTTAAGGCATACAGAGCTAAAGAAACAGTTTAATATTATTTGCTAGAAAGATTAGTAAATACACTGAAAAGAGGGTAAAGTATGGCCATTAATAACTGATGCTTCTGCTCTTCACAGCTTCTTTCTTTGGAACTGTTTGTCTAATGCTTCCGGCCAGTCAAGCCCAGCTGCGATCATGGCAAAGACCACAGGAAGTAAGAAAGTTGATTTCTCTCTTTTTATTGGGATAACTGCACCAATCACTATGGTAGCAATAAAAAAACGTTTATTTTTCTTTTGGCTTTCTTCAAAGGACAAAGGTCAGTAGATAGTGTCAGTAAAATTATTTATTGGGATAGAATACAGTACTCTGTCATCAGATCGTTAACCACCCGTTTATTTCATAATTACACATAGCCTACAGGGTTCTTTCACCATTTAACATTGTATAGGATGTATATTATTTGTAATCAGAAATACGTAAGTTGCAGAAATAGAGCAAAGCAAGAACCCTGTGACAGAGCTAGCACCTTCCGATGGCACGAAGTTTTACCTGTGATGCTTCTCTTAGTACTTTCCCGCTCACCAAATGCACTGTGTTACTTAGACAACTACTTAATTATTTATACCAAAGCAGTTGAGAGAATTTCCATGGTCCTGCCTGGAGCAAAAAATTGTAAATAGTAAGTTAGTCTGATAGTAAAATTTATGAGCTATTTTCATACTAGGCTCTTCAATATAAAAATATACCATGTTCTTGATATCTTCAAATAAATAGTTATGACTGGTTTGGGGGCCTGTAAAGGTTCAGCTGAAATATATTAACTCTAATGTCAGAGATGTTATAAAATCAGCATCATCCCAAATCAAGTATCTGCCCGTTCAATAGGTATGTGTAAATTGTTGTATATCTGGAGCAAGTTCAGTAATTTTCCTTTGTCTTAGTTTCCCATAGGCAGATGTAAGGTAAGTGAAGCTATTTCTGGGTTTTGCTTCATCTTGAAGAGGCAGCAATATAAAGCGATGATTGCTGAATCTGTCCGGATTGAAACCAGCCATGCAGTATGTGACTTAAATTTAAGTGGATAGGAGAGAAGAACATGGATAATGTTACGAAGAGGAAACAGAAAAGGTTTCAGAGTTCTTCCTTTTGTTTCTTAGATTGCTGCAAGCCTGACTGAAGAACAGATGCAGATGCTAGTCCTGTCAAGAACAAGTCCACAGCAGCGCGGCATCCCCTTCTCTTCTGAGAGAGAAGTAAGTGCATTTATGTAAAAAATACAAAGTAGGAACATTTGCACACACGCGTTAGCGGCAGCTTATGGACAGAGGTTCACGACAGTGCAGACAAGACCGTGTCTTCCATCGTCTTCATGCTTCCATGTTCTTTTGTTCCCTGCCCCTTCTCTCACTATTGGACCAACCTTTTTACTGATGCAAAAATAGCAGAAAGGAAAGCAGCTGCAGGTGGCTGTTGTGAACTCCTCTGAGCAGCTGTGACGGCCAAGGCATTTCTTTCATTCCTGAAAGAAAAAAGCAGCTTGTTAGAAAATAATACGCATAGTTACAAAGCTGTCCTGGCCTATAAAGCATGCGTTAGTTCATTATATATTTATTTTCTCTAATGCTCTGACTTTTTAAGCATCTGAAATGGCAGTGGGCCGTTCCCCTCTAACAAACGCTGTGCGTATCAGTGCCTGCAGCATCTGGTACTGGAAGGATGAAAGCTGTCTCACTACAGTTCTGTTCAGCAACTGACAGCTGTCAGATCGGCTGTGATTCGCTGTCTTCAGTAAGCACAAAAACACCGACAGTGGTTTGTGGTTGGTTGTTCTGTTGCTGTTGTTGATTTTTTTTTGTAGTTACGAAAACAACCAAGAGCAGGAAATGAGCGGTTACCTAACAGTAGGTATTACACAACTTCTACTTTAAAAGTTTTCTGTAATATAACTTGGATCAAAGTTACCAAAAAGATTCAAGTACCTTCATTTGAGTATCCTAAAGATATTATTATTAATATACATTAATCATATATTAATTATTACTTGAAAGGCAGTACCATGGACATGCTACGTTCAGGATAAAGCTCCACTACTCAATAGCTGTCAGTCAGCATCACAATTCAGTAATGAGCGGAGACACAAAGATGTGGCTGACACAACATAAACACTGAAAAAATACTGCTGGATCTCCAAGGAAATTGGCACTTCTTCAACTGTATTTGTCACCTTTATCTTAAAGCGATTCTGTTCCAGGTGAGACTGCCACTAGTGATAAAGACCTTGGGAAACTTCAAGTACAAACAGTTCTCATTTATTTAATGATTCTGATCTCTTCAAGTGCAGCAGATGCTCATTGTTTCCGTTTTTATAATGGAAACTATGACAAACAAGTAAGCTAGGAAGGGGTTTTAGCTTTTTCTTTATTATTCTTATTCGTTATTTTAATTCCTTCACAATTCATTAGGATGAATTTTGGAGGTCAGTAATAAAATTCTGCTGTTCATAAATGACCTTTTGTGTTTTAATCCTACTCCAGTTAGCATCTCAGCTATCCTCTTACAGCATGCCAGATGTTTTACCCTTAGTCTGCTCAAGCTGCTCACATAGTTGCCTTTTCTTGGTTGTGTCCTCCACAAAGCTGCTCTTCTATTTCTTTAAATGTGCTCCTCTGCTATACTCTGTCCGCACACGACTGCATCGGGCTCCAGAACACATGCTGGTCTTCCTCAAGACTTTACTTATTTTCAGATTTGACGCTATCCTGTGTGCTGTAACACCAATAGCTTCTGCAGTCCTACTTTCTCCTTTAACATTAAACCACTCCTTAAGTCACCGCTCTTTGCATTTCCTGGATTAGTCACTGCTCTGTCTCTGTGTAAGTTTCAGGGATATGGTGCTTAATATGTTTTAATAATAGTGCAGAGCAATTAATACTCGTGATTCAGAAGAACACCGTGCACCCAAAATGCACGTGTATGTGCACTCCACCTGAAAGCAGAACACCGAGGAGGTTCCCAACTCCCCAGTACAGGCAGTGACGCCCAGAAGACTGCCTTACACATGAGGGCCAAAGCAGTTGTTAGAGCAACATCACTTCTTTTGTTAAAGGTAATTACGTGCCAGAGAAAAGACGGACAGGTTGTTTTATTTATGCTCCACCTAGCAATTACTGCCTTCTCAAAATAGCCAGCACAGTCCTTGACTTCAGTCAAGCGCCTTGCTTTGTGCAGCCTGGTTAAATGAACCCTACTGCTTTCTCTCAGAAGTCAGTTTTGGCTAACATTTTCTTTGAAGTTAATACTTCGGAATTGCAGGGACTATATAGGCAACCTCCAGGTGAACTTACATGTTTCCATATCTCTCCAGTCCTCTCGATTACAATAGTTTGTGATTTATTGACGGGTGATGTCACCTTGTAGTCATCAGACAGGAGGCCCAGAATAGGATACTGGTTCCTGTACCTGTATTAAAAAGAGTTGCAAACCTGTTAACTATAAAACTGAACTCTGCACATCTGTATCCAAGTCCCTGACTGATCCTATCACATAATCCTGTCAGTTAACAACCCCCAAATATTTTTACTATTAACTAAAATGCTAGTACTGTAATTTTAATGCCATTTCAACATGTTCATTTGCTATTACGATGTTTAGTATTGAATCCTCTGTAGGTTTTACTAGCTGAAGTTTTTTTGCCTTTAAGTTGAACAGACATTTGACATTAGGAAGACATTTGCAGGAGGTAAGGACTTTGTTTATAGAAGCTACACAATGGAAAATCAAAAGGATGTATTTTGAAGAAAGGCAAATAAGTACATTACTTCTTAGTGATGACAGCTGTTACACCAGGGGACTGACTGACTGATAATCTCTCATGCTTGAGTCTGAAGAGATCCTGAGAAAACCAACAATAAATATTCAAGTGAAATAAACAATGTTTCGCAGGTATTAGTTCACTAAATCCAAGAAAAAACTTGCAGAAATTGCTATCAAATACATAATACATAAATTAAATAACTATAATGTTATGTATATATAATATATATACTATATGTTATATAATACTATATATTATGATATTACATATATTATAATATGTACAATAGTGTATATATATATAGCATAATATATTATAAATAAATAGTAATAATCCTAACCCTGATGCAGAAGGGTACAGGTGCCTTCTAGCTTCCAAGCAGTGATAAGCACCTGGTTAAGTTTCTACTTTTGTAGTAAGTGGAGGCTTAAGCATAACATTCTTAGACAAAAAATAAGCTATCCTGTAATACCTCTTGCTGTTGTTTAATGCACGCGTCTTTCTCCTCCAGCATCGATGTCAATTCATGCAACTTTATTTGCAAGTCACTGTTGTTCCCTTCTCTTCTTGATATGTCTTGCTGGAACTGGCATAACTGAGACTAGAAAACAGGGGTTAGGAACAGTTAGGTGCTGGGTGCTCCCTGCAGGTGACCTGTCAGGATGCATCTAGAACTCTGTATGTATTTTGTTCATTAAAACCATCAACAGCAAGACTTGAATTAGTGTAACTTACAAAATGCTGTGGCCATAGGGACACACAGGAAACCCAGTCATTTTCAAATACAAACCTTGAACTTCCCAATGAATTCAGAAAGCGACGACTGGGCTGAGTTCTGCCAGTATCAGTTGAACACCTTTATAAGTGGAACTGGATCCAGGGCAGTAAAATACTGCTATAAGGCTTCAAGTGAGAGATCTCCTATGTGCAGTTCTGATTGGGATTTATCTTTATTTTCTGTTGGGAACCTTTTGGCAGTTTCTTACTTCATCGGGACAACACGTCCCATTAGAAATCGAGGAGATGAGCAGAATTTCTTAACTTCTACATCTAAAGAATTTTTATTTTTTTAACAACACTTTAATGGGTGTTAGAGCTAGCATAGTGCTGCGTAAACCAACTGCAGGGCCAAAAGGTAACTCAAAAGCATGTGGTACATTTTTTTTGTTACCTAATCAAAAAATAATTTAAGAAATATATATTTAAAAAAAAACCTGATTACCTCCAGTCATACAAGGTGAGGAATACACACAGCAAAAGTTAATCCACGTACCCTAAGACTGCGGATCTCACGATCTTTATCCTCTCTCAAGTTATTGATCATCTCTACGTAACGGCTGGAGAGTTCATCCGTGGTGGTCTGAAGTGTTGGATTAGAGCAGATCTACAGAAAAAAGTATTTTACAAAGATAATTTTATCTTCTATCTTGTAATTTTATTTTCTTCATTATCTGTGAATAACAGCTACTGAGTACAGAAGTGAAGGTCTCGTTACTACCTGTAGTCTGAGGCTCTGGATCTCCTGCTCCAAGGCACGCTTGCAGTATTCCAGTTCTTTCAAGTGACAATCCTTCTCTCCCTCGCTGAGCCGTAGAGAAAGGAGCTGTTCTTCCAGAGAGCGACACTTTGCAGTGCTCTCTCTGAGTCCTTGCTGGAAAGCACAGAAGTGGAACGAGTGTGTGGTGTTCCTTAGGGAAGTAACAGGCTCACACACACAAACACACACCAGGCCATCATCACTGAGGACACTCACAGAGCCATCACACTGGCTAGTTTTTGGCCGACCGTAGAAATACTGAAACTACGTTCTTAGCTTTACCTGCTGCTGACGATTATTCTCTCGCAGAGATGTCAACATAGTTTCATATTCTTTCACTTGAGAGTCTTTAAAAGCCAAATCCTTCTTAAGTAAGACATTGTCAGTTTCTAACTTCTGTAAGACAAAAGTGTGACCTGTCATTAGTTGCAATTTTTCAGCCAACAGTCCTATGTACGTTCAAAGTACAACATCCTGAGGGATGTTTTAGAACTGAAAACTACCCAGTTTTCTTTTAGCTACGTACAGCTCAGATTTGCTCCCATTGCAGTTACCTGTGGCTTCATGCTGTGTGGTAAGCACTGTTACCTTAGACACTGCCCTTTCAGTCTGTCCCAGAAAGGCTTATTTGTAGTAATTAAACAGAAACCAACAGAAAAATCCAAACCAAAGACCGCTTCACTGCAGACTCCAGCCTTCCTATGGAGCAGGGAGTACACCTCAGGCAGGAATGGAACCGAGGTCTCCTGCTTCCTAGCAGAATGCTGTTTAAATAAGCTCTTGGCCTATGTGCCCTGTCCATGTTACAAGTAAAAACACAGTTCCAATACATCTCCACCAATGCAGACATACATAGATTGCGTATGCCACTTCAGAGCGCTAAGGCGAAGTCCACTCAAAAGGGCCTTTTCTGCCTTTGAAAGTATTTGGTTATTTAGGCTTCAGCAAACTTAACGCTTGAAAACCACTTCGAGGAAGAAATCAACCTCGTGTGCTGGTCAGGTCTTGCAAAGCCATTAATAAACCATCCATTTCTGTTAAAGCACCTAAAATCTGGACTTCCCAAGTTAAACTTCGTCATAATGGACTTCTTACTGACAGGTAGCAACAAATGGATGAGGCCCAGGAAACAGAAAACTAACAACTTACCCCCAGGTCATCCTGTAAGTGGCAAAGCTCTTCTCGTAAGTTTTTGAACGTGGAAAGCACAAGTCTCAAAGATTTATCTGATGTTACTCTCATCTAGGAAAGGGAAAAAAAATCGAAAAATACATTATTCTGATTAATTAGTGAGCTTTGTTTACAATATGCCTAACTCTGTGTAAGAGAACAGAACTGCTGTACATGAGCTGTGAAGTCAGAGCAGGCTGCTCACTCACATACGCTTTCTTCACCAGGAGGTGTTCTGCAGCCCTCAGACGGCATCACCTGAGCCCTGCCCCAGGGAGACCACGTCACCGCAGGCTGCTTCGGACCCCGTTCTGACAAAGCTGCAGGTCAAGTCCACCATTCTGGAGCCAGCCCTGGGATTCACGCGCTAGCTAGCGCTATTCACAGTGGCACTGCTTTTGATGTTTTAGCAAAGGAAGGGGTCTTCCAAGCACTTCATAAAGCAGTGAGTGGTTTTTGTACAAAACACGTTACAGAGACTGCTGGAATGTTAGGAAGCAAGGGCAGGCATAACCATTATCAGAAGCTGCCGTTCTTGTTGGATTGCCTTGCAGCCAAACCTCCGTGGCTGCTGACTGAAAAAGCAGGTAGAGATGGTTAACTAGCTAAATAATACGATTAGATGAAACACAAAAGCCATTTGTAAATGGAGCAAACCAGAAACGGCTTATGTTTTGTTACTGGATGTTTTAAGCATGCCACAGAGATACTGCTCTGGTACAGCTGTTCAACCCGACCATTTGTAAAAGCTGAGACCTCAGTTACAAGCAGGGTATGTAATAAGCAGTAATCGATACTCAATTCAACATTCAGTAAAACTATTATGCACTTGTAGCTTTTAAAATAAAGCATCAATATACAACACAAACAAATAAAGAGATGAAAAATCAGTGTTCTCCTACAATTACTTGTCAAAAGCCAAAATGGTTTCCAGTGGAACTGGAAGAAAGCTGCAGTAAAGCTTGGTTTAAAATACACAAGTGACCTGTGGAGTGAACTGCCACACGGCACTTGGAGCCACCTGTATGATTCCGTACCCTTCACGTAGAATAAATGGAGTAAGCAGAACATAGAGCAATTTATGTTTTGTACCAAATGCCGGGTATGTGTTGAGCCAGCTTCTACTGTTTCGAGTTACCGTAGGCTTCCATACATCCCCCTCCGTGCTATCTACATACCTGGAGGAGATAACGAATCTGCTGCTTTGTTGCCTCAGACAGTCCTTTGGGAATTAAATCTTCTATATCTTCAGTCTAAGCAAGGGGAGGAAGGAGGAGACATCTTGATTAAGAATTTTCCCTGGTTGATCATAATGTGGTTTCTTCATTAATTACATAGCTCTACTATGAAAAACATGTTTAGTGCAAGGCAAATAAGAAGGAAAATAGATCAAAGTGTATCCAAAATTTTGGAGAGCCTTATATGTGTGGCGTATAGAAACTGAGATGAAGTGATAAATGAAGCATATATTCAAACATTCATAAAGCTTGACATTTCTTTTAAATGCAGCATTCAAAACAATTCCCTCTCAAGAAATAGCAATTAACACTAAACAGAACTCCCAGCAGTTAATGACTATGAGCACACCTCATTTTTCTAAATCATGAATAGACTGTCAATAAACAGATGACCAACACGTTACAGGAGACACTGCCAGTGATTAAGCGGCATTGCTTCATGCAATTTAATCCTAGACAAATATTTCTACCATATAAATAACGACTTCAAAAATAACAAAGGTCCCAGTGAATGCATCATGGCTGGATCCCCCAAAGAGAGCTGTCTGTAAATCTACGAAGTGTTCTGTCAACCTTACATGCCCTCATTCTGTGAGAGGCGGTGTGCTTCCCTTCTCGCAGTGCCCGGTGCTGAACAAACGCTTTGCTGGCAGGAGAAAAGATCCTAGGCACAAAGCGCCCAGTGAAAACGGTGTATGTGTGGAAGTTTGGGTTACAATGAAACCACCGCTGGCATAACAGGAAAGACTTCAAAAATTTGACTCTCATGCTGGAATGCAAATTGCTCAACTTCCCTTCTTTCGGTGTTACCACGTTTGCAAATACACAGCTAGCAGCAGGTTTCAGACTGAACGTTACTAACAAGCAGAAGCTGCCAGCTAACAGACCAGTGTCCTTCAGCTAAACTGGCTTGGCTTAATTTGTTCCAAGATCCGCACCACTCTTACTAACTTTGAGGGAACAGCTTTGTAAGAGCATGCATGATGCTTACCTGACTCGTAAATTCAATGTCATGGTTCCTGTGAAACACAAAATGCAAGGGACTGATTAACAGAAAACCTGACAACTCCAAGTTCACGACCACGCTGACAGTCACAGAAGGATTATCTTTAAAATACGGAACGTGGAAGGTTCATCCTCAGACCAAGAGTCGTTACCTTCCTTTTAAGCTGATAGGCAACGTGTTCAGTGGGATTCCAGGGACAAGTACCTGAGATCAGAATGCTGACAGCAGTGCAGGCAGCGCAGGCAGTTTCTTTGGGCAGTTATCCCAATTATGGCTGGTTAACCCAATTACATTCTTAATTGGCTTGGGTAATCTCTTTACCCAGAACTACGCGGCAGTGTATTGACACACCTGAAGTGTTTATTTAGCAGTGGCAGGGGTTCTGTGATGTTTAAATTTCACTCTTCCCATGCTATGGGACTGCTTAAGCTTATTTCAGTGAACTCTGAAAGCAGGAAGTGAGAGCAAAAGGGCAACAATAATGCCTGTGACTGTGCGGGAAGGGTAAGAACATCATCAAGACTCAAAAAGAAAAACCTGCAAACAGGATTGAGCTCTTAACTGTGCACCGCTAGGATTTCTGGAACACCAAACTGACATAGCAGACAAAAGGCCCATACCTTCCTCCTATCTTTTCCACATGCTGTAGTAAACAACTGTACAGGTCATTGGTCTTGCGGTTCAGTTCGGCAAGAAGCTCGCCAAAGTAGCGGCAGTCCAGCTGGTCATTATTCTCCTGAGAGCAATTCACCTAGCAGAAGATAAGCAACAAGATCATAATTGAGTTCCCTTCTTCCGGATGAAAGCTGAACATGAAAATGCTTCAAGCATGATGGATTTGTTTTCATTTGCTCTTCCTAATTTGCAGTTTGTTTACACTGTGCTTTTCCTGGGTATTGAGTCTTCCGGGTCTGCTGTTTTTCAGAAAATGATACAGAAATAAATGACTTTCCTTACAGCAAAAAGCACTAGGCAAAGTAGGATCTGTTACGGTAATACCATTCTAACATGGAAAGTGTAGATAATTAGGAAATCTTTCTTTAATGTTCCTTAATGTTTCCATAGCTGTGGGGGGTAAAACACACGTGGAGAGCACCCAGCCGATCCCAGATGGGTGCAGGATTCCCTGCTGCAAAGATGGTAATTGCATTCCCACATTCTCACTGCTTGTGCACACATACATGTGCCGGAGTATTTCTGATGGACGAGTTGAGAAGCGCTGACATAACCCACCAACAAAACCTACAGGCACCTCCCAGCAAAGACCAAACGTTTCCGAATGTGAATAACAAAAGTAAAAACAGCAGCCCAAGCTGAGTGTACCTAAGAGTTTTGTTTTTTTATGAGAGTCTCTGGCTATGAAAGATTCCACATCGGTCCAGTACTGGAGACAGCCAGTACGTTATCGCCACCCACACGTGGAACAGATGCACAGGAAGGGACTGCTACATTCCCACCCCCAACCGAAGTGGTAGTACACACGTGTAGTTGTCCTCTGGCAGCTTGTAGGAACTCCAGAACATGCAAACTATTCTAAAAAGAAGCTAGTTTTGTGCTTCCAGTGAAACTATGTCAAGTAATTGTACATCAGGTTGAGATCTATTTCAAATCCTTAGTGGTCAGTTGGGAAGGAAAGCAATGCCGAACTGGCGTACGTCCACTTCATAAAGCAGCGTAAGCTTCTACCAGAACTAGAAGGATGAGTCTTGTATTACACAGCCTTTGCTGTACAGAGCGACAGATGAAACCTGACTGAATCCAGGGGTAGCACTCCCAGATACAGAACAACAAAACGAACAAAAACCCCCCAGCACAACGAAACAGCCAGACTTGGCGGATTAAAATTACAGCAGAAGGATGATCGGTCGGTATGCTTAAACACAGGTCTACCCCAACAAGAAATACAACTGGAAATGTATTTACAACTGGAAATACAACAACATTTCTTTTTCTTAACAGCATGTGACAAAGTGTCGGACGGTTCTAAACCACGCAGTCCAAGCATGCAGAGTTACCGGCAACAGACACTTTGCTGGTTATACTTAAGCGGGGGTGTGGTGCTTCAATACCATACTATGGTTCTGAACGAGGCTTGACTTTGGGACCAGGGATCGGTCATTTTACCTGTCTGAGAAGTTTTATACGCCACATAGAAAAATGTTCTGTGAACAGTACAACATGAAACAAAGGGTTCTTACCGGCTCACACGTCTGAACTGTTACCCTCCTCACTGTATTTCCTCTGCAGTCATCGGTCACAGAAACTGGAATTATTTCACAAGGGCTGCAGGTCTGTGTCTGCTGGCACTGGTGGGTGACTTGGGACTGCTCGGCCGGCTGGCAGGGCGGGATGACGTGGCACTGACTGGATTGCTGGGGAATCTGACACTGGTGGGAAAATTGATACTGCTTCTCCTAAGACAGAAATGCATTCTTTAAGCTTCTTAGTGAGATGGCAGCATCATAGGAATACATAAATGAAATAAATAAGGTTTTGCATGGATAGGCTGATGACAGTTTCAAATATCTTTTAAGAATTTCAATAAAATTGTTTTCCTAATTGAATACACGTTTGTCTCATGCTGTCACACCTCAACACTGTAATTCACCAACCCCTCAAATCTTAGCAGCTGCAAACCAACGCACAGAAGACGCACTTTTCCTAACTGAGCTGCTTCATTATATTGCTCCACTTAACGTATCCACTGAGGCAAGAGGGAGCTCCATTATTTAATTTAAAACATCTACATCCTGTTCTCTTAAGCATTTTAGAGTTTGAAGAGCTCCAGTTGAACTACTAACGGAGTTTCGTTACATAAATTTAAACAAATAATAATAATACAGGAAACAGCTGAAGACTTTTCCTCTATAAATGCTTTCAGCAATTCCAGGGTAAGTGTGCACCATGTATCGGGCGCGCACACATCTTGGTTTTATAATCCAAGAAAACTGCAGTTGACAAAACCACCCACCAGAACAAGGAATCAGAAACGAGTTTATGTTCCAGTCTTTGAGAACGTGTACTGGCTCCATTTCCTTCGCAGGAGGTAATACAAACAACCAACTTACTTGGTGGGGATTTAACAGCTCGTATTTTCTTATTGTCTTTTCATAGATGACATTATTTCCAGGGCAGAAATTCCCCCCTCTAAGAAATGGGGATAACGGCTCCTGTAACACATTTTGATAAAAAGCATTCCTAAGTGCCACACGGTGAATTCAGAGTTAGCGTTATTTGGACTAAAAAATGAGGAGGAATATTTGTAACGTGAAGGTGCACGCACTTTGAATTTTCTGAGTTACCACATTTGATCATGCATTCATTTCATCTTGAACCCAGAATTATTTCTTTTGCAATATCATCTCTGTGATATTCTCAACAATCTCTATGATATCTCAAAATACGTCTCGATTTCCCCTCACCCCGTGGTGTAATGCCAAGCGTACCATTTTCTCACAACTACAGAATGCTGCCAGGCAGAAGGAAACGAGCAGGCCGTGGAACAAAGGTGGACGTTACGCCACGTCAGCTAGAGCTCATCAGGCTATGAACCTTGTTCGCCTCAGTTGTTCACCCAAGCAGTTTACCTACCTGCTCAGGATTCTCTATTATAATCCTTCGAACGGTGCCCTGCAAGGAAGAAAAGAAGGGAAGATTCAGTGATTGCTGTACTTTAAGACCTGTTATGCTCAGAACTCAGGCTTACACACATTTCCAAATCAGTCTGAGTATTGCAATCAGCTGCACATGAATTGAGAGCCACTGAAATCCCTGAGGAGTGTTAAAGCCACAGCCCTTCCACCCAAAAGGAACTAACCCATACACAGTGCGGCAGCACGCAATCCGGACTCTCAGTACCTGAGTCTGCTCAGTCTGCTTTTCCTCAGTCCCCTGTGTGTAAGTCAGAGGAGACGAGTCCCCAGCGTCTGTCTGGAAGTGCCAACGGACCAGGACACAAAGCTGGCACCGCACAGACCTTCACAGAAGGCGTGTCCCACAAAACACTGCCTTACTGCAGCCTTTCCTATTAAGCACTTCTTGTTTCACCAGGGAAAGAAAATTTGTATTTTGCTTAAGAGCCAAAACGAGAGGGACATGGGAACTGCCGACAAACCAAACCACTACCCAACGTACCAAGCTGCAGCAATGACTTCAAAAAGCGGCACAGAACTCCGTAACTGACACAGAACATTTACTCCTTCTTGAAGGAAAAATGAAACATGCTTTTTGAATTGCAAAAGTCCACAGAGTCCGGCAGTTCTGCTCTTGTTCAAATGCAGATTCCTTTGCTCCTCCCCTGGCCCCCCACTGCCTACAAGCAATTCAAGCAACCGGAGGCGGTTTTCCGTTTTGTGGACCCACAACAGCTGTCACAGCGCACGCACGTGGCTTGAAGCCTCCGTGCCCAGCTCTTTATCCAAGTAGGCACGATTCCCACTGAATCTCATCTAAGGATTAGGCAATTTGTTAGTTTACAACATCCTACTTATTCCTCCTTACAGCGCAAGCTTTAAATTTTCCTAACAAATCATTTACCCCTCTAACCCGTGGGCTTGGAGAGTTTGTATTGCTGTAGTTAAACCTCAGAGACATTTTAACTGGGTAAGAGCAACGCCGAAGTAGGTCAGGTTTCCAGCTGTGAAGCGTTGCACAAGTTTAGGAAGCCCGAAGCAGTTTTCCAAATCTCCCAAGAGTGAATCATAACAGCACCACGGAGCAGAAATCAAAGCAGAGAAGAAACTGCTGCAGCATCAACCACAGTAATTAAGAAATCTCACAATGATAAGTGCTGCAGAAAACTTGGAAAGCTGCTTGCTCGTCCTCCCACCCGCCGTGGGTCCTTCAGGCCTCACTGGGAGCGAACCCCCGCAGCCGGCAGGGCTCGGTACCGGGACGTCGCCCTGAGAGGAGCCAGCCTGCGAGCTGGGAACATACAGCCTGGTTTCTACATCACTGACCCGGGAACATACAGCCCGGTTTCTGACCCCACACGGCACGAGCTGACAAGTGACATACCGAGACCAGGAACGCACGCTGCTGTTCCCTGCACACACGTTGGCCCTGGAGCGCGGCGAGGCAACCGAGGGTTTCGGTGTGCCTGGCAGGACCAACCCCGCGTCCAGCACAAGTGACGGGGACAGCTTTCCTCTTTGTCAGCACTGACGGCTGTTGTGTGGCACGTTAAAGCCAGGTGAGCGTCGTCCACACAATCAAGAGGCACGTTTGCAGTGCACAGAGAAGTTGTGTGAACACACCTGGGCCCAATGACGCTGCCACGGGCCTTCGGAGCACGCAGCTCACGCCATGCCTCGGGAAGGCCAGCCGGCGACACTGGGCTATGTAGGTACCGTGCGTTCGCAGAGGAACGCAGAAAAGGGAAGACCGGAGAGCGTTAGGTTAGAATGCTCTTAGTGGGATCAGTAGGATGGTGTAAGCCACACACAGGGTAACACCGGAACCCCCGAATGTTTCCGTTTGGATCAAACTACGCTGCCGTGCAAGAAACCGAGCCCTCCCGTCCCCAAAGCCCGGCGGTGCCACCGCTCCCCACCGCCCTTCAGCGGCAGCGGGCACGTCTGGGGCCGGGCCGTGGGACGCTGCCGGGGGCTTGTGGGGCCGTGAGGGGCAGCTCTGGGCCTGCGTGGTACGGGAACCACAAAAGGCAGAAAAATAAACAAACTCCCAAAGGCGGGCTCCCTCATAATCATTTTTTTCTGGTCTTTCTTAAAACACGATTTCAAATTTGTAAAGTAAGTGCTTGATAGGTTTATCCAGTTGTTGCACATTTTAGGAAAAACAAGCACTACACTAACTTTTATTTTCAACAGTTCCCTTTAGCTCCAGACAAACTAGTGATTAAGGCGTAAATCTCATTCCTGTCAAACCTTTTATCCGTAACACGCTGCCCTGTCAATTACAAGCCATCCAGCCACGGGATCAGGAACCACGCAGGCTCCAGCTGGAGAGCAGGGGACACTCCACAGCCGGGGGTCTGACCCCAGCACTCGCAGCACGGGGCCGGCCACGAGCAGCTCCTACAGGGCTTCCCCTGAGCGGACTCCTCACAGAGGCGTTCAGGCTTTTACCCCACACTGACACCAGACATCTCGTGCATACCGTTTGCTGCCTTATTTTGTCATGGCCATGGTAAGTGTTCACGTGTGTAAATCACACAGAGAATTTGTTCTAAGCAGTATTTGTCATTTGGTTCTGGCAGGTGAGCTGCCTTCAGTCCCTCCGTATGAAACCTGCCGTGGCTGGGAGCAGTTTTGGCTTCTACACCAAGAATGAAACGGAGTTAAATCAAAAAAAAAAAGAAAAAACTGAATCCTGAACAATTTGCAGCCACAAGAAGCACAATCACACGCACTACACACACACACCACTATCACATTTTCCCTCCCTCTAGTTTATTAAAAACGTACATGAACACAACAGAAGACACCAACCATAAGACTAAGCGATATCGGCGCACTAACAGCGATGAACGCATTCATTATCGTTAAGCTATAAAAGCTCCGCAGAGGTCAATTAAATATTGCTCAAAGAAAGCCCTTTGCCTTATCCAACAGTAATAAGCTTGAGCCACAGCTCCAGGCTGCCACTAACTGAGAATTCATGTTCAGGTAGAACACCTGTGTGAGTCAGAGACCACTGCAGCCCTTCCCTCACGCAGCCGTACGGCATCCCCTCACCAAGAGCGCGGCCCTTCTCCTGGCAGCTCCCTGGAACGCTTGGTGAGTCCCCAGACCGCGGTGGGGCCGCTCCCAGCGCTGCTCTGACCGCTCCCATCAGCGCCAACTCCCCGCTGACTTCCCTGTTACCGTCTTCCTCCTGAAAAACCTCATCACGTTTATGAACCACCTTCACCCCCCGCCACTAAAACTGCAACCCGCGCAAAACGCGACTGAAACTACGCCCTCTTTTTGTCTTTAAAGCCTAATCCTGAAAAACACTTCAAGAAATTATTTTTCCATCAGCACAACTTAATGGACTCGGTGACTAGAACAGATGCTGAAAATGAAACCCACTTCACAGAGCTGGGACAGGATTTGGGTCTACAACCACATTGTTCATGCGCTCGTCTGGGGCCAGAGAGGAAGGCTGGGCCTCCAGAGTTTATTCTCTTGAACGTCAACGTAACTGACGACAATTCAGCCTCCCTTCCAGCAGATCACAGATCTGTGAGGGGAGCCCCGTGATTACGCTCCTGCCCCACATCTTGCAGAGGGATTAACAACGCAGGTATCAGCCACACCACACAGCCACACCACAGCCGTGCCAGGGAAGCGGCTCGCGTTACGGAACCAGCAGAAGCCACCCTATCCTCCAGAGCAAGGCAGCCTTTAAACCAGGCAAAGCGGCTTTGGAAGAGGATCAGGTTTCGTATTTGCCTTAATCCCTGTTCTTTTTCATAGTCAAATATTTTTACACCACAGGAAAGAAAGTTAAATAAGAGCTGAAGACCTTGAAACAAACATACGTTCCTGGATTGAATATGTTACCTCAGTCCCGCTGCTACTGATATTAATGGCAGTTTGACGGATGAGACAAAAAATGGTATAAAAACAAATTCTGATCTCCTTTTCTGTTCTTACATAGTCAGAGCTGTTCTCAACTTACTGATCTCTACTTTTGTTTTTAAGATATTACTCCTGTCTATTAAGCTATTAAATTCCATCGACAGCTTCAAGCTGGACCTTCCCTGCAGGCACACACGGCAGCAGACCGGCCAAACTGCTGTGCGAAGACCTTTACAGCAACGCTGAACGGGGACCGTGACCCCTGTGCCTGCCCGGCCGTTCGCCGTCCTCCTGAACCCGCTGTCGCTAACGAGGGAGCGAAAAGCGTGCAGGAAAATGTGCCCGCGTGGGTCATGCCGATGGCCGGGGGCACGCCTGGAGCTCCAGCAGCACGCGGCTCCCCATCGGCTTCGAGTTTTACAGTGCTGTTGGCGAAACGGGGAAAACGTTTCAAGAGATGAAGATGTTTAGAAGTTTTTTTTAAAAAGTAAACTGGGGTGGTCAAAAGGGACCCAACGCAGGACTGCTGGATTTACTCAAAATCAAACCAAAAGGGGGCTTCAACGGGGAATTTACGAGCTGCGGGTGAGGAGCGGCCCCGGACGGCAGCCGGGTGCCCGGAACGGCCCCTGCGGCCCGGCGCCTGTCCCTGCCGTCTCCCGGGCCCTCTCCCCGGGGCCGGCCGTGCCCGGCGCCCTCGGGGCGCTGCCGGGAGGGGAGCGGCCGGGGGCGACGGGGCCGGGCCGGGCCGTACCTGTGGCGGCGTCTCGCAGGGGGGTGGCAGCGGCTGGCAGCCGTGCGGGCACTCCAGCGGCGAGGCGGCGCGGGACGAGCAGGAGGCGCTGGGCCGGCGGCAGCCGGGGCCGTAGGTCCGCACGCGGTCGAGCGCGGGGCCGCCGTCGTGGCGCTGGCACGGCTCGAAGCAGGGCAGCGGGCGCGGCGGCTCGGGGCA
>CM021768.1:2651819-2770832 GCA_011076525.1 Nettapus auritus
AAAGCACCTTGAGAATGGAGCAATACTGGCTGCGTAACTCCGTGACGTTACGTTGCCCATTCACTGAAAGCTTCCTCTCAAATTAAAAAGTGCTCACATGAAACCTGCTCAGCAGGCGGCTGGGAAGCTGAGAGGTTTAGGACGAGGATGATACAACAGTTCTGTATTTTAAGGTACTGTGACATCTGGAGATATTCATCAAAAATAAAAAGTTTCACTTTACCCTCGGGCATTAAACCCAAACAGACACCTGGTTTGTCTGTGGGGGTATAAAGCAACAACAAAACGCATCTGGGGTAAGTTCTAGCCCACTTTCAAAGGCACTACATGCAAAGACAAAAGATGTACCCCGACATAAGAGAAATACATACATTTTCTCTTAAAACCTCATTCCTGGTTCACCAGCTGAGAAAAGCTATTGATGGCTGCTGACAAAAACAATTAAAAAATCCCTTGGAAAGCAGCAACCTATGGTTACAACAGCCCGGTCTCTATTTTTACACAAACCATTAGAAATTGCTTTATGCTTCAGTAGGAAACCACAGAAACTACAGTAATACTCCTCAGGGAAAAACAAGTGCTGTAATGCTAGACGTAGAAAAGACTTTTAGTTAGCTAGATTACAAAATGTTACCAGTGTGCAGGATACTGCCCTGTTTAATAAAGAGTGCCTCGGAAATTTCTTACAAGGGTCAGCAGAAAGAAAGGCCTAAGTCATCCTATTGTAATGGAAATACGAAATAACTTCCGGGAAAGTCTGTGGATGCGGTAAGGCTTATTGGAGTCATAAATAATCACAGTAAGTAATGCACGCGCAGGGATCTGTACCAGTTAATGAAAACCGCCTCAAACAAAGCGCTTGAATTTTAATGTGACCTACGTTCTCTATACGTCTAAAGCCAAAAGTGGTGTTTCCTTCTGTCTTACAGCGCTACCTGCTAAAGGACTTCGTGCTGTGATAACTGGCTGGGAGGAATAAACCTGTACTTTGAAATGAAATAGGAGAGGAAAATACTTGCTTGGGAAGACCACTACAAAATACACATTGTATCCTGGTGTCTACACTTCAATTATTGAAATTATTTGTCACATTGAGGAACAGATATCTGCACAACACCAGGCTGGGAAACTTCTGAAGGGGTTGAGGAAGAAAAGGTTAAGAAGCCAGCAAAATGGCAGGGAGCTGCACAGCCATAACTTGATGAGGCAGAGATAAAAATCTGCTTTCAGCTGTAAGGAAAGCATTAGAGATTGAAGGGGAAGTCAGAACCAGCTGGTAAGTAGAGGCTTCGGTTTTCTGATCCTCCCTTTGAAGGAAGTGCAATAATGCACTTGAGGTTTGGTGGAAGGTGCCTGTCTGCAGACACCGATGCAGTGCAGCCACTTTGTTCCTCTTTACCCTGGGCTACCTGGATCACGCTGTGCTGACAGTGGGAACACACCTGGCAGAGAAGGGCACGTGGGCAGCAAGATGCCTCTCCCCAGTCCAAATGGCCAGCACTGCCTGGCTACAGCCTCTTTTCTCAGCAACCAACAAGATTCACACACTGAATTCCCTCTAAAGGTGCTATCAGCGAGTGTAGTGCTCCAGCAGTTTACCAGTGACACGGCGACTGTCCAGAACGTGCTGCTTAAAGCACAAGGAGATCACTCTCTTTTTAAAAGACCAGCTCTGTTAAATCAGAAATCGTGTTTTTATGGTAAAAATTACTTGGCCATGGTGCCGGCCTATTTTATGCAGGTCGGGCTTGTACGAGCAGGCTGCACTTTCTGACTTGAGAGTCCTTTTAATTTTTCCCTCAGAGCTTTTGCTTCTCAAGTGCCTTTTTGCTTTTAATTTTTCGTGGATATATATATATATATATATTATATTTGTCATCAAACAGAATACAGAGTAGTCTGGGGGAAGGCGAAAAATATACATGCTTCTAAATAATGACATTTTAACTGCTCTTTTGCAGACACAGGTGACCCTGACACCTGGGAAAACAGAAAATGTGATCTGTGACTGCAAAGCTGGTACAATGTGAAATAAAATAGCACTTACCTGTTTTAGGATATCCTTTGTTCTCTGATTTGTCTTTTC
This sequence comes from Nettapus auritus, assembly GCA_011076525.1. Lineage (NCBI taxonomy): Eukaryota > Metazoa > Chordata > Aves > Anseriformes > Anatidae > Nettapus > Nettapus auritus. Next base: position 2,653,906 of record CM021768.1, read on the forward strand.
TTCATTAAACAACTACAGATGCTGGGTGTACCAACACCTCTGGAACATCAGGATCTCAGATCTCCTTCTTGAACCACCTGAAGACAGATACAAATACAAGTCTGTAAGACACAAATGCACACTGGGGTAGAGAGGATTATAGTGGGGAAGGGGAAACAACGGCCAAATGTTGAGCAAAGGTCTGACTGGGGAAAACCTAGCCAGGGTAGCAGAGGGAGCATTGCCTCTGCTGCACCTGGCAGCCCCATCTGCCACATTTCCGCAGCAATTTCAGGACAGACAATATTGAGAGAAAATATGACAGGTTGTTCTTTGTACTGCCTCATCCTCTGCACTTCTGGTTCGTGCCTCCACAATCACAGCATTTTCTTTATTTCCCCAGAGAAAAATGAAGAACCTCTTAGGAGATACCTCGAGACTGTTTTAGGACAGCACTAGTTAGCTATTTGTATTTTAATTAAAAATACAAGGGCAGCCATAGAAGTTCTGATCGAGAGGTCATCTAGATCTCAAGCAGCAGCAGATGCTGGAAAACATAATTATATTCCAAAAGGGGTCTGAAGAGCACAAGTCACTGCAATGCTTCCCTCTTCACATCCAGCAATTATTTTCAAATGTGGGTATTTCATAAGCACAATGTTTGCTCATTAGCACCTCCAATCTCACACATAAAGGACTTGTTTGATACCCCCCTGGAACTCAGGCCAACTTCTGGCGCCCACCAAGTCCTCTGCAAAGAACATTCAGCAGATCTACTTGGCTGCACAAAGAACCTCCTTCTGAATCTGACTCCTGGTCCAACAGCCCCTAGCTCTTCTGTACAACTTTAACACTTCTCCCTTAAGTCCTCTCTCTTCCAGGCTACAAAATAAAAGAAAAAACAACACACACACACAAAAAAATCCCAGCCTTATTCAATCTTCATATAGATGTTATTCCGTATCTTGGGTGAATAGCACCCTTTTCATGACCCTTTTCCAGTTCTACTAGATCATTCCACAGTATTTCAGAAGTGGAAATATCATGGATTTTAATAATGGTGCAATGCTGTTTACTAGTTTATTCTCTGCTTCTTTCCTAATAGCTTCTAATGTTTCATTTGCTTTTTTTTTTGACTGCCGCTGAACTCATGTTTTCTTGGAGTTATCTGTCATAACCACAAAGTCTCGAACTAGAGCAGTAACAGGCAGTTCAGAGCCCATCACCTTGTATGTTCCGTGTAAGCATCCCTGGATATTCATCCACAATGCCTTTGTGTCTGCTGTGTTTTATTTTATTTAGAAATGTTGTGTTTTAACAAGCTATCTTGCATTGCGGAGGTAGCAAGATTGGATCTGAAATAGTTCTAACACAATTTCAGAACTGCATTTCTTGTCATGCATTATAGTGTTTCAGTAGTAAGAAAGTTCAGCAAGAAGAGAAGTTTAAACAGACTTTAGACTGTTTTAAAGACTCAGCTGCTGCCACTAACTAATGAGGGGGCTAGGAAGTGAGCTGCTGCAACACGGAGGGAAAACTCATCCCATTAATATGCTTCTGGTAAAAAATGTGTGATATCAATTGAAGCTTGAAGCTTATACACTTCAAAAAGAAACGGAAATCATTGGAATATACAAAAATTAAAAATAAATTAAACTGAACCTAATGATTAGTAGCTAGGATAATTTATAATCCAAAATTATCATAAACATGTAAATATACTTTCCGTTTCTGCTGTACCAGCAGAGGTGAAAAATAATCTTTGTATCATAGTATAACAGTACACAGAGAAGAAAAAAATATACCTAAATAAAATTACTTCGTTTTATAACTACACTGTTTTTGCGATGACGTATCTTCAATAACTCAAAAGCTCAAGAGATGGTATTTCAATCTGTGCAGTGAAATAGCGCAATACTGAACTTACCCTTAAGCAGAAGTCACTCTTTTGTTCCAGCCATTTTCCCATTTAAATCACTGAGGTTATTTAATAGTCAGTTTGCTTTGTTTCAGATAATGAACACTATGCGTGAGATTGGTGATCAAACCAAAAAAACACGTTGAGCCACTTTTCTCCTATCCATTAAAGCCCTTATTCAGCATGATAAGTAGTGAATGCCTCATTTTAATGAAACACTATCCGTCATCATTTACCAAATAGGACTGCAAAAACAGTTTGGGAATACAACATTGCATGCTAAATACAGAATTGTATCCATCTCTAAGGTTTAGGACACAGCAAGTAGCAAAAGATGACACTAAACTTTCCTCATGATCCTGCCAGAGTCCTCTGGATACCCGTCAGCAACACCTACACTGTGCTACCACCTTTAATTTATAGCTCAGCGATGCTCTTAAGAAAACTGCTAATGGAAAAGGGCCTGCAGTCATGTGGAACATGGTAACAGCTGATCTGTGGAGCTGGGTCCTTAAAGTGCCATGCCAAGGAGAGATACTACGTTCATTATGACCAAAGAGCAGGAAATGGGTTCGATTCCAAAGCAATAATTTGCATTTCCCTCTCCTGGGCAGACTGCCTAAGGAACAGTCCTCACTATTGAAGGAGATAAAGGAGCTGGGATTGTGACATACTTTAAAATAAGTGCTAGTACCCTGGGCTCTAGGGAGAACAAGACAGGGATCCGGCTCTCTCTCTTTGCTTTTATTTGTACATGACCAAAAATGTACATAGAAGCAGCTGGTCTGTCTTAAAAAATAATAACACAACAATATTGGAATTTGACTAAGATTAAAATCTGCTTACAACTACTAAAAGCAAGGGAGAAAGTTCTTATTATTTGTCGTATTTTTAAGTAGACCGTTTCCCACCCAGTAACCTGTCACAAGGAAAAACGGGTTTAAGGTGTGCTTAATTTCAGATGCATTACTATGTTCACATTGTTCAACTGCTACAAAATGTCTATGGCCAAGTGTGAAGGATGACGGGAATTTAAAATATCAGTGTAACTGAGAGAAAGTTGCCAGTCAACGTATGCCACAGCTAAGCACAGGTTAGAACATGGTATCTGAGGAGCTCAGGCTGCCTGCTCACAGAACTGGAAGAGGGACAATTTCACCTGCTTGCATGCCACCACATCCACACTGTTCTGGTATCCAAACAAGCTAACTGGAATACATGGGATCTGTATCCACGCTGTGACCTGTATATCCTCTCTTTTACACCACATTATTTGGCTACATGTATTTAAACAATTATGTGTTATACGCATTTCTCTTTCTATCACGGAATTTCATTTTACTTTTAGTTTCTCTCCCTTGGAGTGACCTATAAACCTTGCTATATTCCTATAACACACCTGAAATTTCAATTTTTTAATTTTATTTTTTTTTAATGAAACATTCTGCAAAATTCATTCAACAAAATGATTCAATTCAAGCCCTTCAGTTAGGACTTTCTCTACTGAGAAAGCTTCAATTTTCAGTTTGTTTCTTACTGGTCAGGACAAAACAAACCAAAAAAACCCCACGAAACCAACTTGATGGCTTTTTTTTTTTCCCATAGATCTGATGTGGCTTCCCTCTGATTTCAGAAACAGAGCTCATGACAATCCTCCCACATCTGTTTCATCAGCTGATTAAAATGCAGATCTCCTACAAGGTAACACATTTTTGGATGATGGGCGTTACTCTAACCAACTCATTATTAAGGGAATACGTTTATGCAAGATCAGCAAGTTGGCAGCATAAACAACATGAAACAGTTCTTTTAAATAGGATTGGATATTTTGTTTATGACAGCTGTGATTTAATGGAAGGCTCTGTGACTTTTATAGCCCATTTAAGCATAAACGTTTTTGTTACATCCCAACCCTTTTGCCATAGAGATTCTTTATCTAGCACAAGAAAGATTTTCAGATAACAGCCTTATGTAAAGGGATGAATATTTGGTTTTCTGATTGTGGTGTGGTGTGTACTGGAATACAATCCACAATACAATACAATCTCTCCCCTTCTCCTCCCCAAACAAAACAAAACAAAAATGATAAAAATCTTGTTCTAACTCTATTCTTCCAAAAAATGAGACTCTTTTGCTGGTAGGGACTGAGCATGCTGTTACACTTAATTTCATAACTACTTTTTATTTATATTTAAAGTTGGAATAAAGTCAAAATCATTACACTTTAGCCAAATGTATATTTTAATTTCACAATTTGAAAGGTTGCATTTCAAAGCCACAACTGCCGGGGTTTCTTAAGGAAGGAATTTTTCTTTTGACCCAGTTCCACTAACTGTTTTGTGGCTTGTTTTCCTCATGCCAGCTGGAAGCATAGCAGCTGGCCAATCTGTTTTGCCCCCCTACTTTGACCAGAACATGAGAATTAAGTGTGTTAAAGTAGAGAAAACATCATACTGAACTGCCAAACTTCTTTGGCTCTAGCAACATTTCAGGAACCATGTAGGCACACAGCAGGGTAACATAAAACTCACCAGTTTGTTAGGTATTGTAACTGATCCAGAAAGCATTTTCCAGCGTTAATCTCTCGATATGATTACTCTTTTCTCAACTTGTGTAACTTTCCTCCTGGAACAGAGATTCAAAAATGTCATCCAGAATAATATTTTAATTCTACGGCTGCAACCTTCCCCATGTGCCTTCTCCTAGACAGCCACATTCATTCGAGTTGTAAATGATCTGAAAAAAACCTAACATGATATGGAGGATTACTCTTTTCCTATGAATAATGTGATACTTTGCACCTTTCTCCAAGGGAGGTCTTTCCACACGTATCCCATATCAGGTTACAGAGTAAGAACAAAGTTCATTGAGCAGTGAGAGATTAAAGGACCTCGGCTTTCACTAACTGCCTTCTGGTTCCTCGTTTAAAGAAGCTTAACAAATTAGTAGCTTCCTATCATCCCTGGGTAATGGTTACTCTATGCAAATAGCACTCCAAAGAGGTACCCTGTTGTGGGAACACTGGTGATTTACATAGATATGTGGGTTTACATGTGCACAATACCAAAAATCCATGCTGTTATTTGAATCTATAAAGCTGCTGCTTTTATGGCTATATCAGATTCTACACTTCCTTCCCAAATATTTTTCCATATTACAGAGATGCATTTAAATATTACCAGATTCTGTTTTCTATGTTAACTTCTTCACACGTAGGTAATACTCTAGCTTTCCTGCTCTGCTTTCTGCTGCCTGGTTCTCGTGTAATAGTTCTTTTAGAACCATTTTTATTTGTGCACTATTACATTTGTCTTTACTTGCATAACTTACAAGGAACACACATACTAAGAAGCCAGCATACCTACACACACACACTGAAGCAAGTCTATGCGTGATATGTAATATTGCTGCATTAGTTAAGTTGTAAAGAATCTTCGTTAACACTTGGTTCCTTTTATCCTGTAACAATGGTGTAACATAAACCCTTCGTACAAATTTATCAGATACTAACACCTTTGGATTGTATTGCATCAAACAGTAGCTCCTTTCTGCCTGAAGTGCATTTTCAGTATTTAGATTGAGATTTAACAGTTTCGTTATTCTGTCTGTTACACAGACAACTTATTAACCACGCGTTAAGCTACCAGTGTTGTAAAAAGGCAGGATTAGCCCCTTGTGCTTCCAGTGCTGCCCTTCTGAACAGGGCAGAAGGAAGGGCCCAGATGGGCCAGGGTGTGCAAGTGGCCACAACCCTAAGGCAGCTGAAGTCAGTGGCAACATTTTTGTTTGTATTCGGTCACTTTAGTCAGTGACCTACGTGAGTTGCTGTGAATACCTTGGGATATTTGTTAACACAGTCATTTCCCTACCTCATACTGCTCTTAGACCAGTGAACAAGCTAGAATCTCCAGAAAAGCAGGTACAGGCCTTAAGCCAGATTTAAAGAGGCTTAAAAACTTAAAAAAATCTGTTTTAGATTACCCTGTTTTCATAAAATCTTGAAGGCAACATGAGATATTTTTAATACCTGTAACGAGAGACGTCCTTACTTGAGAGACTATCGAGGGCAATCAACTTGAGAAAATGTGACTTCCTTTGCAGGGGACACATCAATCTTCCATGCTCATATATACCATCTGAAAAACAAGATTTATTATTTTAAGATAAGAATATTGGGAAAGTTTTCTCAACTAAAAACAGGACAAATAAATAAGATGTGGCAAGGGTCAGGCACTAGTTCTTCATGTGCATGGTCTAGGCTATACCTGGCTTCACTGATTTATCAGCTATGTTTATCAGCTATTAAATCTTTTGATAAAATTCCCCTTTTACTTATATCAGAAAGGATTTTCCCCCATTCCTAGCATCCCAACCTGTCTGTCTGTAAGGAAGATTACCCAGACAGTAGAATGAAAGCATTTCAGAGCGAAGAACACATGGCTAAACTAAACTCAGTGTAGTAGAGAGATGTGCTTTGCAGACAGTAAAAGTGAAGAGAGAGAATGAACCGTGTGCTGCTCCACAAACTACTAATTCTGTGGTCAGTGCAATTTACGCTATCACCTCCAGAACTCTTAATTTAATAATTGCCTTATTATTGTAATTGCTAGTCAGCTGATAAGTCAAGTGATCTGTCAGAAAGACACAGAAGAACCTTCTTCTACCTGTAGTCACATGCAAGAGATAATCATCATGAGCCTTTCATAAATAATCCACCAGTCATCCATATATCCGTCTATCACACTTTTTGAGAGACACAGCTGATCCGCGAGCACCCAGTTTGCAGTTTTATGAATTGGGAAGAGTACTGGAAAATCACCAACTATCAATAATAAGTTGTATAACGACAGGAGCAGAAGAAATAGAATATTCTTAGGCAGGACTGGCAGGAGTTTAAACCAGTTCTGCAGGAAGCTTCATGCACCGAAGATCAAGAAGAATGCTAATGTGCATCCATTGAACAGAATAGGAGCCAAAACTTGATATAAGGCACATAATGAATAATTCTATACAATCAGCTTCTGTACACCCGCAGCACATCTAAATTTATAAGACGTACACAGCACTGGATAAAGTTGAAATGCGTTTCCCATCATTGTAGTATCCAATCTGCTACAACACGGGACCATATTGGGATTGAGTCGACCATTCTGTTTGTTAGAAACTTACCAGAATGTGCTGGTATTTATATCTCATAAAAGCTGTTCTGTAAACACAGCACAAGACCTCTGATTTCACTGAATGCATAAACACATGCAAAGAATTTCATTCCCGGATTTTGGACATGAGAGAGCTGTCTGGCAGATGAGCTTAACCACCCTTCCCCCAGCCCAGTGAGTTAAACATCCTTCCAGCAGGAGAACTGTCCTGGCTCCACAGACAAGAGTTTCAGAGTTCTAAATGACAAATTCAGAATTTGCCTATGGAATGTACTTTAAGGGAGAACACAGGATGACCTCCTAGAGACTTTTTTTCTCCCCTACTAATTAGTTCTCCAGGACAGGATTTTGAGGAGGCAAAACTGGTCCAGTGTGAGGGACTCACACACACAACACCATGGTAATCGTGGTACTTGTTACTCTGTTTATGCCATTAGTACTTGAAGACAATAAAATGAGAATTGAGAATTTCAACTTTTTTTTTTCCGAAACTTCACAAATTCTGTCTTATGTTCTGCACCTTACTTCTCTCACTGAGATGAATTCTGCATTATCATTTACCAAAGTTACCTCATTTTGGGATGCTTTTAAATAGGATCCAAATTTATAAACAATCTTGAATTTGAAATGGCTTTCACTACAGATTGGGCTAAAGACTGAGCATAATACAGCTCACAGGGAAAGTAACTGAGCTGATACAAATGACCTTAGAGGTCATACAGAAACATTACAAAATAAAACAATTTAGCATTTAACTGTCTAATTTTAGTAAAACAGTTGTATGGAATTTAATTTCATAATTCACGTGTTTATAGTATGATAATACTGGAACAACAGAATGGATCATGCTGTGTGACTTGCCCCGTAGACTAGAGCAGAACTAAATACTTCAGCCTTATCCTAGCACAACGTATTGGTAAAGATAAGCGACTTCGTGATTTTACTGTGACTCAGATTCAAGCAGGTTTGATTTGTAATCCCGGAGTTGTTTTTGAATGGGTGTCAATACACAGAAGTCTTGTGCAAGCATTTTACAGAGAGACTTATGGTTATAAAGCAGGAAGAAGGTGCTTTGTAGGGTGGAGTTAAACTTCAAAGACAGAGGAATAAAGAACAGTCATCACTACACCTAATAGCTGTCCTTCTATTATAATTAAATGGAACATTCATTTCTAAGTGTTATGACATTTAATCAGCTATATAAAAATAATAATAGTAATAAGAACGATAAGCATCTTCACCGAAGTTGTTATGAGAGCAAGCCAAGATCACATCCCCAGTGTTTCTGAAAGTTGTTGCAAGCAAGGTGTTCCAGACCATAAGGACTGTCCAAAATATTTTCTTGCAACATATCCAGGTAAGTTTCTTTAATCAAAGGGAAAATTTGCAACAAATCCCACAGTTTCTGCTCTTAAAACAAAACAACCATACTCTGCCATTGTGTTGCTCCTATGCATCCATATAGAGACGTGAATTATTTTTTGTTAGTCAGTGCACATTCATGAAATATTGACATTTTTTACCATATTGCAGCAGGCAGACTAAGTAAAGTAATGCTAAGTGATTCATCACAAAGCACAGTATTGTAGCTGCAGACCTAGAATTAGAATCATGATTTTGTATGCTTGAACTTCTTTCTCTGATTTTACACAATTTTCCTTTCCTGCTTAAGAAACTGCATTAGATATTCCTTTCTTCTGTAGTACAGTAATTCTAAAATGAACTCTCCTCCAATAAATGGGTGTTTTAAACCTTTCAAACCCCAGATCTTTAGAGTAAAAGACTAAAACAATAAAAAAGATTACATGAATGTAAAGTAAGACGTTTGATCTGTTTTGACACAATTCGTGCTCCAGAAAACAAAGAAGTGCTAGCTTTGAAATACTTGCGGTGGAAAAGAAGGGGTGAATCCATTGACCTTAGCAGTTCCTACTGCAGGTTTTGGATCTGCTTTTAAGTGGCTTTATGGGCAATCGAGCACTGACACCATGCTGGAACCTTTCAAGCTCTTCTTGAGCTGCATGGCTCATAGAAAAGGGTCAGCACAGGCCACTAGAGCTACACTAAAACTATACCCACAAGCGACAAGTACTGTTCTGGTTATGACAAAGCTGACAGGATGATACATTCTCAGCCTTGTGCTTTTTCAGTTCCCTGCAGCATATGTCAGCTAGGTACTCGAAACAGATTTCTTTTGTTGTGAGGTTTTGTATGTTTGTTTTTCAGTGAGCCACTTTCAACAAGCTGAAAAACCACCAGTGATATCCTTGTTACCTTCTGCTTAGGAAATCCTTCTTCAACTAGCACGAAGAGCTCTTGGAAAAGTATCTGTTATGGTCCAACCAGTTTTCACAAGTGGATAAAAGTAATAATACAGGAGAATCATTAGAAGAAATCATCATATATCTTTTGGTTTTGAATACAGAGATACAACAGAAGCTCACGTCTGAATTCCAAGAGCCACCGTGCTGTAGAGAAAATTCACTCTTAGAACAGAGAAAACAAATGTAGTCACAAAGAGCTGCAAGTACTGCTGAGCTTGGTCCACGTAACCAACAATGCTTCTGCATATTCTGTATATAATGTCCATCACTCCCTTTGATGTACTTGAAACATCAGCGAGTTCAGCAGCTGGCTTCGTAACTCCTTCCTAAGAGTTCCTGTTCCTCGCCTTTCTGAGAAAAACAGCCGCCGCCTTTTCAGTTAAAGAACGGCCGATTAATCTCCCTTTCGTACATTCCAGCCAAATAGTGATGGTGAAGGATTTTCTACCGAGCTGGGTCTTATCTTTAGACTACTAATTTGGCAAAACAGTTATCTCCAACCCCTTCTTAACAATCTCTAATTAATTAATTTTTTTCTAGTATTATTATGTGCATAACGAGCAAATGATAGTCCTAGCAGCACGAGCGTTTTTACTGGATGTTACGCACTCTTTCCCACCCTTTGCGAAGGCACTGTATTTGTTATTTAGAACAAACCCAGATTGTTCCTGGAACTGTGCCTATAGAAACCACTGCAGTAATGTGTTTATGTGATGTGTAATTATAGGCATGCTTTAACCTGTCCAGAGCCACTGCAGAACAAGTTGCATTATCAAAAACGTAAACCAGCCCCTAGATTAACTATTGAAGCTGCTCTATCTTTTCTTCATTAACTAATATCACAGAAATTAAATGAACATAGGTTACATTTCTGAACTTCAATAGAAAAGATAGCAGCTATGTAATATTCCAAGCATTGTCAGAACTACTGAATACTCCCTAATGCAATAGCACGTTACGTTTTCTAACACCAAACACCGAAGCAACTTTTTTTTTAAATAAAAATTGTAAATGCATTGCTATATTTTCTGTTCAAGTATCGCTTTTTCCTCCCATTTTTATTAAAAAGTTATAAGGAAGAATTTTTAAATCAAAGTAAGACTTGGGAATATTTTTATCCCATATATCAAATATCTATAAAGTGATGTCTAAGACAAATTTCTAAAACCTTGCTTCAATATTATCTAGTGAACTTTTTTAAATGTTATTGTATAACTTGTTGCTATTTGTACACCGTAACAACACAGTTTTAAAAAGTCTGTTTCCAACAGCACTTTTGTGTAATGCGTTCACATCTACGGATGACCTAGACCAGAATACAAAGTGCCACCGAATCCAGAGGGAGAGGAACGAGTGGAGAAGGACAAGCAGGGCACGAGCTGGTGGCACAGTTTATCGTTTTATTTTTGCTTTGCAAATTTTATTTTGGATCAAACCCAAAGCGAGAAGAGATGTACTTTACAATCATGAAATGGATGTGGTCAAAATAACACAAGAACAGCTGGTCTCATTAAAATGAGTTACAGATGGCAGAAATCTTGTGATAGCAATCTCACAAAATTTGGTAGAAAAATGGCATGATCTGACTTATCTATTCACTGTGAGTGTATTCCTGCAGATGTGGGGAAAACAACTTCTGCTCTCTCATATCTAATGTCTGATTTGCTACTCCAGTAGTATTTACTGCGTGACATATATATATTTATTTATTTAGATTTACTCCACAATTATAATCAAATTTTCATAGTTTTTCCCGGGACATATGGTATTAGTACATCATGAAATTAAAGATTGCACAGTAAGTTAATGCAAGCCAGTGTCTTGCACTGACTCTGATGAAGTGGAAGAAGAACGTGAAGAAATACACTGAAGTACCACCTTACTAAGGTAAGGGGCTTGAATCGGATGAAATCTGAAGACCCTTTTTCTATGATGTGGAAATATGAATGTATGTTTGTGGAAACAAACATTTATAAAACAGATGAGACAAATTATTTTCTGAAATATTCCTTTCTCCCTATTATTGTCTTTTGCAGAGTGATTTTCTCACACCTGTTTTCCGAGTGTTTTCAGATCTGAGGGGCACGTTCCGAACTCAGTTATGTGGCTGTAAATACTGAGTAACTGCCCTGAAGTCATTGGAATGACTCCAGAATTCATTACCTCAGAAGTATGTGAAAAATGTGTCCTTTTCTCCACTACGGAGACAAATGAATTTTACCAACCCAAGTGAGACAGGGAACTCTTTCTAATTATATTTTATACCACGAACACAAATGTCATGTTCTCCCTCTACATGCAGAGTCCTTAGCAGTAAAGTACATTTATTATATGTTCTACAGGAACAAAGAAAGAAACAAAAAAGCCCACCTCCTCACGTCCTGGCATGCAAGTAACGCAGCAGTGCTAAAGCCTGCCTGACTCTGCATCCCTGCACTTTGAATATTGCTGCTGACGTGCTCAGAGGGTTCACACGAAAAGGGATGGCAAGTGCAGGCCCTTGGAATAAAGGCATATTTAAATAGAAGGTCATTCAAGATAATTCTGCCTATGAACAAGACTTCATTTGAGTCAACGCATTTTATAATTACATGTTACCTGTAAAGTGAATTTTTGGATGTTATTTTCTTTGATATCTTTATGACTCATAGTTCAGTTGAGCAAAGCAAGCTACAGTTTGCTAATGCAAGTGTGTACAAATTTGAAACTGGTTAGGTCGGGTGTGTCTGCCTATAGAAACATACATTTTCTTCCAGTTTTCAATAAATGTTACTGATGCAAAATTATCTGAATACTTTCCGTATTTCATAGTTTGAATACCATTCTTTCAAAGTTAAATCAACTGGGTAATTGCTAAAGTTCAGAACAGAAAACTGCATCGATTCTGAAAAAAGCAGTAACTGAGTAAGAAGTCGTCTATCTCGATCAGGTCACCTAGATTATATAACCAGCTGGCAGCAGTTTATGACACCTTTTGTACATGCAGGCCCGCTTCCCTCACATATCCTATGGAAAGCAAGGGGCAAGTGGTTTTCATGTGAGAGAACTAAGAAATTCCTTTTGTTTTGCTTCAGGCTGTAGCTCGTAGTTTGGAGAGCTTGGAGCAAATCTACTCCCTGTTTACCACTTTGCAAAGATGAAGGAAGCACAGCCTACAGCTCATTTCTAGTGCTACGTGGAATGTTTCCAGCACGATTTGCAGGGACTCACAGTACTACACTTTCTGCATGAAATGGACAAGCTAGACAAACTCACCAGATAGAGCGAAGAGTGGCAGCCTCTGGCACTCACAGCTCTACTCTCCCTTTCAGGGGTTTGGCTCAGGCACTGGAAGAATAGGGCACTCCTAATCTGAGAGTGGACATCTCTGGAGCATGGGTAACCTACATAATGCGAGAGAGTCTGTAAACTGCTTTGGTTATGCTAACAGCCAAACAAGTCATCCGCAATCCCCAGAAGCAGGAAAAAAAAAAATCAGGTAGTTTGATCTAAATCTATTAGAACAAAGAAGCTCTTTTCTAGATGAAAATGTAGTCTTTAAATTCTTACTGTCCTCCCCTCAAAGCTAGTACAGCTGTTGACTGTTCCCAATTCAGAGCTGGAATGCAACTGCTGTCATCCCAGTATAAAAACAAATTCAACAGTTTTTGTGGAGTTTCATCAACAGACTGAACTTTCAGGAAAAAAAGTATTAAAATGTAGGTCAAATTTAAATGTAAATAGCTATTCCCAGTGCATTTAACGGTACTATTTTAAGTCTTGATTTAATAATCATACAGTTGAAATATCTTATGAGAAAAGTAAGACTTACAAATCAACATTTCAGCTTACTAATTCAACTAATTCACTGCTTTGCAATATAATTTGTTTCATTCATACATTTATAAATATGTTGAAAAATAATTGTGTCATTTGCTTTCTCAAAATAAATGTTTTTTTCATCTACGAATACGAATGTTTCAGCTGAACTGAGTAATTAATATAATATCTAAAACTGTGATTATTTTAATAAACACAAAGCAAGACATTGGACTAAGTACGGCTCCAACTGTGAGTGATTTATAGTGATAAAAATACACAGATGCCATCTGTACCAACAGAAGAACACTCATCACAAACTTGTTTTCTGGTAACACTTCCCTTTCATTTATACCGAAATGAGCGCTATTTTTTTAAATGATACTGACAGTAAAATATGGCTACTTTTAAAATGCGTAACATAACCATAAGAGAAATACACCGAAAACTGAATTAAAATACTCATTTGACTTGCCCGAGGCCTCCAGGATGTATCACTGAACGCTCACCAAGTAGTAAGCTACGTCTGCCAGACTAGCTATGCTAGCTTAGTAGCTGCGTCCATACTAAGAGTTTTTGTTGGGTGTAACACCCCTCACCCCTCCCTGAGAAATTCAAAACAAACAAAAAACCCTACCTCAACCAAAACGGCAAAAGCTTTAAGTTCAGAACCCAGCCTAAGTCATTAGTCTGACCTCATCAGCTTGTCTGTGATACGTTCGCCAGCATCTCTGCCAGTTCAGCATTAAGCAAGAGAGCCATGGGGTATGCACCAGGGAAACTAGGGCAGGTAGTGAGAACACAGTGATAAATATCAGTCAACTTCAAATACCAACAGCAAGATCAAAAGAAAAGTACAATTTAAATAAAATCTGCACACGGAGAGCTTCATTAGCAGCAGTTACAGAAACAGATATGATGCCCAAAGCGTTATTAATTTACAGCCCTGCACCAGATACTGAGAGTTTTGAGAATGATGAGCATTACCATCACCCATATAGGTGTAATAAAGTGATGGCAAGTGCAGCGTGCAGCATAGGTTCTAGCACATCCCCTGCTGAGTATGCAGAGCCACAGCTGTGCTGTCATTGCCTTGCATTCTTAATTCTGAGTTTGATGCCGAACTTCACCAGATGCAATGAGGAAGGCAGATTACACACTCTTACAGCCTCTTTTTAAGAAATTATTGCCATCGGCCTTAAAATACCTCTATTCAGTTTGAGGTTCTAAAATACAACAAGAATGTACATAGAAGTGCAAAGAAGATCAGTATTTATTTCTGATTTTTCTGCTGCAACCATTCTTCCACACCCACTTCTTTCAGTTTTCCAGCCTTTCAAAATTTCCTTTGTATCAAAAAACTGACAGATTTAGCTCCTGAAAACTTCAAGCTAGTTTTCTTGTTGAAATTTAGGAAAACAGAACAGCTGTCGTTCAATCATACTTCAGCAAGTGGCAAGCCTCTTCACTTCCAAATGTTTATTCCCCAAGAATCAACACTTCGATGGCACGTCCTGCTGACATGTCATAAAAAACACATTCAGATCTGGCAGACGTGGAACGATCACGTCCCAGAGCACGGGGTTCCAGAGTTCCTACACACCTGATGTTTAAGGTATTTTTAATATCTCTTCACTGTTCTAAACTGTGCAGATTTTTTGATCCAGTGGTTCACTGTTAGATCATTTATTTACCTTCTTGGAGTAAGATTTGACGATAATTCTACCTAAAGCAGATCACTACATACAGCCAATGGTAATGAGTAAGCAGCAACAGTTGCTACAAGCTGAATCAGTGAAGCTGCTTCTTTCATGCAGATGTTACGATTCCGAGGTCCAAACAGGACCACACTTGTCTGCTACACTCAGACCCAAGATCTTCTTCCTCCTCAATCAAACTGTGACGCTAAGCTTTTACTGAGCAGCTGGCCAAGAAGCAGTCATTCATGAGCTCCCTTTGACATTATAGTGAAGGTTCTCACTAAACCTTCTAAACTGAAGTATACCGAATGCAGTACAAAATCCAATTTATCAAGGAATAGGGAAAGATATATCTGAAACTCAGTTCTTGATAGCGTTTCCTATAAGAAATGTATAATGCAAACACATGACTTACAGTCCGTAACTGGATAGATGCATGGGAAAATTCCATATAATGCTGCAAAATGCACTCCTCTCAACTTCTTTTTCTTGCAAAAAAAAAGTGGAGGAAGTTTGCTTCAGGTAGCTGCGCTCATCAGTACCACCAGCTGCACATCACTGAGAACAACACAGCAGAAATCATTTAAATGTGAGCAAAGACTGGAAGAGAAATGCTAATTTGACAGTATTTGATGTACCTATTTAGAGAGATAAAGGTTCCAACATGGAGCAACAGTTTTTGTACTTTCATACCCCCAAATTAATAGAGAATGGGTTCTAGATATCTCTGTGTAAGAACACCCATAGAGGAAATAATTGACTCTTGACGATAAATGTCACACTTTATAATTTGTGTATAAAACAACTCATAGTTTGAAGAATAGACAAATGCCTTTTTCCATCTCCTGAAAAGGCAGACCAAATGTTGTAACTCACTAATCTACCAAATTCCGTTGCAGCTGCTGTTACGGGTACGTAATTCCATTCCATTATCCAGAGCGACACTTCTCACGGGGACTGCTGGGCCTCAAATTTTGTCTCCATTTTATGGAAACTCGTCCTGCTTAGTTACTTCAGTGCTCCCGCAGACTTCACCTTTTATCTACAAATGGCCACTCTTAACACTTCTGCTTAAAATCCGACAATTTTTATTTAATTGAAAGAAAAATGCCTAATCAAAGGCACTGAACATAAGCAATTGCGACATATGGCTCCCCAGCTGGGAGAGCGTCTGACCAACGTATCAGCAATTTGAGAGACAGAGACAAACAGCCCCATCAAATACCCTTTCACCGAGGGACAGGTGCACCGGGATGGAAGCCAAAAGCCCATGCTTCAAAGACCCAATTATTGAGCAAAACCATACGAAGGCAGCAGGTATTGTTCCCCCATTTTACAAATGAGGTTAGTAAGAGGTTGCACAAGAACCCTTTTGGAAATAGCTGGGAAGGAATCCATATGTCTGTTCTGACAAAACCTATTTTCATCCACTTAACTGACACTCAGAAAAAACGAATCCAAATGGATGCTGCTGGCTTTGCAAGGCATGCAGACACTTACTCTTTTATCACCAGCCTCAGTGTAAATATTTAGCCTATCACAAACTATTACAGGGTTTCTGTGAACATTTCACTCAGTATGGCTCTCTTTCCTCGTATTTTCTCTGGGACTAAGACCACACACCTCTCAACAACGTGATGCCATTTCCCTCAAGGCTGAATGGGAACAAACCTGCTGTTAGGAAACAGAGCAATGAGACGGCAGAGACGGGAACAGGAATCTGAACACAGAAGTGGTGGATAAGAGATTAACAGATCGAATCAGATGCATGCAGGAACTTTGTAGGACGAAGCAGTTCGTGGGGATGGGGAAGGAAAAGATGGGGAGGGGAAAGAAAAAAAGCTGCACTGGATTGCTGGACAAAGAACGAGAAAGGAAGCAGAAAAGGACAGTAACAAGGAGGGGAGAGAACGGCAGCTCCGTACGCCAGCAGCTGAGAGGTCTGACAAGTATACAGAAACTCCCCCTAGGAAGCTACAAGGGAGCCAAAATTGGGAATTATTTTTAAAAAGTGAATTTGCGTATCAAAAATAAATTTTAAAATAGTCACAGTGATCACATTTTTCCAGAGATGCAAAATTCATAAAACAGGTCAAAATATGTTTCACTAAAATGTATGTCTTAAAGGCACTCTTGGTATGTTTGAATTTATGGAACCAGAACTGTCTGCCTGCAAATGTATATAAAGCCCTCTAAGTGTCTGAATAAATACACCCAATTTCAGGCCCAGAGCATATGCCGAGTATCTTGGACGCTTTCAACAGTCTTTCAACTTCTATTTTCAGACACATAATATTTAAAATGCAATGTAATACTTGTTGTATTCAGATATCCGTCACATGGCAAGATTGATTTTCAGTACATACTTTAGAAGAGCCGACAGTAAGTTAGAGAACACCTCCCTCTACTGTTCCTTTCTTGTAAAAAATGCTACTTAGGTCATTTTCGATCAAAAGCTGAAAATAGAAAAATATATTTAACATAGGGAAAAAATGTATTTTTCATGGTTTTGTTTTGTTTTGTTTTTGTCTCTTAAAAGCAAATCACTAAGTCCACTAACCTCTGGCTCAGCAAAACACGAGAGAGAGGATTGTAAACTATATTCAAGGGGAAGCATTTAGTCTGAGAAAGGAAGAGAGGCAGAAAACACCAGACAGGCATCCCCGTGGGCACACTGTCACATGTATTTGGACTGAGCAGATCTAGCATAATCTGGGCATGAGACGCTCAGGTGAAACAGGCAATACTTAGCTTGGGTTAGTACTTCAGGGAGAGACTGCTCCAATTTTCTTAGGTACTAAAATAAAGAAAAAAAGAAAAAGCACTTATTTCTGTTCTGACCCTGTCTATGTTCAGGCTTTAGATCTTAGGGGTCAGCCAGCCATCTGTACCCCCAGCCCATGAAAGCTCCATTCCGAGTTCCAAGACCTAAGCTCCAGAAGCCAGTGTGATCAATCAAATAAGGACACGGAACGGCCACGCTGCACCCGAGCGTCCCGCCTTTATCACGTCTGGTAGCAAACCCTTAGGGAAGGAGTGTAGCAAACAGGTTAGACAGTGTGATCCTTCCTCTGATACTCTGCCCTAGGTTCTGATAGCCAGGAGTTTGGGACCAAGATTTCATCTAGACTGTTGTGTTTTGTAGCAACTGATAAACTCCAGCTTCATTAATTTTCTCAATCTCTTTAGATCCTTTTTATCTTTTTGACCTTAATCACTCCGTCCTAAAAGTTCTAAGGTTTGTGGAAAAGTACTTCCTTACTTCCTTTTGCTTGTTTTAAAACAGCACTCTGATAAGTAACCACTTTTGGGGGGGTTAAGCAAAGCAGTGCATTCTGAATTTACTTTCAATTCCTCCTTGATTTTATAGACAGTTAACATAACTCCCTTCTGGTATCTCTCCCTGAGGCTGAACAACCCTTGGCCTTGGTATCTTCGCATACGGGACCATTCACACTGCTGTTGGCCTGTATGGTTTTCTGGCTCTTTTCCAGTCCTACCACATCTTTCTAAGGTTGAGGTGGCCAGAACCAGAGTGTTCAAAGCAGGCTGGCCTTTGCTGTGCTAAGTGTTCCCAACACTCATTTCTAAAAACAAGCAAAAAGAAATAGGATTTGCTTTGCACCTCCAGGGGTAGGAGATGGGTCATTTAAAGAAATACGATCAGCAGGGATACAGGCAGCTCTCTAAAACTTTCTGGTCCAAATAACTGAAACGTCACCTCTGAATAACTGCAAGGAGTTTTACTTCACACGTTCTTTAAAAAGTGAATGAAACACAAGTTCAGCAGCTAAACTTTGACTAAGCATTGTAAGCAGCAGCACTACAGATCCTTAATCATTTCAAATAGACGTGGTGCGTGAGAGGTTAAACGGTAAACTATAATACTCATCTGCCTTTTTTTGGTTGTTTTTGCTTTGTAAACGATGAATATATAAATGTATTTATCATTCTTAAAGACTGATAAATACATCTTAAAAATGAGGACAGCCACAGCCGGGACAGTCCAGATCCATGGAGCACCTGGAGAGACCGGCTGCTGGGGCCGTGCGAGAGGGCTCCGTCTGGGCAGTGCTGCTGCTGCTTCGCTCTCCGTAGCTCCAGGGGCTAAGTCAACAACTGGATTCGCTCTTTCTCACAGAGGCGCTTGGAGAGGTGCTTTACCGCATGCTGCTACGCTGCCTGGCAGACCAACCGGGTGGAGAACGGCTGAGGAATTTTGCTGTGCTGTCAGAAGTACGCTGACCAATGTGGGAGTGGCATAAATTGTCTTTGAACAAAAAATGCATCTTCCTACATTTTTGTCACCGGAATGGCCTTCGGGTTAGGGCACAAAGGTAGATAAGAAAAGCTCTTTCACATTGGAAAGCCCTGAAGATTACTATCAGCTTCCCTTATCTGCCAATAAATGCCTGATGGCATATTATCTCTCCCTGATACTGGATGTCTAAATAAGAGCTCCTCTTTGAAAAGCAACTACATCCACTCTTCCCTTAATTACCTTTCTCTTATACCCGGGCTACTTTTTGGAAAACTACTTTTAGAACTGCCAGGCCAAGGCAAATATCTCAAAAATAATAAAGGGAAACCCAGTGGCAGACAGTTCCTGTCATTTTTTAGCATTTCCAAGACACAATTTATAAGCTCCCTCTTAATGCCAGATGGGAAAGCACAGAAGACAGAGTACCTCACTATTTGAAATGCTAAAAACAGTGCCAAAACTTTTGTAAATTAAATGAATTATGAATAGTTAATAATAATAATAATACGTTATAGATATTCAGGAAGCTTTTCCATGATAACAGCTTACTTTACAGAGCCTGGCACGATCTTTTTAAATAAAAATACTGTTCCCTGTTTCTTTGAATCAAAACCTTAAAAACGTATGCCAGTAAATATTACTACAAAACAAAGAAATTCACTTCTAAAGAGTCTCTAGTTCATGGCATATCTAGTCTCTAGGCATATGATCAAATGGGTGAAAATTACATCAGTGTTTTGTAGCATTATATGTAGTATATAAGGAACAAAAATGGTGAAACTCTGGGACCTTGTTTCTACTCAAGGCAAGCTGAGTTTTCTGTTGTCATTTAATTTATGGAATGAGAGCTCACATTGCCTACAGGTAGGATGCAGAGAAATGTTTGCTTTGTGAAATCTAATAAAAAGAGTTTGGAATTATTTCTAAATGCTAATGTTATGTAAAATTTGCATTTCTGCATATAAAACTCACTTTTTAATGTTATGTTGCAATAAAATCAAGACACACATTGTGAACAAGACTTTCAGACCAATTAGGCATACAATTACATGTGCAGAAGGCATGCACAATTGTGCAGCTAATTTGCGCATGAAATTACTTTGATTGCACATACTAATTGGATAAATGTGTGTGCAAATGCCAGTAGTCATTTGTGCTAGCAATTATCCAGTGTGCATACATACTCATGGCAACTGCATGCATAAATTAGATGCGCTCTTGCATACCTAACTGGCCTTGGTTTATAATCAGAAATCCTTTCTTTTTTTTTCCCTTCCATCAGGTCATTTGGATACAACATTTATGGGAATTTTATATTTATTTCTTGTCCAGTTGAGCCAAAACTATGAATATAGACAAGAAGATGAAGAGAACAGAGTTCTTTTATAGAGACACGGCACCTGAAGTCTTCTCGATAAAAGAGAAGATGAGAAATATACAGCAGTATAAAACACAACAGGAACACGTGTTAATATATTTTCATGACACTAACCTGAGCAAGAATTAAAAATATATATTTGTAGGTAATTATTTAAAAAATTAGTGTGAAATTTTTTCTGTACTCTCGTGGAGGTTTTAGGTAATTCTTCTAGACACAACTACCATGCTTGCACACTTAACTTCAGTGTTCACAATCTTTAATGTGCTAAATTAAAAAAAATAATAATGCAAATTAAGAAGAAATTCTTCCATTTAAAAATGGTGGTTTGGAGTTAAAATACATATCCAGACATACATATAGGTAGGAGCTCAAATCCCAAATGAATCCTTAAAATAATCAGTTGTTTACATTATTTCTTTCAAATCTAAAGAGCTCTTTAAACATATACAGATGAATAGGAACATGTATTTCAATAATAACTGGCTTCACAAAAGAATCTAGTGGAATTTTGAAATTCCATAGGAAAAAGGTCCTATGCCCTTTAAATGTCCACAGTCCTTTAAATCCTTGGAAAATCCTAATCCAAAAGGATAGTGAGCAGGATGAAGAGGAGTGTAAGGATGAAGCTGGGGTAAACCAAATAGTATAAATCTGTCACAGCTTCCTCCCTCAGTAATTGTCTCCAGTTCTGGTCTCACTCTTTTCAAAGCAAACAAACAAAAAACATCCAAAACCAAACAAAAGTACCCAGAACAGACCAAAGGGCTGCAGAGAAGAGCAACAAACATGATCAAAGATATGAAAAAAATCTAATAGGAGACTGAAAAGCAGGGTTTTTTCTTTAAAGTTGATATGAATAAGAGAAGGTAAGGAGATAAGGCAGTATATGTTTAAAGAAGGCAAAAGTAAAATTTCCGGTTTCTTTTAATAATCAAAAAACAAGAAGAAAAAAATTTAAATTTGTTTTTTTTTTTTTTTTTTTTTTTTTTTCTTTTTAAATAGTGGCTGTATCATTGCATATTTTCCCCTCCCCACTTCTGGCCAGTCTGCGTTCTGTTTTCCAATTTTCACTGAAAACGCTCTGCCTAATACAAACTTATTTATTTATTTAACCTTCAAGGTAACCAGGAAACACTCTCTTCTGGAGTTGTCTGTAAGGTCAAAGAAGTTAGGGTCGGCTAGGCTAGTTTATAACCTGATATAACACATTTCCATCAAGACCTGTCAACAGTCCTTATGCCTGATACATGGCAGTTTCAGGACACAGATTGTGAGTTGACATACTCCATCTTTTTAGAAACCACAGCTTTCAGCATCCCTTCATCCACTCACATGTACTTTTAAAAAGATGGAGATCTGAACCAAAACAAAGTTTTAATCTTGGGTAAAGATGCCACTAAATCTAAAGTTACGCCAAAAATCACTCATCCTATAGTGACCAACAGCTTCAGAATCCCCAGAACACACCCTGGGGACCACATGCTTCTCATCAGAGAAAAAGCAACTTCAGAACAAATCCTTTCATTGCTTAGTTTAATACACTAAGAGTGGCCGTGTGTTTGAATCTACTGGAAAAGCATTGGTCATAAGCAATTTCAAAAAAATCCCTTGTGGTCATAATGAGCACATGCACACAAACATCTCGTATTACTGCATACCAGTACAGATCGATAGTTAACAGATACTTACCATAATTATAAATTCTTCTGGTCTTTTTTTTTTTTCCTTTTCCTGAATTATTAGTTAAGAACACTGTAGCTGTCAAAAATGTGGTAATAGAAAAACCCATAGTGATTAGCTAGCTCTCATTCTTAACCCATGTATATGACTACATCCTAAGAACTCTGATCTAGCGCAGAAGGCTTAGCAAATGCCGCTTGTAAACTAAGTGAAAACGTCTAAAGAAAACCAAACCAGCCAACCAAGAAGCAAAACAAAACACAAAACTGTTAAGAAATGTAGAATCTGGGTCTGCAATCAACCTTCAAAGCAATGACATTCTTAGCACTCGCTGATGAATGGAAAAAATGTATCTACACTGCTAAAAATGTTTAAATTCTACTGTGAGCTTCAAAATGAAATGAAAGAACCAGAAGGAGCTTCAAACTGATTGTCTGTGCATCCTCCTGAGCAGACCCTCAAAACCATTCCATTTCTCTGACCAATTAATAACCACTTCTCTTAAAAATCAATTGGAAAGAAAACAAATAATAATAATAAAAAAGAGACCCTCCATGCCTAGAGATATTAACCTCTTTCACGCCTGATAATCCCTTGGCACGTTGCTACGTGTTGTGCAATGAAGAATAACTGGAAATTGTTCTTTAAACACCTGTTCTGAACTGCTCACGACGTTACAGGTCTGCATTTCTTCTGCAGGCGTAGGATTCTGACCTGTTCAGTCCATGCTTGTGAGGAACCTGCCGCACAGTGCTGAGGATTTCTCTGCCTTCTTGCAGCCTTCCTGATTTTTCAAAATGCTTTTGGAAGTCAGGGTGTTTCTGAGCTGAGATGTACGTGAACTTCTTAACTAGTAAGACCTTACAATGACAGGTGTCTGCCTTGCAGCCAGTAAGTGCCTTGACAAAGGCAGAGGGGTGTCTTCCTTTTGTGTTTTCCATTTTCTCCTTGTGAGTGACCCCTGGGCATGCGCAGCAGCAGCACTGAAGTGACATTTTCAAAGAAATATCATAACCTTTGTCTTGACTGTTAAGAAGCGAGTTACAGCTACCACCCTGAACATTTTTTGAAGTTATTTTCCCTCCCACATATAGTTTTACTTCATTTTTTTCCCCTTAAATTAAAACCTCTTGATTTTATGGGCTATGTATCTGTAGACAAAACGAGCTTCTTAAGATATCCAAACACCATGCGGTTCTGTGGAGGTTACAACCTCCTTCTCGAGCTTTCCGGTGTGTAAAATGGGGATGCTATCAGCCCTACTTATGAGGTTTGCAAGCGTGAATCACCCCACAGACATGTACTAACGACCGCATCACAAGAATGCTACCAAAACTAAAAACCATGCTATGCATTAAGCTCCATAACGTTGAAAGGAGGTGGGAGAGGAGGTATTTGGATTTTGATAGCTTTTATATCATAATAGAGACGGAGGGATTGCAGTTGCAGAACTTGTTGATATGCATGGAACTTCCAGAAGCTCCTGTTCTTGCACTGCAGTGCATCTGTCACGGCTCCTCTCTTCCAGGACATAGAAAAATGATTCAGCAGAAATTGGAGTTCCTCATTTCTATGCTGCAAGGGCTCATATTCATTTTCAGGGCAGTTCACAGCTTCAGAGGGATAGTTGTTGTTAGCATGGACCGTTCCCGAAAACTGAGCTGCCCTGCAGAGGACACTCCATCACCAAAATCACAGGTGTCCTGCTCCTGTGTAAGTGATGCCCTGCTGGCCTCGCAGCCTATTAGATTGCTCCAAGAAAATGTGTCCCGCGTCACTTCGTGCTCCTGAACCCGGATTTTTGAGTTGTGTGCTGCCAGCAAGTGTGAGGCCATTCTCTTCGTTTTCTCTCCAGATGGCAGTGTTCTCTACATACAGCGGAGAAATGACTCTAAAGTAGTCTGTTCAATTTCTACTCGTAGAAAGTGTCTTTCAAAATGTTTTAAATTCTTATACCTTCACTTATCTATTACAACTACCCAGCTTCTGCAGAAGGATGAAGGGAAAATTCAGCTCTGACAGTGATTAAGAAAACTAGTTTTGTTTGTTTGTTTCTGAAACAGATTTAATTTTAACATTCCTTCCGTGGCAATAATGTGAACTGGCACATGTAGTTAAGATAAATATCACAGATAGATCTTACGGCTATTTACAGCTAGAGCTGCAGCAGTGCTACTAGAATGCTGATCCTTGAAGTGGTTGCACAGAAGAGCCAGACCAAGAGTCCTGGGTTCTTGCATCACGTTTTGTTTTCAGTGAGAAAGACGGAAGGAGAGTATGGGGAGTTTGAAAGCAAAATGGAGGAGCTGTGAGAGCCCAGCTGCAGTCTCGATCCCCCGTTGTTTCATATTCAGTGAACTTTTTATTTATTTCTCGGTTTCAGCCCTGAGCCATAATTTTGTATGTATCCAGCTCGAAGTCTGACGACATTGCAGCATTTGTATTTTTTTCCTGTGGAAATATTACATTAAGCGCTATAAAATGACACAGTAGCCCTCAGAGCCAAAAGTCATAAAGTCATCTTCAGCAGCAGATATAAAAACTCTGGAAGTATTAAAAGGCTTTTTTTCTTTTTCTTTTACATTCCAGTTTAGGCACAGCTTACTTCTTTAGGCAGCCTCAACGGAAAGAATAAAAGGAGAGACGAGCTACGTTTCAGGTTAGTTTCACTGCAGCGACCACTCATTTTTTTACCTAACAGAATCTCTCTTCCAATCCCATTCCGTTTCTTGCACTCTTCTGTCCCTATGCTGTTTCCCACCAAGTACAACAGTTTTGTAGATGGTTGTAGAAGAAGTTACAGCATCACAGCAAATAGTGTGGGCATTTGCATTCCTACTCCTCAAATCTCTCCTGAGAGACTGCTCTCTTGAGGCACTGGTTTTGGCCACCCATTTTCCAGGAAATGTTTTCAATAATTTCGTAAATTAAAACATTTCTGTAACCAGGGGAATCACATTCCGAAGTTACCACGTATTTTAAACTTCAAGGGCAGAAATTATTAAATGAGATATCTTGATTTTCCGTGTCATAGTGACAGAATGTCAGCCATTTATTCCAGCCAGATGTCGGATGCCTTTTATGCTCACATTGCTGGAGACCGAATTGCCTCACTGGAGGCTTTTTGAGGAAGAAAAGCCACCAGTTTCTCTGCTTGCTTATTTAACCATTTTGAATGAGAAGTTTACTTTGCTACAAGTTCCAGCCCTTGTTATGTTTGCATTAAAGAGAATTTGGTAAACAAATCTTGATCCAGTGAAGTTACTTCTATACCAACAGTTATCCTGGTAAGTTCTTTCTGGATAGCTGAGCCAGCCAGCCTCAAAGGCTCTAATTTGCGAGTGCATCTCTCGCCTGACTCCTGTTGTAAGCTTCTTACATTCTGTAAGTTCTTCAACACTGTTTCCAATTTAAATACTGGAATATAATGAGATCATACGACAGAACCAAAAATACAAACGTAATACCCTGGGCAGCGCACAAAGCCATTTTTATACGATTAGTCAAGATTTGGTATATTCTATTTTACACAGCATTGGCTGGGAATTTCTGCTGAGCCACTTACCGCTGTTATCTTTAAAGCCTTTTCAAAGTCAGTCCCTTCCTGGACACAGGTTATAACTACAGAACGGACGCTATTTTCCCTGCTCTACAAGGATTCATTTGACTATGGCAGCATTAACGTGTGTTTTATTGAAATGGCTGATGCTTACCATTACAAGCTATATTACTATGCATAATGGCTCTGTCCTTGTCAATGCTTATTAAGTCATAATCATTTTGTCAGTGGCAAATGTTCTGAGTGGTAGTATAATATTTATGTTACATTATTGATAAGAATATTGAAGAGCATAATACTCTTCTACCCTGCCAGAAATGCTTTCTTTCAAAGACCATTTCCCATTGTTATCTTGGTTTTGAGGTCTCTTAACTGTGTTATATCCACGTGCACTATGCATAATACTCTGATAATCCATGTGTACTACCCATAATACTCTGGTAATTTATTGTGTTCTAGCAAGAACAACAATTCTCCTCTAACATCTATATTTATTACATCTGTTCAAATACCTATTCAACATTAATCCCAAAGAATTATGTAAATTTTAGTCTAATGATACTTGCATCCCTAGAATATTGCTGACTGTCAAAAGGAATGGAATGGAATTCCATACAAACTTTTGCTTTTCCATTTTTGCCTGGGATTCCTCAGGTTAAGCAACCTCAAAGTAGCTCCAAATCAATCATGAACTCTAGTATCAAACAAAAACTAGACATTCAGTCCAGTAGAAAAAGATCAAATGAGCACTTGAAAGTTATCTACTTAACAACAGATGGAACTGATAAAAATTGGAAGTAAAATGACTAACGTTTATTTCTAATGTATATATATATTGAATTTCAAACAAGATTCAATAATGAATGTGTCATATTGAAGCTAAATTAGTGTGTAAATAGCACTTAAGAGACAAGAAAGGCAACAATTAAAAAACTTGTCAGAAACAGTGCTGACAAGCCATATTATTTAAAATTAAGTATAAATAATTTTGCAAAAAAACAGCAGGGTAAGATTTATAAGCATTTTAAGAGTATAACAGGCTTCTTCAAAAAAAATCTGCACATTTCAAGAAAGCTCATTGGAAGCAAACCTTAAGCTTGTTCTAAACATAGAATTACATATAGACAAAATAGGTACTATAGATAAAATATAAATTGAATGACTGCAGCATTTGTATATGCTATTCAAATTAATAATTTAAAAAGTACTAAAGGAATTCTTCACTTTTAAAAATGTATCTTTCTTTTGACCAGCTTTCCTTTTTATATTAATCCTTCTAAAATACAGCCACTTAAACGGCTGCGTGCGATGAAACAAAGCCCGTGCACAGGCTGAGGTGCAGGATTTTCAGATAGATAAAAATAAGTAATGCATGAAATTTTGAGGATCTTGTGGTATTTTTCTTAAACATCTAAGTGTTCTTTTTCATTATCTGAATACTTACAAAATTGCTGATGAAAACAGAGTTAGCTAAATTCTACCCAGCTGACACTACGCATCCATGTATTTTCTCATTCTCTTTGATGAACACCGAGCAGACAACGCAGCCATCTGGTCAGGGAGAAAGAAATTGTGTAAAAATGAGATATGCGTGTGTAAATAAAAGATTGATGAATGGAGCCCTGAAAGCTGAGATGAAAGTGAAGCAGAACAGACAGGTAAATCATTCTGATACTTATGTTAGTGCTGAAATTATGTTCCTCTACCTTTTTTTTTTTTTTCTTTTTCTTTTTTTCTTTTTTTCCCTGCTGGCAGCAATGCAGGTGACAAAAACTACTTTCAATTTTGCTGCTGACAAGTGCTGGAGGTTAGCAAACTGTTTGAGTTCTACTGCTGAGAAAGCATGCTTCCATCAGGAAGAAGTAACGTAAAGTTTTGTTGTTTTCATTACTTGAGATATATCCACACACCAGAGTGCTGATAGTTACTGAGCTATGAAGCTCCAACTTCGTCCCTACCAACAGAGGGATCTCGGATGGCTTACTGAAACTGAAGAAAGGTTTAAAAAAAACATACTGGTTCCAAAGCTGTTCACTTTAACTCAGACATAAAGGGCTAAATACTTCTTTTTGCACAGTTTCAGAAATGTTTTTAAGTTACATTCCTTCCTGAACAAGTCCATGAATTCTCTGTTTTTTAAGTACATTTAAATTAATAATTTGAGCTGAAATCTAACTGAAATAAAAATCAAGCAGCTCTTTACAGGAAAGGTCTGCTTTTTCTCATGACAATCAAATGATACATTTACTAACCCGGAAAACCCTACCTGATGTGACTTCTGTTCAATTTAGCAGGAGATAAACTAGACTCTAACAAACATTGCCATCACGGAACTCAGTGTTTCCCAACCTTCCTTTTCATTATAATTACCCTGCAAGGTTGCTTCTAAATGGTAGATTCTGGCAATGAACAACAGTAGTATGCAATAAACCCACTATGGATCCTTTTTCACATAAATAAGCATTATCTGACCTTCCTGAAAGCTTATTGAGTACATCTAGAACTACATCACTGTAAGGAGAAATAAATATTAACTACTCATCTAACATCTGAAATGTCCGCGCTTGCTTATTGGTGTATTGGGCACCATACAAATTTAAAGCCAACAGCTGTCTCAGTTCAGTAATCTCTGGCATAACTTTTATGAAACAGACCCGTTTTTATAGATCAGCAGTATCAGTCCTATTTCTCAGTTTATTAAATAACACATACACCAGTTGATTTTTAGTTAAATCGCAGGACCATGCAAATCAATATGTTCAAGAAGTTCGGCCTCTTCCATCAGCACGTTCAGGTGCTGTGGATATTGGCTCCCACATTGTTCAGGTTATGACAAATATATTTTAAAGAATGACCTCAGCCAACCTTGTATCACCTACAAATTTAAAGACATAAACGTCTGCAAAAATGAAGCTACTCAGAACTCCAGAGCAGTAAAGTGTCAGAATTCAGCCCTTCTGGCCCCAAAATCACAGGCCTCTGCCGTTAGATCTGAAAGACAATTTCCAATAACTGTCAGCAGCAGCACATCTGCTGCGACTGAACAGCTGAGTCATTCCAAAACAGCAATATATACTATGCACATCGCTTCATTTACCAGAATAGTTTTAGGGCTAAGTTTTCAAAGGCAGAAGCAAGCATTTGACATCAGCGTCTCCTCTGGTTTAACTCAGGCCCCTATTTCTAAATTAGAACTTGGAAAACATCTCCTATGCGTTTAGATATTATATTACTGAGCTTACTATCTCTTAATACAGCCATACCAACTATAAAAAACAATAAAGCCCATTACTGACAATTGCACAGAATCGCTGTAAAATCCACTCCTATAGCAATGTCTTATAAAGAGATTTCAGTAAGGAGTGCATGCTTTTGCCGTATTTCCTGACGCAAAATTAATAGATGTTATTTGGCTCAAATCAGTCACATATGCGAGTAGCCACACGTGAGAAGAGGCCTTAGCTAAAAACTCAGTTTCACCTGCGCTCGTTGGATGTGCTCCAAACTCCACACCGCCAGTAAAAAGGTGAACTTCGGAACAGGAAAACACCATTTCTATCCACGTGTCTATTCTAAACCTGTTAAGTACAGAATACAGCGTTACCCATTACCAACAAAAACGTTCAAAAACCTGTGTGTAACGTTGGCTGGAAGGATAAGCAACGTTCAGAACGGCAGTGCTTACATGCTGAAGCCTGCATAACGTGATAGTGTTGAGAAGGCACCGTGTGCATTCAGGCATTGAATGCACACAGGCAATAGCATCACACCAAGAAGAGGGACGAAGACCTAGCGTTAGTCATTTATTTAGTCCACAGGGCTGCTTAGTCATGATCTTGGCACTGAGGAGAATTCAGTGTCGGTTGCAATCACTATGTATTTTCATTTTAAAGTTATTTTAAACAGTTAAGAAAGAGCCAACAAAGAGGAAACATGTGGAAGCTTATTACTGAGCGAACTGATGCTACGTAACGCTGAAGAGCAGCTGTCATGTGCTGTCTTTTACTGACACATACAGGAGATAGCTGTGGATGACATTTAGCAGTGCATGAAATGCCAGAATCACAACAGAAAAATGACTTCCACAGATGTCAATTAGCTTCTGCCTCTTCTAGTTTCTATTTCTGAGTTTTTAATGTACATTTTCACCTTACACTAAATATCAACTGCTGCTCTACAGCTGCAGCATGCATGCTCCTTTCACGCTGCAAAGTGTCGGCAGGAGACAAAAACTCCCAAACAGCGACAATAACGTCTCTTCATGAGGAATTGTTTAAGCATTTAAGCACCAAAAAAAATGATACCTTGAGAGTTCATTCACATCTATGACAGAAAAAAAACCACCTGAGTATATACACGCAGGCCCTTGCTTATAATTAACAACAGGACCACTAACAGGCTTCACCTCCTTTTTTCAGTAATTCGCACTTCTATCACACGCTGCGTAAAAACAGAAGTGCAATGCCCAGAACCCTACTGCAAAAGAACAGTGTCTCCCTGTTCATACACTTGCCGCACTACTTGGAGGAGTGGCTGGATTTCTCTCCTTGCCACAGCCTTTCTGAAGTGTGAGAACAGCTTGGTATTTCCCCCCTAAAAATAAACAAACATTTGTGTAGAAGTAAGCACTACAGCTGGTCATATTAAAAAATCCCTAACTTTTTACCTTTGAGAACGTTTACCATACTAGCTTCACACATGCTTCCATCTAGGCATTAACATCAATGGTAACAGAAAGCACTTGAATAAAACACACTAAAGGCTTCTCCGTAACAGAGAAATGCTAGACCTCCACACAAATTACTCCAGGAATAAAGGTATAGAGTAACTTATCTCTAATTTTAGCCTGAAGGAAAAAATGGGAGTGATGCTTTAATTTGGGGTCTGCCACATGAACTCTCCACGGCCTTAGGGAAATCAATTAACTTCAACTTGTTTTTGCCCGTTCTAAAACAGAGATAATAAAAATCACCCATTATACCAAGACAAAGATCAGAAAAATGATAAAGGCAGATAAGTAGTATAATTATCATTATTAATCTCATGGAATGAAAAGAGAATACTTCATGAGCAAAAATGAAAGGAGTTATTTCCTTTGAGAAAAGACGTCAAAGCACACCAGCAACAACGTGCAACACAGAATGCGACACAGGAGTACTTTTTCCCGTTAGACAGCACAATAAAAGTTACATTTAGTTTAGTTAACATACTGCACGCAGTCACATAATTGTGCTAAAACAGTTTAGTAATCTTATAAGTCAGTTTTAAAAGGGTATTCAAAGCTCAGAATAACGCATGAAAGAAAAACGGAAAAAAAAGACAAATTGGATTACAGTGCTGTAATTACAGTAGAAAGAATGAAAACACCCAGAGCATGTAGGAATGGAAGGGTGTTGAAAGGAAGTTGTACAAAGCCTAAAAGAATTAAGTAGCTAACAGTGGTAAGAGGAGGAAAGCAACGCAAAACTCCCCAGTCACTTGACATTAATGAAGCACTCAAAAACTGTGTCCAAAGAGCCAAACGAGACCCCAGCTCCCTCCCAGCTGCCAGCACAACCCACCACCACCTATATGGACAAGAGTCTGTAAAACAGACAGCCACACGCAGACATGAAAGGCTACGGGTGGAAAATGAACAGCTGTAGTAAAAGGAATTCTACTTTGGCTGTATTAAGTCTCAATCGATGGTAGGACCTCCAAGACACCAGTTCTCTTATTCAATCTTTTGTGCCCCTCAGTCTCCCAGTTTGCGATCTCTTCATTGTAGCTAGATAATGCTTGAGCAAGAACAGAGGCTAATGGGATTTATTAAGCCAGTATGTTTCCTTTCCTATTGGGATCTAGGATGGGAGTGCCTAAAGGCTGGAAGTGGTAGCATGGCTCAGCACTCTCTTTGCTCTTGGTCTGAATTCTGTGTTCAAACATACATTAAAAGCATACATGAATAATAAACTAAGGTGTCCTCTTCCCTTATTGGGATTTCTTTCCCTTTTGAATCAAAGGAAATAAAAGAAAAAAAAGAAAAAAGAAAAAAAGAAAAAAAAAAAAAACAACACCGCAACCAATATACATGAAAACACAGCAGCTTTTCAAACCCTTTTTTTTTTTTTTTTTTTTTTTCCTCCTCTTTCAGCAAAGGGCTTCTCCCTTCCCTTCTTTTGCTCACAGGCATATGAAAAATCTAACACAGCCACTATTAATAAGGCTTAGTTTTTGTTGAGTATACAGCAAGTTGTGAAGTGGTCAAGAAGCAAATGCAGTCTGGTTAGAACATGTAGAAAAACTAAACATTTTAATCCAATACTATGCATTAGTTTCAGATAAATGTGTTTTGATGATTTTGAGTTATTGCTTTCAAAACAAAAAGTGTTGTTGAAAAGATGCTGTAGAAAACATGCTTTACATTGAAAGGCTTTGCAAAACCATATAATCAGCAAAAACTGAGAAATTTGGCCTCTGTTTGCTTTCCTTCCGTTCCTCACAGTTATTACTGCCTCATTATACAGTCATTTGTACAATGTTTTGGCAGACATTTACTATTGCATAAATTAAAGTCACTGAATCTAGTTCTGCCTACAGGTCTTTATGAAAATACCAGCAACATTTTTATTTGAATGTCAAAGTTTGTCAACCATTAAACTGATTGATTTTTCATTATGCAATTCAACAGAAGAAGCAATCTCCAGTCTGTATGCAACATTACTCTGAGAAAAATACGCATCTTTGAAAAATCCTTCTTGCTTATTCTTAAAAAAAAAAAAAGAAAAAAGTCTCTTCACAAAGGAACTACATTTTAAGGCTGGCTTCATACATTTTATTAATATACTAGCAACAGATACGATGCTGTAATTCAATTCAGTGAAAAAGAATGAATTCATCTGTAGTAATCCAAAAGTTCTAGTGAGCCTTCAGAAACCTTTCCATGTGGCTTTATAAGAAAAATATCTATAGATTTCAATAAGTTTAAGCCCTCCAGTATGAGGCTACCGTAGCCTCCGTAACAGCACCTAGACTCAATGCTGTAAAGAAAGCTCCTTCAGAGAATGGTGCAGTATGAACTTTCCTGGAGGAACCGTACAACACTGAGACTTCAAGTTTAGAGAACATCTTTCTCAGTTATTTAGCTTAGAGATGTCTTTTCACAATAACCAAGGATTGCAGCCACAGAAGATTCTAGAAGAAACTCAAAACTTACCTCAGATTCCTCCAAAACTCCACAAAACACCTCATTTTATGTCCACAGTTGCACTCAGTGTTCCCTGTGCAGAAGATCTGGTCAAGGCTGTTGCACCACTCCCGTTCCCGAGGAGCTGAAAGCAGCCAGCACAGGCCGAACGCTGAGGCCTGCCCGCATGGCCAGCTCTCCGTGGTCTGAGGAGAGGCCCCTACGTGGCAACTGCAAAGCTCCAAGATTCAGAAGAGCCACACCACCAAAAAGAGGCCTCCTCTCGTGCCATCCTGTGCTGCACTTCCCCACAAATTTTGTTTACGTTATATTCTCTCAAGATGGAAGTGACACGGTGAAGTGTAATCACCTAGGAAGAAGGGGGATTATTTCGCCCTTGGCAGTAACCGAGAGAGGATACCTCACAGGGCCTACCCTGTCCCTCGGTGCTGAGGTGGCCAGGCCAGGCCTCCTGCTGCTGGCACCACAACCCAGGCCAGAGAGGTGACAGGAGACCGGCAGTGCTGGCTTCCACCTCCATCTGGTGAGCACCTGCCGTCAGCCTAACTGGGGACACTCCACAGCCTCCCCACAAGTCCTCCAAGCCCTTAAAGCACGAGCTATTTTATCACCTCCCACCAAGAACACCCTATGTGTGTGTAATGGAAGTAGGGAAACAGCAGTACCAGCTGAACGAGCAGAAATGTATTTTCCTTAACCTCTATTGCTTCCAATTTAGTATTCAAGTATTATTCATTGGCCTGGCATCATTAAACAACCTCCTTGATCATCTGTTTGACTCAAAGATTAAAGAGTGTAGAGCACACAATGAAAAGTTTAATTAAAACCGAGATGTTACAGAGTGTAGAAATAAGAGTCCAACAGGAAAGCATAATTCAAGCTGTAAAATGGTGAATTAAATCTGAATGCACACGGTATGGTCACTGTATGTATACATTGTATCTACAAGTTAAGTACAAAAGAGCATCAGGTGCAATACTATGCAAAATAGGACCATAACAGAATTTTTTTAGGAGTTCCTTGAAGTATAATTCATTCCGAAATTTGTGCTTGTTGATTTTTGTTAGTGGTATCCCATTGCTTTTATTTAAAAACCTTCCTAGAACAGATCATTTACGCCAATTAGGTATTACAAATGCTTAGAAATGGGCTGAACAAGAAGAAATCCACAGAATTCATTGTCCATACTAGAGAGATGACACGGGGTACAAAATTCAGCAATTATTTTCCACTTTGTAACCACATCCATATATGTGATAAGAAACTGAAAAATGCTGTGTAATTATCTGGTTTATAAGCAGTACCATAGAATAAAATCTAGATAAAAAAATCTGATTCCTTAAATTCAGAATTGTAACTCCAAATAATCTTCAAGCAGGACAGCATTTCAAACTTCAGATCTCAGTTTTCTGAGATTACTGTTTAATTCAGCCTACTTCTTTTTCTTTCTCAAAGGGAAGAATGAGTTAGGCTCTATATAAAAATAAAAAAAATAAAATATATGTGTTCAGCATGTATAGCGGCATTTTTCAGATTCACTGGACTACTGACAATCAAACAAAGCTAACATCAGGTTAGAGTAAATTTAATATTATTTTTCATTTAATAGCACAGTCAAAAGCACTTTAGTTCAAACAAATTATGTCTTTCATTATGTCTATAAATAGGCAACCTACTGAATTATCATAGAATGTTAATGACATTAGCATTAAGTCCTAATTAAACAAAGAAACAATATGCATTACAATCTGACAGCAATATGGGCAAGCAAAAGTATTTTTAAAAAGTATCACTTTACATATTAACAGTAAATAAAGTTTGTGCTCATTGGTGAAATCTTATTTGTGAAACAGGTAATGTCACGCTGATGGCTAACAAAAAAAATCTGCTATTCCATCATCTAATAGTTACATTTTTCTCTTGGAAAATCATTGCATCTCTACTCAGTATTACTGATATCCATTTTTACAGTTACCATTAACACTGTTCCTTTTCCTTCTAAAAGGCATATATTACTTTTATATTTTACTGACCTCTCAAAAAGCTTCAGAAAATATCTGTCACCATTTTACATCTTTTTACTATGACATTAAAGGGAAATTACTCAACCAAGTTGATTCAGGAAACCAGTGTCAGAGCCAAGAAAAGAACCATTTCCTTTGATTCCTAAGTTGGTACATTATCCTCTGCTTGGTGCTACTTCTATTTGAGTATTGCTTTGTGCCCACTTTTACTTGTGCGTGTGCATGAATTTTCTGACATCACTTCAGAAATGACACTGGAATAGACCATCTGAAGAGATTTGGTGTCAGTCATGATTTTAAATGTATACTCTGTGCAGTGTGCATTTCAAGTGATATCTTGGAAGAGCCAAAAATGTACTTGAAATAGAACTGAGAGGGCTATTAGCTTTTATTGGGCTTACATTTTCATTTTAGATTCAGACTGGGAGGCTGGAAAATAATCTAATGTCTTCTGGCTTAAAACTTCTACAGAAAGAAAATGCAAGCATAAAGGTACAAGTGTCACCAAAGCAAGTAATTTTACAACGAATGCCTTCATAGTAGATTTTGTTTTTCATAATAGCATTTTATATCTTAAAAATATATGAGAGAAAATGAATATGCCATTTTAAAAATTAAGTTTTGTATATTATTTCAGCATCCAAATACGGAGCAGGAAAAATACCATTCAACTTAAGTTGCAGTAATAATCATATAGTAGATTATCTCTGAATAACCTAAAGATTAACAATTATTCACTGGCGGTACTTAGCTAGGGGTTACACAAGTTTCTGAACAGGAAAAAAGGCTGAATTTACCGGATAATTTATTCACAACAAAGGAATCAACCATGACTAGCAGTGACTTTCACGCTCCTGAGAGGTTCCCAGAGCAGAGAAATGTTTCGTTACATTGGTCTGACAGCTGGTCTCTCATCATGATTAAATGGCTTTCCCTTGGGTGAGCTCCAAAAATATGCTTGGTTTTGAAACAGAGCAGATTCAAAATTCCACACTGGCCATTACAAAGTTCCTTACCAACGTGGTCTAAAACATAGCACAGGGATGTTTTAATCAATTAAGAGAGAAGGATCCTTTAAGCTATACTTTTCTAGATCTCAAGTTTCTAGGACGATGTTAGCCAGTAATGAAACGCTTGCTCCTCAGCCCGGCCATTCAACTCAGAATACCAGCTTACCAGCAACCACCACACTGGTTTTGTGGCTTCTAACCTAGGCTTTGAAATACCAACAAATTGCAGACAAGGATGTTATCCTGATGTTTTATCATTGTACTACTTTAGACTTGTTAACGTAACAGCCTCAGGATCAATACAATTGCTTTCAATAGAGAACCACTTGGTCCAGCTCTGTGCTTAAAGCAAAAGAAATGAGATAAAGCTACCAATATTCAAAGAGAATGATCTTCCTGAAGATGGAGTAGCTAAAAAGCAGCCATACAAGCTGAAGCCACATTTGTTAGCCACAAATGGTGATTGCTATCATGCAATAACACCTCAGAAAAGAAGCAACTCTGTTTAAAAAGACAGATGGAGTGTCCACAGCCTTTGGCATGCCACACTTACTGAAGTGTTAACTGTAAAGAATAGTGGAACAGCACTAAAGCTGTCTCCAGAGACCCAAATGTACTATCAGCTAGAGGGTATCACTTCAGAAGGAAGTAGGAGATCCTGAAAATCTGTACCTGAAAATGTGGATGTTCTGAGATTTCCTAAAAATCGGCATTATCCATGCTAACAGCACAACTTGTTTGCAACACACCTCTTGTGGTAATCAAAAGATTAGACTGCCACTAAAAGTATTTAAAAATACCTAAATCTTTTAGAGTAAAAAACAAAAACAATCCAAAATCCTGACAGTTAATAGGAAAAACTAAATTCAGGTGAAGACAGTATACTACTGAATTCGATATATTTGCCAGATTTAAAAAATAAACAGAAAACAAAAACAAAAAACTTGCAACACTCTCAAAGCAGTTTTTCCCCAGAATTGAGAAGTTTTATCTACATAAAATTGCCACTTGAGCAGCATTATATACACTGGGAGTCAGCCATTGTCTACCGAACCATTGTTTACTCAAATACATCTAGGGCTTGATATACATTCAGGTTGATACCTTCCAGCTTTTTTTGTCAATGTATGCAAGTAGTGTAAAATATATTGTCTGTTAGAATTGTGACAGGAGGAGTATTTCCTATTAAAGTCTCCTCTGATCAGAACTCCCATGCAGTCAACAAATGCATCTTCCTGATACTTCACTGTCAACTTTCTAAATCTCAAATGTCATTGAGATTTACAACATTCTTGCCTGGCTCCCCATCCAGACTTTGAAGAACCAGTCTCTGCTATGAACAGAAACTGGCAGCCTGTAAATAAAAATAATGGTGGAATTGCTAATAAGCCCTATTTACACCCGAAGTAATTTTTTTGGCTGGCAAGT
This sequence comes from Nettapus auritus, assembly GCA_011076525.1. Lineage (NCBI taxonomy): Eukaryota > Metazoa > Chordata > Aves > Anseriformes > Anatidae > Nettapus > Nettapus auritus. The sequence goes on from CM021768.1 coordinate 2,691,313, forward strand.
GGCTGACATGATGGATTCCACACGGCTGACCACTTCCTACTACTCACCTCTGCAGCTCCAAGTATCCACGTACAGTAACTTTTGTCACATTAAAGAAGTTACACTTGAAATCATACACAACTAAGTTAAGGTTTCCATCAGTTGAAGCGATCTTACTACTAAAGTGGGTTGCAATAAACGAACATTTAAGATAGGTGTCTCAAACTTCCAGTGTTACTTTGAAATCTTACCAAAGATCCTTCACGGTCCTACCTACCGGAGGAACGCAAGCAACTCCACCTCCACTACCACTCTTCCAGATTTTTGACAGTTTTGGCAATAGCAAGTGATTCTAACTTTTGAACACTGCATAGCGGTTGATTTCTGCAAAGGTTTAAATGATAAACTTTATGAGTTAATCACTTTGTCACAGTAGTGCTATATGGATATATACACATAAATACACACAGAGAGAATTAATACTATTTGAAAAAAATCTGCTACAAATTGAATGCACACACAAAAAAATCAAAATTAAGTTTTAAGATGTGACTTCAGTAACTTGCTCCCTTAGAAATTTAGCAACTGCTCTTATCATATAGGAGTAGTATTCATAAATTCAAAACACTTATATTTTTTGTACTTTGGCTGCCAGAACAGCTGACCTGGAATTAAACAAATAAACAGAAAGTCACAGAATCATAAGGAAAAATAAAAAAGACCATCAACAGCAGATAGCCCACCAGAATCTGCAGAGATTATTGGTAATTAACGAGTGAACAGAACATTCATTATGGCAGAAAAGCCAGGAGAGATCATAGATGTCTGAATTAATATTCAAAGCAGTGGAGCGGTAGAGGGTAGTTCTGACGTCAGAATTTACTTTATGAGGGGATGAGCTGGAACCTTTCCTTAAGGGAGGGTTTATCCGTTTGTCAAGGGAGTTGCTTTATGGTTACCACTGAGCAAAGTCTAATTGCCCTTTCATGCAAATTGATAAAAACTATTGTAAAGAAAGTAGATATGAACGATCACAATATTGTGAAAAAGTTAACAAGGCTTTCATAGCGAAAAGCTATGCCTCAAAAATCCCCAACAGCTTTGAGGAGTCTAATTTGATGGCTGAAGAATAGGCAAGGCTGTGGTGATGCTAGCCCTCCCTGAAACTTCCAACGTGATCCCTCAGAAACTCTTGAAAAAAAACACAGAAAAATGTGGCTACTATTGATTGACAGCTAGTAAAAGTAAGAAAGGATTTGTCTCAAATCTGTGTTGAATATATTCAAGAATGATTGTAAGAAAAGGGATGAGAAAGTTTGCTGTTGCTAAAAAATTATGTCAGAGTCAAAAATTAAAATGTACTGCAGAGGCTTATACAGAAGACCTACAAAGGTGACTGATCAACAAAACGCACAATATGGATAGACAAATATAACCACAAGCAGACAAATCACAATACTCTCAGTTGTACTGTAAACTCCTCAGTGCATGAGCTGGCATTACTCCATTTGTAAGGTATTAGTGGCTACTTGTTGCCTCATTCCCAGAAGCACATGCAGAGCCATCCCCACCCACCCTTACACCCCCAGGGTACATCAACAGCTAGAAATGGTGTAGATATCTCAGAAATTGTGCAGAAATCTCAAACAGCAGAAAGGGAAAGTAGAAGTGCAAGACAGCTGATCTCAGAGCACCAAGGGTATGGCAGCGCCCCCATAATATCCTCCCCCTTCCACTACAACAAGCCTATTTTAGTCATTTCCATCTGTTCACCTCTCTTCTTTCGACTGTGCGTGGAAAATGGGCAGTTCACATTTTCCCACTCGCAGCCTGGAAAAGTGTTGATGACAGTCATATTATCCTTTCATCAGCTGAGACTATAGATTTTAAGTGATCCAGTCTCCTACTGTGTGAAAACAGTATTTTAATACTTCCTACTTGTCATTAATCGACAGATTACTAGCAAATTGAACTTGAAATCAAGCTGTTGCAACTCACGTTGCTGATGTACACAGATTTGGAGGGGAAAGAGAGGGGTGTAAAATACAATGAAGGACAAAGCAAGAGAAACCAGGCAACCTCCTGAGTACAAAAAATGAAACTGATACCAGAGCTACAAAAAGTGCTATAGGACAAGATTAGCAAGTGTATGGAAAATGTTACATCACATTAAAAAATAAATAAATAAAATCCACAAGTCCTCTTCCGAGCATTTCAGTGAAACATCAAAAGGCAAGCGGGCATGTGCCCCACTCTGCACATTTCCACACAAGAGCCTCATTTCTGAATCAGCAAGTCTAACACGAAGAGTTTTTTTTTCCAGGGGTCAATTTTCCCATTGATGCAAGGAGGATTTACACATGCAAGTCCCATTAACATTAATAGGAGTTACCTACATAAATCCCCCTGCAATGATAGGAGAAAAGACCCCATAGCCTGCAAGGATCTAAGTTCTAATGATTACCTGTCAAATGGCCCTGAGCATCATCATCACTAGAAAAAGCAGACGTAGCAGCTTCATGGCTGAAAATACTTCCAGAGGAAGGGTAACTAATTGCAGCCATACAGAGAAGGCAACGCAACACCAGAAGGGAAAGTGGCATAAAACTGTTCGAATATTAAGGGTTAATTCAATTAACCAAGTTAAAAAGAAAATGCTCATTAAAAAAGGAATTCAAACATATCAAAGCACTCCTTCAAAAAAAAGGTGTGAATATTGTATGAGCTCCAAGGTGCTTGAAGGATAATACAGCTACTTGTTTAAAAATTCAATTAACCTTATCTTTCTTTAACTTGATTTATTAATAATCCTACAGATAAATTGCCAGTTTTTAAAAAGTCATGTTATCTTTTGAATACATCCTGTATGACAAGCCTTAAAAACTACTTCAAATAAGCCTAACCCTCACTTTGTACGCTTAAATCATTTAAAGCAGGAACAAAATGCAGTTCAATGCATGATTTCCGTAAAATAAAAGATCAACAGTCTTATCTGCTGCTATTGCAAGTCAGCTATTGGGTACTCAAGTACCATAGGAAAAGCATTTTATGTTTCCATTTGCCATACGAACAAGACATGAAAAACATTTTTTAAGCAATCAATGTAGTGTGAAGTCATAGCCTACAACTTGTAGATTATTCTGTTTTATCTAAAATCACGTTTGCAGGATTATCAAACGTTGCTTCATATGGACGTGAAGCTTTACACAAACTACTTGCTATCTTATGTAAACATAATGCCACACATATTAAACTTCAATCTTATTACAGATGTCAACATGCTGAAGGTGAAGAACGGAATTATCAGAAAGTCTCCGCTATAAATGAACTGCTTCTCTTGATTAATTGAAAGAAAACACACAAAAATGCACTTGCAAGCAAACCTTTAATTTTCATTGACGATTTCCTTGTAAACAGAGAAGATGAAAAATTCAACTCTGATCCCCATTACTGAAAGACGAACAGGTACTATGTCCTCCGCTTAGTTCTTTTACAGATTTGCAGATGGTTAAATACAATTACCAGATACTCATGCTTTCCAATAGGCACAAAATTACAGCTAAACAAAGTCTGCTTAACACTATAAATATATAGAACCGCTCAACCACAAGCATCCACAGGTAACTGTTAATATTGGAAACATTTCAACGACATTTTTCCGAGGACTCTGGGATTATACACACAATGGTGCCTATCCAACAGACAAAGAATGTAAGCACCAATAAATTCATTTTTGAATTGCAAATTGGACGATGTATTATGATGCAAGACAAAATGAAGTTAACCGTATCGGTCATGCTGTAAAAAAATAAATAAATTAACCTTTATGGCACGAGGCCATTTTAAAGGCAGGAACATGCACTGCAAAACTGCACAGAAGTTTGGTTGTGTCTCTTCCAGACAGTGCTGAATATTCATAATTTTATGGCATTTTTATTTACATACAGTATTTAAGTACTGCTAGAACTGTAACTAAGTTCAAGTTTAAACTGCCTCCTCAAAATTCACCGATCTCTATATTTAGACACACTGTTGATCTGTTGGGTGTACATTTTAAGGTATATCCTAAAGTAAATGCTAAATACTTTTCATCATTTAATTTAAAGAATTGTTCAGAAGAAATGCAAGTCTATCCTGGTCATTCACAACAGCGTTCTCATTTTGTAATTCTTCATACAAACTAAACTTATAAATAGCTCAATAAATTTTACTGTATAAATGTTTTATGATTACCATTACAAAATGCATCATGTACAGCTATCACACTAGTTTTAATCCTATTCACTGGGATCAATATAAACCTTTGGAATTCTAAATTGAACCTTCTTCTCAGCATGGAAAACCTCAAACATCATCTAAACTTCTCAGACACCTTACTTGCAAAAAAATAAGTATTGGCTTATTAGAGGTCCAACGTTGCAAAAAATCCAAGGAAATGTGACAACAGTATAATGTTGAAATGTTCAGTATAAGATTTTTGGTTTTGTTAGGAAGTCTAGCATTAAGCTTAAACTGTGTTATTTTCCTGACTACAGTAAAATAAGTCACTGGTAAAAAATGTCTGATCACACAACTGTTAAATCTTATTAAAAAAATGTTCTGAATGTAAAACAGTTTCCTGTGAAGAACACCCGTTGGATTATACTTCCTTCTAAATTATGGCATCAGCTTCAAAACCATACAAGATTTTTTTCACGATACAAATTAAATGATGTTCTTTTGTATTCTAAAGCCGTCCCAGAGCTGTTAATACGATTGCCTTTAGGTTACATTCCTAAAAAGCACTCTGAAGGACAGATGATGAAGTTTACATACAACTGTTCAATTAGCATAGACACAATGACTTTCAGTAGAAATGTCATACTTTGTAACAGATGATGGTCTTCTGACTGGTAAGCAAAACTGTATGTTATTTACATTAGTTTTGACTTGCCTGTTTAAAAGATGTCTTTCCAAGATGTAAACCAAAACCAAACTCTCTCATAAATGAGTCAATTTTAACATTTTAAATTCAAATCTTTTGTTCTATGATATTTATTTATTTATTTATTTTTAAGCTATAAATACCCTGGATCTGGTGGACCTATGACTTTATTTAGAAATATCTTAGCTATGAATGAAACTATTTGAATAATAAATATTATTCAAGCTAAGGAAAATAAGGCAATCACCAATAGTACAGCTATGGGCTTTTTAAACCTCTTTTGCTTATCCTTCCTCTCTAAGATTTTCGTTTCTCTCAACTGCCTCGTCTACAAAGAAAAGAGAGCTAACTCATTCTTCACTATGTTCGTTAACAGCAGTACTACCTCTGCTACTGCTTTCCTCAGGTGAGGGTTCAGGTTTTGTCTCTGGTGAATTACTGAGTCCAGACTCTTCTGATGCAATCTCATCTTCATCATAAATAATATCTTCTGGATTTGGCGGTGGTGGGCAAAATTCCTCTGTAGGAAACATTTCTTGGAAAATAGTTTCAGCCTATTAAGAAAAATAAACACAAAATAAACTTCACTTTGACATGTAATTCCTTACAGCAGTATTTTGTAGATATTTAACATTAACATCTGTTCTTTCAGATCAATATTGATTTAATACTTTGGCCTTTTGTAAACACATAGGAATTGCCATACCTTCTTGAAGTTCTCCAAAAAAATCTTTTCCACTACAAAAATATCTCTAGCTCCAGTCAAACATGAAGGGCTGTATGGGAAGGATCTTGCCATGTCAGGTAAGAGCCAGCTCCAGGTAACACAAAGCGACTCGCCGCTGCCCAGAGCTGAGGCACTGAGCATCACTGGTTGTGCCTCTGAGAGCAGATTTAGGAAAGGAAAAACGTGCCGTGTGCAGCAGCTGGCAGAGAGGAGCGAGAAGCAGCCCTGCAGCCCCCAGGGGCAGTGCAGCAGGAGGGCAGGAGGGCTCCAGGCACGGAGCAGTAGCTCCAGAGGCCCGTGGCGGAGCTGGCTGTCCCCCGGACCCCACGCCGGAGCAGGGCAGAGTGACCGTGAAGGAGCAGCAGGGATGACGTGTTATGGACCGACTGCAGACCTCAGGGGAGGTAGAAGAGGGTGGATGGGAGGAAGGTGTTTTCAGTTTGCTTTTAGTTCTCACAGCTACTACTAACTTTAGTCTGTTAGTAGTAGATCGCATTAATTTCCCTTACACTGACTGTTTTGCCCATGACGGTAACTGGCGAGTGGTCTCCCCGTCCTCATTTCAACCTATGAGCTTTTTTCATCAACTTTTCTCTCCCTGGTGCTGAGCTCCCTACCGGTGTTAAACCACCACAACATCCATAAAGGTTTTCTTTTCCAAGCCCCTAAGCTTCCATGGCAAATGGAGACAGCTGACACAGATCCTGGTTAGGTTTTGGGTTTCTTCAGAGTGAAAGGAATATTGCTTTTCAATTTTGTCTATTTAGGAAACTTATGCCCTGAAGATGACCCATGATAAGAGCCCCCACGTAGGAAGGAATACAGTTCATCTTTATATTGATATTTGTACCAGGCACTACACTGAGAAAGCTGACAGTAGGGTCAGTTAATGCCAACTGCAAGGGCTGATTACACGATGCGGATTCCTGGACAAGGGGGAATTGTTTTCAGATTAATACATCATTGAGCATGTACCAAACAGCTTTCTGTGATAAACCTCACTGCGCACCAGCAGTGGATTTGTATCACCTGCACATGGACGTAGGGCTCCATTATTAACTGCTCAAATGACCTTGTCTACTCTCGGTTCAATTTAATTTTTCACTCTGCTTCCTAAGTTTCACTTTTCCTTACCCATTTAAAATCATTTTAAAACTATTTATATTAGTATATGAAGAAACATATACATATAAATCTATTATCTACTGCAAAAAGATGAGTCTGCAATTTCAAAATCCTGACTAGTAAGTCTGGAGGACAAGGGGGTGCAAACATCCTACAAAAGGTTTACAAGCTACGTTTTTGAAGGTAAGAAAAAGACTTTTGATTTCAAGTCTGCACTTGCCCTTGACACTCCAAAAACATACTTGAATTACTGTATTTAACTGAATATGGATGAAGAAAAGTGCCATATTTTGCACTAAACATATGAAAAAATAGAACAAACACTCCATGCTGCATTTCTGAACAATTTTTCAGCCTCCAATTAGGCAGTGACCAAAAACAGTCAAGTAATTACGAGGTTGAACATGGAAAGAAATTCTCAGTATCTTACCTATGTAGGACAGCATGACTTTGATTATAATTGAACAATTTAATGGTATAGCGTGCTTTCAGGTCTAACAATTTTTTAAGTTAACCTTACCCAGCTGAAGTCATGCAGAATAACCAACAATAATTTAACATCTCCTTCATTACAGCACACTGATATTTATTGTAATTAAGTTAGTAACTACTAAATATTGAAGCAACAACTTAAGTGTACCAGAGGTGTACCAAGTGTGTATTTTTGAATTAAGCATTAAGACATAAGCATGCAAAGCATTTGCAATTAGATATTCTAATTAATAACTGTTAAACTACTTTAAGTTGAACAAAACTATGTTTTGTTGTTACTATGTTTTGATGGCACATAGAGTAATTGTATGGGCTTTCATAGCAACATTTACAGAGAACGCTACCAAACTAACAGAGCTTGGAAATACAATACACTTTAAAAACTATGAAATCCTTCCAGATAAAGAAAAAAAAAAAGGACACAAGTTAAAGCACAAATATTGTCCTGACATCGTAGTGCTTTCTTATAAACATGAAGATGCCTCAGAAATCTGAAATAACTCAGGGAACATTGCATACTAATTCAGAACATGATAACTCATGTCAGGTTGTAGAGAATAATAGTAAACTGGAAACAATCTGGAAGAAATCTGTACGTACAGAATTTGAAGGGATCATAAACAGGACTTTACATTTGATTAAGCCTATCCTCAGGGCAAATAAATGCAGACATTAAAATTTAATCAATATTATACTAGATTTCAGAAAACTAAATTAAAATAAAACAAGAATTAAGTCATCTGTGTACTGAGATAATCGGTTGTTAAGTTGTGATACTTCTAAGTAACGTATCACCAATGCAATCAAAGAGCATAACAGAGGAATTAGAAATACTAATGGTAATGAAAACATTATCACTAAAACAGTAAGCAGAATTGATTAGAGAACTTATATTCAACTTTCCAAGCTATGCCAAGAGTAATACACATAGGTTCTTTCTTTTTTTTTCTATTTTTTTTTTAGTTATTAATAGCTTTCTCATCCATGAATTTGTAATTATCTCATGTTTAGAGATTTTCACCCGTTGCTAGGAAGATGAAAGGGATTTGCGGGTAGAGGGTACACCAACTAACATTTGTTTTCTCCAATTGTCTGAAAAGTACCTGTACACTAATTGGGAAGGGTGTGTCCTAACTTTGAGTTCTGCTTTATTTTCAGCCCAGTCCTTATCTGGTCCTCACATACACTCCTTGTTTTTTTTCTTCATGACTTTTAATTATAAACGTGTTTACACTAAAATATTTTTCACTCTAACTAGTGACCACGTATTTCAAAATTTAAAACAGGTTAGAAAAAAACTCCTACTCTTTCTGAAAACCACTGTGTCTGGCTCTTCTCAATCATTTCTTCTCTGACATACGTCCAGTTAACATCTCACTGATTGTCAACAGGTTTCACATGAAGGCAAACTACAGTGCTTCGATTGTGTACATGCAGCTTGATCTGTAATACCACTACTCACCCATTGCTAATAATAGGAGCTCTTAATGCAGAAAAAACAAAGCTGAATTCTAGAAAGGGTGGCTGTCTGAATTAGAAGTAGGCTGTTTCACAACAAATTTAAACAGCTTTTAACTTGCAGTGTTTCAAGTAACTGTTGAAAAAAAGTTGCTTGAAAAAGTGTTGAAAAAGTGCTACCATAGTAATTGTCTCGCATTATTTTTTGTCTTGACAATCCTTTTGTCCTATCAGGAGGCAAATGACTTCCTAGTAAAGGAAAATGAAGGGTACTATTAGCCCTTAATTATACCGTTCTGACCCTACAGTTCAGGCTATGTCAGCCTTTACATTTTAAACTCTTATTTTAAGAGGTTTACGACTTACTCGTAAAAAGTCCTGCAACTAGTTAGAAGACGGCATGCACATTCTCTGAAGAGGGCCATTAAAAAAAACAGCTTTAAAAATGAGTAGTGCCAGTTAATCCTACAAAGATGTGAAATTTTTCTCATACATTAGGTCTGAAAGTACCTTGACATCACAGTGACGGCTGTGGTAGATTTGCCTAAGAATTTATACCTTCCTTATCAAAGCTCATCTTTGAATGGAAGAGCAAAGGAGAAGCACTCCTGCAGTCTTCTTATGTTGAACAAGTCATAAACTGCATATTCTCAAGATATTGTCGTCTTCTGCTCAATAGTAGCGGGGAAGGCATGAAGTGATATTTAATGTGCAGTTCTTTGACAATTTCTATGCAACTACCCTTGATGATGTGGTGTTCCTGAGTGCTCTGTCTATTGCCAAGAGAGAAGGCAGCTACTTCAGCACTTCTCCATTTACTCTTTGCCTAGGGAGCTTCTTCACTTCCCCTTTCAGAGCACTAGTACTGTGTCTCAAAGTGAGTACAGGGCTGTTATGCCTACTGCTAGGCAAGTTGCAAGTAGGTCTCAGTTCAGGATTCCAGTTAGCTGGAACTAGATACATAGACACCGAGAACTTAAAAGTCAAAACTGAGTGTGATTTGGTGCCAAATACTCTCGATGATGAGTTGAGTGACATTCCCCTCAATGACTTCAGAGACACATTATGCCATAAATTTTCAATGCAGTGGTACTAAAGCAAGGGAAGGTAAGCTTAACAGGTAGCTTAACATGCCAGACTAGTAATTATGTTGTGTTTGTTTCCCTTTTTTTTTCTTCCAGTACGTTTTAGGTTTGTGGCTGTCTCCTGCAGGTATTACACTACTTTGACAATTTTTCCAAGATGAACTGTAGATGACTGACCTTTAATTTATACTGTTTCTCTACTAATTTATCTCTTCTTTAACCTCACAGGCAAAAGACTATACATTTTGGGGAGTTACCGTCTGTACTTCTGAATTGACAGTTTTTCCTTTCTACAGTGTTAAAGGAACCATCCCTCCAACATCATCATTTCCGGGTACTGCTGCCTTATAAATGCCCTTTACCTTTTCAGATTAACCATCTACTACTCCTAATGTTCCTACGCTAACTGTCCTTCTCTGAAGTTTCTTCCTTTCTCAGCTCCACTGACATTCACTTTGCTTGTTAAGTAAGAATTTTGTGTGTCCAGATGTGAAGCTTTATAGCTGTATTAATATTGATTACCTACCAGAAAGCAAAATAACCCAGAACAAAAGCAGAGTGAGCTGTATTTAAAGCTGAAATTCTGCAACCAAAAAGAATTGGTCTGACTCACCTGTTTGACAGCACAGTCATTTCCTAAAGCAGAGTCTGGGCCAGAACAGACATACACATTTGAGGGTAAGCTGCTGTATGAATTTCTGTCGATTCCTGAAGAATCTCTCATGTTGAAGTATACTGCCCAGAGGACTCTGGGTTTTTCCAGTTCTTCATTTTCAGTCTCTAGAAAGATTAAAAAAAAAAAAAAAAAGTGTTTCCCATAATCAACGTCTATATGTAATAAAATAAAAACATAATCTAGCATACTAAAAGTCAATTTATTAACAGGAAATTACATTAATAAACATGTATTTTCAAATTATTTAATTAATTTTACTTTCTATTCTTTTCTGAGGTACTCTTTCATCATAATTCTGTTTTCCATAATTATGCAAACTCTACTTATTCTGTACATGGTTTGCGACAGAAGAATGCCTTATCACATAAATGAACAGTACCAAGAAGCTTGGGTCTAAATTTAACCACTTTTCACTTTGTGTCACCTAGTTTACTCAGGAAAGACTCCACATATGTACGATGGGCTAAGTAAGTCGTCCCTGGGTTCAACCAACTCATTCCATATGCAAATATTTTTTTTTTTTCATGCATACTTTTTCCCGCTCATTTAATTAATAGTTTATCTTCGTATGGGAACTCCTTCCATAATGGACCTTTGTATGCTTCAAAGGTTGGGCATCTTCAAGCTAATAAAAGACTCACCAAGGCTCATGGCTTAAATCAAAGGCATTGTTGAAGGAAAAAAAAAAAAAGTAACATCACCCCACTCTCCCTTACTAACTGCAGATAATGAATTAGCTAAAAACAGAAGCACGCTATTTGAGATAAGTAATATGTAAAATCCCTATACTTTGGAAACACCGCTGAATGAAAACAGTTGGTTAATTTGCCTACACTTGTTGAGGTGTATTGTAACACAGTACAAGTCATTCTTTTTTTTACAAACACGAAATGACCATTAGCTACATTGTGCTTGTTTATCATTTATATATTCTTGTAGTTACTTTGCACATTGATATAATCCCTCTGCACACAGGCAAAATAAGCTCTTGGAAGATGAAGGTCACTTTTTAACAGTGCAGAATGCAATGGAAGAATACACAACATAGATTCTGAGCTTAATAGATACTATTTGTTTGGCATATTTGCTGTCCCCTTTTTGGTATTTTAGCTCCTCTAAAATAAATGAAGCCTGTAAAAGACCTTGTGAGATTTACTTCTTTCCAAGGAAGAAACTACTAGGTAACGACATTCAAAACAGTATTTTAAAACAGTTGAATTAGAAAAAAAGAGATAAATCTATGCTATTTCTTCAGTATCTTTTTATAACTGTCAAATACTTTCAAAAAATAGGTGCTAACCATCTTGAACAATTTGAAATATAAATTAAATTCATCAGCCTGTGAAAGTCTGAGCCTTAATACAGGGCAAGATGCTCTTTAATATATTTAAAAGTTCACATTGCTCATAAAAGTTACTTCTTCCTCATTTAGGCAGGAAAATGAATGGAGTCCTCTTCTCCAGGTGACTTTGCCTCTTTGACCTGCCATGGCCCAGTGCTCACTTTATCTGGTGATTCATTTTCAATAACTCCAACAGTATTTGTTCTGACATTTTAATTAAAATACGACCACTACCTCATCCTGATGATAAAAAGGCCTATGTGTCAGTGAAAACTAGCTTTTCAGTGCCTCAGTGCACCTGAGGACCCCTATGATCACGGAGTTTCTACAGAAGAATTTCAGTCAGGTTCTAAACAATACATCATTTCAGAACTGGATCACTTTAAACATTAAGATTAATGCCATCTCCCCTCCCCCAATGACTAGAAGAGCTAAACTGCAAGCTAATCTTTTCTTCACCAACGGAGTCTTCAAAACACTTGGCACTGTGTTGAAAATTTAAGATATACTTTAAAGGTTAATGTTTGGAAATTAGCAGGCTTTAAATTAACAAATACAAGCATGCAAAGTGTTTGCAGCATTCCAATCTAATGTTTTCATTTGCAAAATGTTTTCTATTTTCTACTTGTAAACAATGTATTTGTTTTGTAAAGACAAACAAAAAGACAAACGTAGATTTAAAAAACTACGTCTTTGGGATATCAAAATAAAGCTTCCCTTTCCTGTAAGCAGAGAAGTTCAGAAAATGCATTTTATTTAATCTTTTATTTTCTATTTAAAGCAGTTTGCTATTTAATAAAACAGTAAGATATTTGCTTTTTCATTAAAGGGTAGAAGAATTTTTTTAAAAAATGGGAAAAAACATAGGGAAACAAAATTGTGAGAAGCAGAAACCATCATTTTATGAAACATTTTCTTGGTTACAGAGCCCTGAGAGTAAAAACAAAGACTGTGTACATAAAAGACTGTTTTTTTTGTTGTTGTTTTTTTTTTTTGTTGTTTTGTTTTGTTTTTTTGTTTTTATCATGAGAAAATTCTACCTGAATACACAAAGTTAGGAGTGAAACTTAGGAGCAACTACTATAAGCAAACGAATTGTGTTTTAAAAGATATCCAAATCTAGCTCAAAGAAACTAGCACAGGGACAATTGCTTTGTCAACAACAACTCTGGGACTGTGAAATTCTCCATCTTAAGATCAAAGTTCATGAAAGTAGCTCGCAAAGTTTCTTAAATGTAGGATCAAATAATTAATTACTGGAAATAACTGGAAATCTCTCTTTCCAGTAACACCACAGTGAACAAGGTCTTTACACTTCCACTGCTTAAAGCAGAACCCAGAGAATTTCAAAAGCAGCTAGCAAGGAAGCACTTGAAGACAGAAAGGATGAGTAACAGCTTTAGAACAGCAGAAGGCAAACAAAATCTGCCTAATCTGGCAGCTGGAGGGAAAAAAAAAAAAAAAAAAAAAAAAACAACTAATTTTGGGGATTCTGTGATTTAACTAACCCCTAACTTCTGTGGCTTTTTGTGAAGAAACCAGGATAATGTAAATAAATTAAAAAAAAAAAAAAGGGGGGGGAAACAAGTGCACAAATGCTTCATTTCTCTCCTGAAAAACATGCCGAGGAGCAAATATGTTTCCATGTGCTAAAAAAGCTGAAGGACACTTAAAGCATTAGATCATGAAATACAAGAAATCTGACATCTGCCTAATTGTGATCCCCCTCTGACACAGATTCCTTCACTCTGAAATGCTGTCATCTAAGTAGCAGCTTACCACATATGTTCATCCAGGTGATGGATTCAAACGTTCAGTAAGAGATACTTCAGATAAAATGGCAAGCTCTATTTTTTATATAAAATATATTTAGTTTTACCTTTTCCTGTTTCAGTATTTAGATGGAATAACTTCTGTACAACAGGCTCTAAGTCTTCCCTAGCAGTTTTAGTTGATGGACACGTTAAATGGACTAAATCTGTAAAAGAGAACACAAATTAACGACAATCACCAGTACACAGATATACAGGTATCACTTACATTTTTTAAAAAGGCACAGCAGGCTTTTAGAAGTCACTGCTCTTCATATAAATCACTTCCTTTAAACCAGATTAGGGCTGCATTATGGAAATACAGATATACACCACACAGATTTTTTTTTTAAATAACTTTCAGTGAACCTCTGCACAAACGTACAAAGGAACGAAATTTGCAGGATGACATATTTTAAAACAGGTACTACATTTCAGCTTTTGTCCACAGATTTAAAATACTAACTCCTGTTCCAAAGAAATGTTGCCAAATTACTTCAAAACAAACAAAAAGCCAGCAAAATACAAATCCCTTATGCTCGCATCCCCCATACAACACATGAATTATATTAATTCCAATGGAATCTATTCATTCTTCTTTTGAGTTCTTGAGTACACAAGGGATCTGTGTCCCAATAATTGTCTTTCACACATGAATCTCACAATTATCTCTCTCCTCCATACAAACTGGTAAGATGAGAGTATAATTTAACATCAGCAGCGCAGACAAAGAGAATATTGTTCTATGAACAGGTGACTACTGATACCAGGAAAAGCAGGAGCAGGAGTCTGGATGAACAAACATCAATTAAGGATCTCTAGAAACCCCAATAATATTCTTGAGTACATTCCATAATCCTTGACAGTGCAATAGTTCAACAACGTAGTAAACCCACAATCATCAGTTCTTTCATCAACACCCTCCAATAACAACTGAATTGGGACTGAGCAGAAATTTGGAATTTTGATTCTGTGCCTGCTTAGGCTACTCAAGCTTATTTCTGGATGCACTATGTTTCTTCACTGAAGGAAAAAGTCTGAGCAAGACTTCCATTTCTTTTATTGTACTGAACAGTAAATAGGAGATGAAGTGAATAAACACGTATTTTAAGTTACGTTTCATCGGTCTCTCATGAGATAGAGCTCTGCTACATTATCCCACCTGAATTTACATCCGTTCATTCAGATATTCAAAAGACACATTTAAAGTTTATAAACACACCTAAATGTACTCATTTGCTACTGAACAATTACCTGGAAACTCATCAGTAGTGAAGTAGTTGTCAGAGCATCGTGATGTTGAGCCTATCTTTGTACAAATTCACAGATTCCTTTGTTGTCATCACAATATGTTTTTGATCAATGTCATAGCTAAGTATAGCTATGATGTTACTTTAAATGGGTATGACATTTTCATTTTCATTCTGAAACCCAGCTGCATTTGTTTCATTATTTCATTCACAAGTACACCAGAAATGTCTTGAATGACTTTTTTGGCCCCGTTTATGCTACAAAGTTTGACAAGGACTCTAAGAGGGCCAGAATTTTAACCCTTCATGCTCTTCAGTTGGATTGTACGCTAACACACACAAAATCACCTTCAAACATTGATACTCATTTTTGAATTTAACCAGCATCAAACTTTCTATCTAAAAGGCGCATGTGCTAAAAGAAAGAGCAAATGAAAACAGGTGGTGATAACGAGAGTCTCCCTGTATTGTTAACTAAATGTTTACAACTCCAAACACTGTAATACAACCTATTCTTTCCTCAAAAAAAAAAAAAAAAAAAAAAAAAAAGAACCGCTATAAATCACTAAAGTTCACATGATTTACTTCCTATAAAATCTTTTTTATTACCTTTAAGGTTATGGCTATGAGTTACAGTCATCAGTATATATTTTGATTATATTTGATTTACTCGGGTATAACTGCATTAGTTACAGTGGTTGCCAACATTTGTCTTCAAGTAATTCTTCTAGCAAGAAGAACGATGAGTTTAGTTCATGATTTCATCATTACAGTCTCAATTTTTAGGGCAAGTGAAGGAGTTTGGTTCCACTCAACTGGCAATACAGATTATGTGCCTGTCATCTATGCAGTGTGATCAAAGTGCAGATGTATTTGTATACTTATCCTAAATAATTGTTTGAAAGAGAAATCAGTCAGGTTAAAACCTATTTACAGATAATGATGTAAAAGTTTTAAAAATATATTTATATAAATTTATGAAATAGTGCCCTTTACTAAATAGCAAATATTCCATTTAAATACATGAAGACAAATTTCATTAAAGAATGTACTAATTTTATATGAAACTGAAGGAAAATGGAGAAATTTAAGTAATACAAAAACTTAATTTTTCAGTATCACAAAAATTCTCATGAAACTAATAATTACATCTGTTTAGCATGAATCATATCCTGGTACAAGGGTTGTATAAACCCTTAAAAAAAGTATATTCCAGAGCGTGCCCCAGTCTTCTAATCTGAGTAACGGGAAGCAGAAAAAAAAAGTTTGGAAAAATATAAGTACCTCATATGACTATTTTGTTGCTTATCTCCTCTATTTGAAGTTCACTCAAAATACCAACAAATGTCATAAAGCTCTGTACTTAGAAAACTCCTAATGGAAATACCAGGAATGTCCCTTCAAATAAGATAATTTCTGAGATAGAATTAGAAAATCCAATGCAGAATTAGACAATAATAAAGTTCTTAAATGCGTTTTTGTATCTTTCCTCCAACAAATCATGATGCACTCCCTAAGAGTACAAGACAGAGAGGGTAAGCTTAGACATAATCTTACCTCTGCCAAACCTTTCAGGAATTAAAAAACCCCCAAATGTAGTGTACTTCAGGTATTTCAGCTAAGGTTGTCCATTTTCAAACAAACTCTAAGGACGTGCCATCAGTAAGATTCATGTGCTTTGAATTATTATTTTTAATTGAAAGATATATTATTGTATAAGTATTGTAAATAAATATACTAGTCTAGTAGGAAGTAATACAGTTAAAGAGAACATACAACCTATACTTACAAGTGTCCTTCATGCATGTCATAGTTGAGGAACACAACTCAATGACACAGACTGCAGGTTGTCCTAGATCCACTGGAGGCACTGTCAAAATGGAAACCTGCCAAGCAGAAAGAGAAAATTCTGAATATCACACTGATTTTAAATTTAATGTCATCTATGCTGTATTAACTTACACTGAAATATTACGAACTGCAACTCTAATATCCTATGAACTGCTTAATTAAAAATAGCTATGCACTGTGTTGCAAGTAAAGCAGTATTAAGAATACCATAGGTAATTATCAGACCAATAGCCGTGTAGCTCAGTTTGGAATATAAAAGATTTATGATAACCAGACATATGCATACAAACATACACATTGATTTGTGGAAAGTTATTGAAGGATAAACCTATTAAGTTTTAAGATCTTAAGATTTTATTTTTTTGCAAAAATAAAAAGATGATCTAAGCCTCACACATATTCACCAATAAATTCATACCTAGGTCTATGTATGGTCACAGAAATCTGTGTACATGCTCAGTCACCTGCAAAAGTTTATCAATCCCATAAATATGTATTTCCGCAACATATATAAGAAGCTCTTGAGGAGCACTTGTTATTCCCATATATACAACCTATGATGCATGTTTTTCTTTTATGAAACAGAAAACCCTGTTGGCAAGAGCATTGGTATGTGAGAATGAGAATACTTCAATGCAAGACTACTAGTAAGATTTAGGAAGGACAAGCTTCTCTGTGGATTCTATTCTTATTCTGTAGATAGTATTTAACCTGTAAGAATTAATGGAAGCACACAGGCAGTGTACTGAAAAAAACCCACAACACAGACTGCAGACCGTAATTCTAAACGGTATTAAAGACTGACAAAGCAGAAACATTTGAAGAAGGATCTGAATAAGTATGAAAGGAATCTCAAGCTATAAAAGTGAATGTTATAAAACAAAAATGTTCGAACAAAGCTTAGACAAGAAACTGTGTTAATTACCATAGCGACAAACAACAGAGAAATCCAAGTCATTAAACTACAATAGAGTATAATTACAAGCAGTTTTAGAGAAACTAATGAATTAAACAATTATCAGTAGAGATGGCTGACCAAAATGCTTGATTCAAACAGAAACAAAATCATAAACTAATTCATAACACTTAAACAACAGCTTAAATATCAATACATACAATTCATAGAGAAGTAAGTGATACAAAATTGGTATATACCTGCTGCTCTGAATCTGTCTTTAGTACAGATTGATCTGTAATGAGCACTGCTCTGGAGATCTGCCTACAATTAAAAAATAAATAAAATTGTGGTATTGAAACATAAAAAATTGCAATTTGGATTCAGAGTTTTAGCAATTCCAAATTATACCGTGGGAATGTTATTTATGCATACAATATCTATTAGTATGATTACTGGTGAGACGTTTTGCCTGTTGATAAAGTAGGACCACATCTGGAACATTAATATACTATTTGAATTGACAAAAATAGATGGTGAATTAATGAGTCAGTGCCATTATATAAAGCAGCATGAATATCCTTCCAATTTAAAAAATTGTTTTATTTTATGAAGATTAGTGGCAGCATGTTAGACTTTTTATGTTCCAAACAGCACAGGACATTTTGGATTAACAGGAAATATACTACAGTGGAGTTCGTGAATTCAAATCTCAACTCTTCTGTGGACTATAATTATTTCTGCATTGCAGCTACGATTATAGTTTTATTATTTTCAGATCTGCAGTATTTAGTGGACAAAGGCACTATATGTCCAATGCTTTTGGCAACAACAAAAACCAGAAAAATAAGGACTTGTTATTTTTCTCTACAACTAAACAAATTTAAAGAAAGAAGAGCAAAAGCACCCGCACCCTCTAAACACTTTTTAACAAAGGTGAAACCCCTAATGCACTTAGACCTTCTGGATTTTTTAAAAGGAAAAGGAAAATATGATTTAGACGAGCCTTTAAGGAAACATAAACATAGAAGATACATTATGCTCTCAAGTATATGCAAGGAAGACAAAAAACTATGCACAGAACTAAGTTATGCTACAAAGATTAAGCAGGAAACAATCTCCTTCATTTGCACTGTGCTCTTTTGTTTTAAGAGACATAGTATGCTTACTGTTTTACCACATACCTGTAACATACATTTCTGCATACGCTCTCTGAAAGGTAACTGTCTTCCACAATAAAATAGTTGGCACTTATTCTTTGTCCAAAATGATCAATAATTGCTTTGCATCTGTTAAAAAAAATTGAACCAAACTAATAAACTCAGATATAAAGTAACAAAAGTAAACGCATTTTTCAATTTTGAGTTACACAGAACATCATTCATGTGTGTCAAATGATCTGTACACTTTTATCATGTGAACCTCTAAATACACATCTGGAATTGATAAATTACATATTTCTACATCCTACATGGTATATATGACATTTTTTTACATACAATTTCATTATACATAATGATATTAGAACGTTAATAAACTAGCCGCTTTTCAAGGAAAACAAAATGTAAGCTAGTAACACTGCTATTTGCTTGTATGTGAAAATGGCACCAAGTTTCACAGTTCACAAAGCCTGGACAAGTCATACCCTTAATTATTTTGTAGGTATTACTGTAACACGGTGTTATTCCTGCCCCCCATCCCCACAACCTTTACCAAAGGCAAGTTTATTTTCCTAATAATTGATTTAATAATTTAAGAGATGTAAGAAAAAATCTGTGAGAAATGTTTGCATCAGACTTTCCAGGAGAACTTTTGTAAGTTTCTAAGATTGTATTATTTGTGGTTAAATATAACATTTATCTCTAAGTTACAAACAAAAAGGGTAACTGCTTAAGAGCAGCATAAATATTCTTATACTGCTTGACTGTATTCCTCTTCTAGTGCAAACATATTCATTCATTTACCTCAGGCAACACTTGAAAAGTCAACAACAACCACCCACCAAAAAAAGCCTCTCTAAATGTATGCAGGTCAAAATGATACGAGAATAATTATATGTTGTGACATTAGTACATAAATTTTCAAGAGACAAGTGTACATAAAACATTAATAAATGGTACAGAAATTAACATTAATAAATGGTACAGAAATTAACATTAATAAATGGTACAGAAATGTCAACCAATAGGTATCAAATTATTCAGAGAGCTTAAACTGACAGCAGGATACAAATTCCAGATTTTAATGGGGAATTGCACACAGGTACTAAGACCAGCCTCTACTGCCCATTCCTCTATGGATAACTGTATTCTTGTTATATTCATTACTCAAGGCTACACTGTGATTTGTAATCTATTTAATTGTAGCTGTTTTCCTCAAACTGAGAGTTGCAAACATTTTGAGAAACCCCTGCAGGCTGAAATAGCACCTTTCTTAACAAATGTGTTTTACTGTCTGAAGTGGAAATAAAACATGTTCACTATAATTTCTTACTTTATAACTTGTATCCATCTTCTAAGGGTCTTTAAGGCTTAACACTGATTTCTAAAACAAGATTTAAAGATTTTTCTATATCTTCAGAAAATTTACTGTAAAGATAGAGTGAATTAGCTTTACCTAACATTTGCTTGATACTGTGTTGGTTTTCTAATACTTCCAAACCAGCATCTCATTTTTATTTTTTGTTACAGATGTGCATACACATGGATGAGCAACATGTGAAACATCAGAAGGATGCCTAACAGAGCTCCCTTAAAAGATTTACATGTTTTATTGCAGCACGATTCCTGTATAAATAATTATCTGACGTGCAAGTTATGGCTTACAAATAAACAACACTTTTGTAGCTTCAAGTTACTCAGTAGCTTCTGTGCTCAGAACGGTCTATACAACTACAGAAGATGAGAATGAAACCTAAGTAAGAGCAGCCTAAGTAACTAGCAGCATTATCAGTGTTAGGATTTCACCATTGCTTCTCCTAGTCAAAATGAGAACTGAAGGGTGCAGGCTATGCTTATGCAAAAATGTAGGAAGTTAATAACAACTAAAGAGAGTTGTATAGAACTTCTAATGCCTATTTCGTAGGAATCTGGATGCTACACATATACCGACATCCAAGTGCAGCAGATAACTTGCAAAGCAGTAATTAAAAGTCTAACAGTACAAGTATTGTTTATATTGAAACACGCCGTACTTTTTGTACACTTCAAATCACATTCTGTTCAACATGTGTTTGTGTTTCTCTTGCAACTTTAAGAACTTTTTTCTTAACACTAACCTGATTTCTTTCTCAAGCACTCATTTGAATACTGCAAATAAACAAGGAAGCCAAGCCGCGACAGTTCATATCTAATTATAACCTTTCTTATTGTTTATGAAACAATTTCCCCTGCCACCCCCCTAAACATTATCGAAGGGGAAAGGTTGATTAAATGTCATGTTATATCACTCAAAGCCAGCAAAAGCAACTACACGCTTTTTATTTTCCTGCTAAGTGTTGTTTCCTCTCCTTTGTTCAGGAATAGCTATCGGGTCGTATACTTGATAAGATTTTAAACAGCAAAAGAGATAATGCTTTTAATATCAGTCTCCACTTTACTTCAAAGGATGATGCTGAGAAAATTTTCAAGTCCTGCTTCCAAATATGGAAGACACTTATGCACTGACATTATCAGGTCTCTGTCATCTGATATGTGTTGGGACAATGAATCATACAGAACCCTCCATTGACCTTCTTTCAATGTGTCTAGATAAAAGGATGAAAATTAGAATCCATCTCCTTGCAGTGCCACGAGTTATAAATGTACTTTATAGGGCTCATTATCCAAACTAATGGACTAAGGGCGACATCCTTGAAATGGACTTACCAGCACTGACAAAGCCAGTATGCAATATTTCAAGACAGATATGTAAATGACTATGTGTTTGCTATATCTTTTTATTACAGACATATAAATTTCCATTTATCATACCTTTTCCATTTTTGAGACAGAATTATTTAATTGGAAATGTATTTAAAAAGTGATCAATATAAAATGTCTACCATTAGTATTAATGCAACCCATGTAATTTAAAATAATCTAAAATTTATCAGATAAAGTCAAATAAATGATGTACAATAAAAATGAGAAAATAATAAAAAAATAACCGTGAATACATTCAATTTGCTTTTTCCTCAATCTGATCAACATGATGTATTTTTTTTCTAATGAAGCATCAGAGTTCTATCAAAAATACAGAATGTTCTGCTTATGTATGAGAACACCAGACCTAATCTGATATACCTAAAAAAAATAGAAATTTTCAAGTGACTTAATTAAACTTTAAAACAAGTACATCTAAAAGTTTGCATACGTTCACGTTGTCTTCCCTGAATCTTACTTTCATGAACTTTAAAAAGGGCTATAGCAAATAATTGGGTGGTTCACAACAAAAAATCAACTCCTCTCTCTATGCAGTTCAACTAGTTATTGAATTGGTTCTTACTTTTCTAGAGCTGGATATAATGTTAACCAAGTCTGGAAAAGAGCTGAAATGACCTACGGTAATGCTTAGGGTTGAACCAAAACTCTAAATGAACAACAAGAAGTTTGAGAAGAAAATCGAGGCTGTATTTATATTTTTCCCCTACTTGTATTAAAGCACATATATTAAAGATACTAAAAAGCTAACTCCATGAAGATATTGATGAAATTTGGAAGCCTATGGAAGATCTTTATAAAATAGTGATAAACATTGTATAATCTATGTCTATTGTTCTGAGTTTAACCTGTTTGCAGTCCAGACAAGCTGGCTCAAACTGCAGGGACAGCTGTGGCAACAAGAAGATATGAATTGGCCTATTAACAATTACTATTAATGGCCTGTTGACTCAAAAGCTCAGTAACTCATGAATACCCTCATTAACATTCTGATAGATGATTTTTAGTAAGCAAAAGACTGCAACCTGTAGTCAAGAGGAAACAGAGCTGGCACAAGAAGGGAATGCACAGTAAGGAAAGAGGTAACATGAAGAAAGATACAGAAGGGAAAGGAAATAGCGACGATCTTAGCAGGAGAACTGGTGAGCTTACTATGGAACACTCTAAGAAAGAGACTTTTCACAAGTAAACAGCAGTTTGGTGAGAGAAAACAGAAAATAAAGAGAAAATATCCCTTGTGAATACCTGGATAAGAAAATACACTTGATTCAAAAGACACTTGGCTTTTGAGTGACATTTTTACTATGGTGAAGAGGACGTTTAAAACTTTTTTGAATTATTAGGAAAAAAAAAAAAAGTTATGTGATCCTGTTGCTGAAAATACTTTGCATTACCTACTAGTATCATGCTCTCAAAGAATCAAATATGCAGTGAAACTGGAAAGCAAACATACTACACTGATCATTTAATTACTAGTATTCCTAATAAAATGTTCCTACATGTCTTATAGCTTATTTTCCAATATTTGCTGAAGAATGTTTTCAATTACAGCTGGAAAAGAAAGACTCCTAAGAGCTAAAGTCTGAAGTTAGAGTAAGTAGTAACTGGTAAAATGTATGCAACAGAAACCATGACAAACTACAGAGGTATGAAAAAAATGCCACTATGGAAAAAAACTATGGGTTGCCTCTTCCAACTTTACACCTGCCTACAGGCCTGATATTGTAAAAGAATTTATCCTAGGATAAGAGGGCAGCATAGTTTATGACAACAATCTACCTAAAAACTCATTAAAGTCTTTTCTCTTGGAGTGACATGCATTATCAGCAAAGATTAATCTGATGAGTCTTTAGGTGAGCTCCATTTTTAAAAATGCAATAACAGAGGGCTTTGTTGTCACCTGATGAAAATCAATTAGAGTAGGTAAGGCCACAAGGAAAACTAACATCACTCATCACCAGCCCCCCGGCAGCTGAAATGATTTGTCTTCCAAGCTTGGGTGATCAGGAGCTGTAGTAATATCACAGGGAAATTAATTTAGTTTCTATATTCTAGACCCACTTTCCTTGTTCTGGAGGACCTATACACAAATTACTTTTAATCAAGGTTGATGTGTTATTAATACTGAGGAGGATCTTTGAAGAATCATTTTTTTCTAAATTGACTTAACGCATTTTTCATCTGTATTTTGTATATAAACAGAAGGTTACTTACCGTCCAGATTCTTTGTCCACTACAAGGCACTGCACAGAATGGCGAAGACAATAGATACCACCAAATACTGCACACATCCTAGAAACATAAAAAATAAAGATTACACCTTTCATGACTAATTGTAAGCAATGAGAGCACTTATGTTAAGCAAGGCAAAGTATTGTGCATATTGTAGTACAACATTTTTAATGACAAGCCTTAATCTCTGAAACAGACAATCAAAAAACAATCAAAATAAAGCATGTCTGTCATGTGGTTTTGTAAAAGATTTGTTAATTTTTTTTTTAATTAGCATTTATCATAGTCCTCTTAATTGTTGCATTAGCTTGAACACTCCTCTGTTACCATCCTCAGTCATTCAGGACGGAAAAGCACCTATTTACTCAAAACATGGTATCTACTGAGCATGCTACACTGCAGATGGCATAGAATGAGAACGTAAGACCACACAATAACCAAACCAAACTTCTACTAGAATTTCAAGTGTGATGCAGAACTTATTTCTCTACTTCTACGAACTGTAGTGTAGGAACTCTACTGGCTATGAGCAGCTTAAATTTTAAGGGCATTGAGAAGTACCCCAACAGAACAGGGTACCTCTTGTGGTCTTAGGGTGACCTCTTGCAAGTAGTGATTCCCCTAAGTTCCGCCTATGTTAAGATACAGTTGCTTAAGATACTCTGTGTGTGGAATAACGATAATAAATATTCTAAAGAGAAAAAGAAACCTAAGAGAATTCAAAAGGTAAAATATACTAAGTTGTTTTCCACTTACAAAGAAATCTCAATACTCAAAATAAATTACCAAAACATTAAACCAAAATTAAAACTCACCTGTTTTTATACCATAAGGAGACACAGTTTAAATAAACTAAATTATGGCAGCTAAATATGAGGAAGTTAGTTTTGGATGTGTTTGTAACAATTTTTAGAGAAAACAGCTTTTGTTAAGCGATTCTGTAACAATCTGGTCCTGCTTCTCTACTTTGCTCTGATGCACTGAGCTACATACAGTTGAGAATGACACTGCTGCAGCAGGGGTCAACAAATCAAACTCAGTATTGGACAGTGAACAGAACAGATCTCCACGGGATTTTACGACACCACGTACCATGGCTGATCGTAAGTAGCAACCTGCTGCTCCACCATACGTGCACTCCTGCCTAAAATGCAGCATCTCCTCCAAGACAGCTGCCTTCGGCTCCTCTTCTCGTTTCACCGCAGACTACCTGTAACTAAGCCACTCTGTGCCAGAGACTGACCTGCTAAATCATACTTAGATTTCCCACTTTTTAAAATGGTCAGCAAACTATTTTATTCTTTCCATTTGCAGAGAGTCTAGTTTGACGGCACCTTCCTGAATCCGTGTGGAGTCAGCCCCCTGCAAGAGTTGGTCACTTGCCAGGATGTGTCCCCCCAGCCCCTGAAGGCATCTCTGAACAAAATTCTTCACCAGAGGAACATCCTGTGCATGCAGCACAAAACCTCTCTCCTGTAAAGCAGCACAGTAAAAGTTGGTCTGGTGAAGAGAAATGCCCTTATCCTAACTTCCTAACCTGCTATGAACCAGGCTTAACCTCTGGGGATTACTTTTCTAGTGGAAAGAAGTAAAGAAAAAAAAAATGGGGGAGATGTACCTAATCCCTTACAATACAGTTTCAGGTTTGGACTGTCTGCACTATCTGATTCTTCTTGGGAATCTTTAATTGCTTTTTTTCCCCCAGTAGTTCATTCAGATCAATCAGCTATCATTGACCTCTTCTCACATATGCAGAACACAAAGAACATCATCTGCATATTGTCAGAAACTGCATAGCCTTTTCTCAGAGAGAACTGATGGGACAACCGTCACATGCTATCGAGTGACATTTGACAATTATTCCTTTGTCCTACAGTTTAAACACACCTGTGCTCTTTTTGTGATACCTGTTATTCAAAAGTAAACAGCCTCTTAAAGGAAATCACGAACCAGTGTGTAACACATTGGCTGCAGTGACACACTGTTCCATTTGGCCATACCGGAGAAGGATCCTGTGAGTTTTCCAAGTTCCTGTTAGTCAGCTAACCGTGGTGTGACCCAGCCATTTGATCTTCAGCTCACAAGTGAACAGACAGAGCTCAAACTGGGAGGACATAAAATGAGAAATTATACCTGCCATTTCATTAAGAGTCTGCCTAGGTGTTGTATTTAAAAGATTGTGTCCATAACACCCAAAACACTGTACTACTGAAGAACATTTGTGCCTTCTTCACCCCTGACACCACATACAAGAACAGGAGGCGATAATATCCCATGTGCAGCCTTCACAGAGGATGCACTTGAAAGAAACGAGAATTTGCATGTCGTAAATCTGACTGCCTAAAATGGAAACCATACTGGCACTCAAAACTCACGTTAGACAGCTCAGAGACAGTTAATACCACAACACCTTTCTAACTGCACGAATGACGTGGCGTGGCGAACAGCTGACGTGTGTTACCAACTCACAGCTCTTCCGAATTGTGCTCTAAAGCACAGCAGTGTAAGGAAATGCCAACAGCGTTACTAACTGCAGGGCAAAGCAGAAGAGCCAGTACCCCAGACCACTTCTGCCCATGCAAAAGCAAGGAGTAGATGCACCACACTGAATCATCCCACCTTTGGTTGTCTCAGGATTGCTGAACATGACACAAAGGTTAAACATCCACTGAAGAATTATAACAGAGCCTTGAGAAACTGGCTTACTATCTCTAATGCTGCAATCAATGACTTTTAGGCTGATAAAGCATGTGTAAGGATCTTTCAAACCAGCTCAGATGAATGTACTTCATGTGGCATGACATAAAAAATAGTAGTTAATACATTCGTGGACAAGTATTTTTATTTATTTCTTATTTGTTGTTTGTTGTTTGATAAATGCACTTCATTTTTCCAGCAGCTTTGAAAGAATTTTGCTGCTTGGCTGCACAAAAATGCGACTTACTTATTTTCAAGAGCAGTCTGCTATCCGGTGGAGGAGGGCATGACCTGTTTTCACAGTGGGCCAGAAGAAAACTTTTATTTTTAAATGAAAATAGGAAGTAATTTCGACTGCATTGTATTAAACAACTGTAAAGAGCCAAAATTACTATTAAAACAGCCTAGCTTGAAAAATGACATGATTAGGAAGAACTTGCTGAAATTATTTTAATACAGAAATTGAAATATTAAACTAAAAAGCATCCCAATAATGTATGACAAAAGTAAAATCACTGTGCTAACATCACTTTCATACAACAGGCTATTCCAGATAACGTGACTGCACTTCAAGTACAAGGCAACTCTTTGATACCATTAACCCTAAATGACAGACATTTAAACTGATATTACTCTAATTAACTGGCTACTGCCTACACCAATAATTCAAGTTTTGCTGAAAGACAGCAACAACACTGTACTCTACTTCAACTTTGCCCTGGTGACATCAAATCATATTACAACTAAATTAACAGTTGTGAAAATTTTTGGCCCAGTAGCCCTCCATCATGCACAGCCTTTAAATGCCAGTTCAGTTCCCATCAAGGCAGGAATCAGCAGTTGTAATTTTTAATACAGCTGTGAAACAATTGGACATATTAAAAGCGGAATTTTTGACAGCATATTCATGATGATTTATGAGTTTGTATATAATTTGATTATTCTATTAATTTTTCTGATTACTGATTCAGCTAATACAGTGAAGGTCACTTACAAAATAAATCTTCATTACATTTCACAGAAAGTAACTGCCTCCAACTAGTTGTTTTCTTTAATTAAACACTAATGTAACAAGAGAGAAAAATAGGCTTCAGGGCTGCTGCATCTGTTGCTACAGGAGGAGTTTACCACTTTGATGTAATCCTCTCCGATATTAATTGAACAAAAATAGAATGCCTCTCCAGCTGACATCTTGATTTTCAACACAGATATCAAACACCCTTAACTTACAGACCACCATTAATTCATTCTGAAACTGCACAAAAGAACTGGAAAACCATATCACAGCGTATAGATTCACACACGGAAAAACAGTTTTTGCTTCTAGCGTATATCCTGCCTTCTGGTTTTTGAAGGCATGGAGAGATTAACTGAGAAACAGTTGTGCCAACTGTGTAGACTTCTATAAGAAAAAATATTTTCTTAAGGATGAATACTGCATGAACAGTTTTGGAGAAAGATCAAAGAAAAACACGTGAAAGGCTGAATCAATAAATTGTCCTCTTTCAATTTCTTTATTTTTATACGCAGAGCAAGCAGTATCCTGCCTCTTAGGTGAAATTCTGTTTCCTGAAGGTCCCCAGAGAACTTCAGCATTTCCTACAATAATGTTTTATGTTCTGAAAACATTAATAGGTAGAATACAGACAAATCAAATAATTATAGTGACTGTAGTTCAAAAAACAGAATTCATTTTCCCAAAACAGAGTTCCCATAGAAAAAACAAGTCCCAGTATGTGCGGTACCACCTGGGTTAAGATTAAAAAAGAAAACACATGTAAAAAAATAGGTAAAAACCAGCACCAAAGGAATACTGACGATGATCTCTGTCACCTAGAACTGTCCTGGCATTTAGAAAACTATTGGAAAAGATAATACATGACAATAAATTTTTAGGCAAGCAAATGAAGAAAGTGTCAACTACTTAGATCTTTTCCTGGAGACTGTGTTCAGCATTCCTGTAAAGTTTTAAAAGTGTCCAGATAGATTTTGTAATTATCCTAGTTTATAATTCCAATTAACAAAATGACAGTTTTAAAACCATCAGGAAGTTTTTGCAGGAACCAGAATGCTACAGAGAAATATGTATTCAATAGCGTGAAGAGTTGTGGCATAATGTTCAGTATTTGACAGTAAAATGGGTAACGATAAAAACTGGTTTACTTGATTCTGCTTTAGAGCAGAAAACTCAAGAATGTGAGTAACATATCCAATTATCATTTATCCAAAAGTACATCAAAACCTCTCTGCACTTTTTCCATAGCTACAAAATAGGTATCATTTAAGTTTGTCTCACTGCCTGGCAAGGATTAATGTTTATAGCTGATGATGTCTGTGCAGTCAAATCTGCACTGAGATGCAACTATTTCAGAAGTTTTTAAATTTGACTTCCTATTGCATGATGTACAATTTCAGGATTTGGCAAGCCAGTGTTGTTGCCAAAGCAAGATTCTCTTTCAGAATCAAGCTCTCAATTCTGTTAGAAATTAGTAGGAGGAAAAAACAAAAAAACAAAAAACAAAACCCAAGAAAAGTATATTTTGTACTTCTGTGATAGCAGGTAACTACAAATGCACCCTGAAGACTATCCCCTATGGCACGTAGAAGTGTGAGACTTGCCTGCCTGTAAGTTCTATCGAGCTTGTAAAAGAAGCCGTTCCTCACACAAAGTCCTTCATCTGCAATTATACAACAGTTCTGCCCTCGAAGAGGAGCTTGTGAGATCAGGACCATAGGGCATAGACATAAAAATGAGCAACTGTAGAAACCAGTCACTGAGCATTAGGTCATCTATAAAATGCATTTATGTGCTCTCGGCCTCCAGAAAAGGCATGACAATTCTAGGTATCTTAACCCGATGAAATTCCAAGACTACTCATTCAGTGATGTTTTGGAGGTTACCTTTTCTCTGTCTTTTAGTTTAATGAAACGAATGCTAAACTACATTTGCACTTACATCTCAGATTTGCAATAGAGAAAACATGTTGTTTCCACAGCTCTGCTCATATGCCATAATGTATTCAGATGTCTGAGTCCATATTCTTTAATATGAGCCATAATCTGCACTTACCCACACAAGCAGAGAGTAATTGGCTTGTTAGGAGACTGCCAAGAGATAATATCAAATAATGTATTAGATACACTCCCTTCATATTATTCTCTTTGTCTTAATTACCAAAGAAAATCAATACTAAAATAGCATCTCCATTAAAGCATTTGTATTTTGCTCTTTGTATTCCTAATAGGTTTGTAAAATGAAGAAAGACTTATCTGAGAGTGGATAATGTGAGTTAATTTATATATATATATATCTCTAAAGTTACATTTGTTTATCCCATACCACAGGGTATATTCCAACCCCTGAAATACAAACCATTTATTGACTGAAAACTTCTCCATGCCTACTTAAGGATCTAAGACCCATACACTTTTTCAGCATGACTATGGTTCAGAGTATCCCATGTAATATATCCTACTATTGGCTGGAGGTCTTTAGGAAGCCTAAACTTTTGACGACCACTATACTCCTAGTCAGTGAAACAGTAAGGATCAGAAAAGGTTTCATATTTGAGTAATTTGCAACCAAACGTCTCACTGAGAAGATACAATCTGAAACGGCAAGGTATTTTCCAAGTCTCATACGCTTAGAACACATTTCCCAGCAAAGGTTATTTCCAAATGAGAAGTCTTTTCCTGTCAAATCCCGAGAAATAATGTGGGCAAGGACACAAAAGCATTCTATAGCTTTATTAACGACAATGCTCACTGATCTGTGAATAACCTGAAAAAAATGAAGATTATTGAGTTACTTTACCAATCCATCCATCCATCACTAGAGAACAGGTTTCAGTATGATGGATTATTGCACTTCCCTGATGTTTATCCCAAGAAAGAATTTCTCCTTAGGGGGAAAAACAAACAACTGATCCTACAAACAATCATGCTAAACACACTTGTCCATTTTGCATTCAGCTACCAAGAAAGTGAAGAGAAATCTATCAAGTTTGCCTTTAAAAGACAAACCGCACACAAAGTTTTATCATTTCACTGAAAAGCATATAAAAACAATTAAGAAAGCAGCACAGCAGCTACTCTTACTAGTCGTCATTTTAATCAAGACCAAATACTACTGGCAAGTTGTTACTAATTTCAAAACAAATGTTCTGGTCCAAAGTAAGCAAATTATCTTAAGAGATACATAAATATGAAAATGATTTGTTTTGAAATTAAAAACTTCTCTCTCAGATACAGCTGGTATTTTCGAAATCAGCTGTGCTTCTTTCATACTTCCACAGAATTGCAGTTTTCCTAAGATCCAAATATGTCATATCTCATTGTCAAAAGAAATTAATATTGTTTGATTTTTTTCTTTAAGATGCCACATCATTTGATCAAAATACAGAAAATTGCTTACATGTAGAGACTTAAAACTTGTTTGTAGATTCAGATGAAAAGGATGTTATGCGGAACTTTTTATATATCAATTCTAAATGCGTATTACATTCAGGTTTCTTAGGGTCTAGTCTTGATTCTAGAACACTAAAAGCTTCCTAGAGAACTTAACATGGACATAATTGGAAATATTAAGTACCTGGGACAACCTTCTAAGCTTCAACATTGTAGCAGTTAATAGCCCAAATATACGGGTAAGAGCTGATTGCTCATTTTTGAAATACATCCAGGAACCTTCCAAATCAATCACAGAATCCATCATATCTCAGCCTGGACTCTTAATCTTCTTGTAGGTACAGCGATTGAAAGGGATGGCCCATCCTAATCAGGTCTTTCCTCTATCACAAAATTACTGCTGCCACTGGCTCTGACACAAAATGACTAATTTCAGCTAGAACCTGTAACAACTACTTAAAGGTTGTATCGCCCACCAAATGCATACACAATGTGAAAAGTTCAAAGCCTATTTATAGGAAATGCAAGCCATTAATTGAATACTCATACAAGTCAGTGAGTCCCTGTAGCTCCTATGGCAAAGCAGCAGCAGACCACCTATTACACGACCACATCTGTCAATTCTTGGATGAATTCTAACAAGAAAAATAAATACAGGATGCGTCACCCCTCCGAGCCTTTACGAGATGACAGATGGCGTACAAGCAGATTCTAATTCCCTCTAAAACTTCAGCTAGGAAAATAACTGCACTACTGCTTAGAAAGTATTTCCATTTGGATGCTTGTATTTGGAAGTGTCCAGAAAAAAAGAATCTGAAAACAAATTGAAGAGAAATTAGACACAGACTTGCCCAGAATTTGGAGTGTTCACAAAACAAGCTCTGATAAAAATAACAGAAGTGAGGTGACCGCCTGCAACTGACTTCGCAGCTGGCATTCACCCTATTCAAACCACACTCAAGAGAATCACCACTGGAAACTTCCAGGAAAATTTCTTCAACTATTTACAATATTTCTAAAGCAGCACTCCTCAAAACAGTTAAAAATAAAATAAAATGCTTGCTTCTGAAAAACAGAAAAGTAGATAACCTAGTATTTGGCAAACAAACAAAAATCTAGAGTAAACTAAGCTGCCTTATTCCACCCCTAGTTACAAAGGAAAAATTGTAAGTTGACAATTTTAAGATTGACCTCCTGTGTCAGGAAATACTTGGGGCATTTCCTAATGTTTTCTAAAAGCAGGAAAAAAAAAAACCAAAAGCACTTCAAACAATCCAAATGTTGCATCAGTGAGGCCTTACAGCTTACAATGATGCCTAACTGTAATTTTTCTTCAGAGACATTTTTTCAGGAACATCAAAGTTGTATTGCAGATGTGCAACAAACATGTTAGCAGCGAGCTGCAAAACGCACTGATTTCTATAGCTGCCTTTCCTCTATTTCAGTGAAGTTCTGGTGTCCTATGCTTACTGTACCAAAGGAAAATGTTTGATTTGATTTTCCCCAAGAATAAGACGTTATTTTATTTAATTTTACTAAACATAACACTATCATTTCATTAGAAAAGAAAGAAGATAAGGTTCAATCTTACATCCGCATGATTGAACTAAAGGAAGCTGCTCATATACAGGCTAACAAAAGTTCTGCTGCTTATCAGCTTAGAATAACACGAGGCTTCCAACGACCTTCCTTGTACCACGAATCCAATTTATGGAGACAGAAATCTCACATCTGTACCTTGACATATTGGGAGGCACATTACAGTGATATAAAAGTTTAATTTTCTCTCCTAAACCATACCTGTTTAAACCAATAAAGAACTAACACCGCTTTTCCTCACTCAAGTGTCATCAGTAGTTATAAAATGTTGTACTGTTTATGCAGAATTCATTTGGAATGCAAAGATGTGACTTACAAATGTCTTTGACTCATTCACATAAATATGCATGTATGCCATTTATAACAGTAGCCTTGATGAGAACACACAGTGTAACTGGCTGCAAGAAACGCTTAAGAGGTTTACATTAAAACAGAATACAGAACGGTGGTTAGAAATCACAGAACAGGTGACACCTTACTCTGATAACCTGGTGATAAAACCTGTAGGGTATGATGTATAGGTTGTTGCATTACCACTTTACTATACGGTCTGAACAGGATTCCTCAGTTTTATCAAGACATAATGCCCAAGGCACACCAGATAAAGTAATTGCAATTAATCTAAAAAAAATGTGACTGCCTCCTAAACCGTTTGTTCATTTACCAAAAAGACACTTTAAACTTCTTTATTTTTTACCGGAATGTTATGTAATACGTTTTTTTAAAAAACATAATTACTTCTTGTTTTGACAGAGTGGCTTGCTTCAACAATTTTAACGCTCTCCTTATCGTACTCGTAAGACTTGGTATTCAACAAAACCAACCAACCAAAACAAACCTAAAATGCACTAAGCAGTGGATATAACTAGGAAGTTCAATTCATATTCCTGTGATCATGGAAGCCTTCTGATAAGAAAATTTTAAAAACATCTAGACACCACTATTGCTAACTCTTGAAATATACTGCTGTTACACAACATGAAGCCAAAGAGCTTTCCAGAATGCAAGAAAATCTATTTTGAAAAGAATCTACCTAGGGAGAAATGTAACTGAAATTCTAAAATTGGAGTTACTAAACTGAATTATTTTTTTTAGGTATATGAAGGTCTAGTGAGACAGACTGCAAAACTTGTGCTTCTGTCATATCTCTGATTCTCTTTTGCTTTATTAATCTGTTGGTCAGGTACTGGTATGTAGTGATGAAATCACTAAAAAACAGAAAAACATCCATAATGTCCATAAACACAAGTGCTATTGCACGACTATGTCCAGAGTCCTTACGTGTGGAAGAAATAAAAATCTTTTTCACAAAATCTCTGAGAGCTTAATTACATAATCCCACTTTAAAAAAATCTCTATACAAATACAGCTTAAGTCACAGATGAAAGTCTATTGAAAAAAGCTACCAAATAACATGTCTATTCATTACTGTACAGAAGAATGCCTAATTACCTAAAGGAACCATTAGGTAATTATATAGATAAATACTGAAACATCAAATCGGACAATTCTGCATGGCCTTCACTAGTTGCTGAGGCTAAGTAAGACCTTCCACGATATGGCCAGCTGCTGGTGCCAAGCACCTACTTTATAGACACTCTCCACGAAGTACAATAATTATTCCAGAATACCTCTATCAACACAGAAACGCGTCCATCCCATATACTGCAACATAGGCTCAAACTGCTAAGGCCATTCTTTTAGCAGGAGCTTAAGTACTGTTATAAATAAAAACACAATCTATCATGCAGACAAGTCAGGAAGATAACGTCCAATGGCATGCTATAAAACAGAATTTCTTAATTGCAGCACACATAGAAAAAGCAGAATTTGTCCATCAAAGAACTAAGTAGGGACTTTGCACTGATATTTAACTGAATGATGTATGAATGCATCGCTCGCAGACAACAAAACAGCCTCACAGTGCAATACCAGTTTTTAAATAGAGCTAATGTTTACTTCAGACCTACAGGTTACTACATTAAAAACCCGCATAGAGCAGATGGAAAGGCTGCTTGCCAGCAAATGAAAAGAAAAAAAAAAACAACTCAGCCTTTTAAAAGCCAGCTGAACTGTTGGAAACAACTGAAAATTAGAACTACCCACTCTCTGCACATGTATTCTCGATGGCCTCCCAGAGCACCAGTGAACAACAACCCTACGAGCCCTATGACCCCAGCACACCTCTGGAGTCACGCTGAAGAATACACATCACGCCCACAGTTCAAGCGAAGGGGCTGAAGTGGATGTTGTAGTAGAGAACATATGGCCGCTGTTTAAGATGTTG
Organism: Nettapus auritus; assembly: GCA_011076525.1. Taxonomy (NCBI): domain Eukaryota; kingdom Metazoa; phylum Chordata; class Aves; order Anseriformes; family Anatidae; genus Nettapus; species Nettapus auritus. The sequence continues at coordinate 2,726,070 of CM021768.1, forward strand.
GAATGTAAAACTGCAGTATGGCGCAGTACGGCTCAGATGGCTCAGGGCTTTAGGATGTCTTACATGCTGTTCAAGTCACAGATGGAAGCTTGTGGTCTATAGACACAGATCTATAAAATGATGCCAAGAGTAAGTGTATGATTTCACATCAGTTGACCTGAGTGGTTAAGTCTGTGATACAACAAAGGGGTCAGCCTTGCACAGTTTTTTGCTTAGTAATAAACCGGACACATGGCACTATCTTGCTTCTTTCAGAAAAATCCAGTTCACTATTAAATACAAACCCATGAAAGGACAAAAAACTTTCTAACACTAAATGCACTCTCAGCAGGAATTAGCAACAAACTGGTACCATACATCCCCTTTTAACTTCAGGAAGATTGCAAGACACATTTTCTCAACCTACCAATATGCACAGGCATCGTTTTGGACAGACACTGCTCCAAGTCTCCTCTGCCAGTTTTAGAAAGGGATAGCAATGCTTTAAATTATCCCATCCACTTCCTAGCAGTTATTACCGAACGCCACCATCACAACCACCACCCATTGCAACTTCTATTTGTAACAGAATGAAAATTGTTCCAAAGTATTAAAATAGCATAAATTACAACACTTCTGCTTTTCTGAATGAAACTCTTCAAAATCTAGTTTCCTGATCTCGGCAGCTTGCTGCTCCACCATCCTATAAAAGATTTCTTTTTTTCCTAAAATGTGCTCCTTTTTTTTGAGAGTTTTGTAGCCAATGAAAATATAAAGCATATCGACATGAAATTGTTAGTGGAATGACTTCTATTGAACGACCTCCATCGTCACTAGGTTACTGAGTACTTCCTGTTTTGAAGGAACGTATTAAAAATAGTAGGGCGTACCTGCAAAAGCACTGTGGAATCTCGCCTTGACCATAGAGAGGAAACAAAAATGGTGTATTGCCATAGCGGCCAAGGCACTGAAGAAATTTTCTTGTTGCCTGAAGACCTTCAAGAGTGCTGCAATCAGTCTCCGAAACCATTGCAATAGAATGAAGAATGAAGTGCTGCAAGCTAGGTGTTAACTTTCGTGTTCTTAAGAACTGAGCAAACGTACTGTTCTTGTAGTCTGAGGAAAAAGTAAGATCAGGTAAGGGATATAGCATGCCACCTGCATTTTCTCATGTACTTCAACTTGAAAGTTTTTTTTAACTTTCTAAAAAAAGTTCTCAAGTTTTTATCATATTGATCTTCTTACATAACTCCAAATTATATCAAAAAAGCTTTAAAAATATTTTAACTATCATGAACTCTTCCTATTAAAAGTGTGCCTTTGTAATGATCTCACCAGGAGCAATTTTAAAATTCTGAAGTCTTTACATTAGACTGACCTGGCTCAAAATACTCCAAGTTACTTCTCAGGTTATTTCAAAGTGTAAAGTAAATTTAATGTCATTAAGGTACATGAGGCTGAAGAGGAAAATCGACTAACGGAAGGAAGGTGATAGACACCCACTCTCTGCTTTGGATGAGGCTTAAAGAGAAGAATTTAAATTGCATTGGTCTGGAATTTAACACTGATGGTCTGGAAAAGGTCAGCGTATACTTTGAAAATGAATCCAGAAAAATAAACAAAGTGAAAATACAAGAGAGCTATCAATATTGTGCATAACTGAGTGAACTCAGAAGACAAGGGTGTTACACTGTTCAATGAAACACTACCTTGAAATTCATCAGGGTGTTGTTCATAGTCCAAACAAAATGTCAAAAATTTCATTAGCATTCGCTTTTCCACCATAGTGAGCTGTTTGCTGTTGAAGACATCTGCTCTAGAACAAGGTACCTGGAAAACAATTTTTTTTTTAAATATAATTTCAGATATTGTCTGTATTCTGGGTAGGAAAAACGTGAAACAACACTACAGCTAATTACCTTACAGATATTTTAAAGTCCTATCTTCTATTATAGTTACTTTCTTATATATTTCCATTTTCTATTATAACAAGAAAAGTTATCTGTTTTCCACAAAGATATTCTAAAATCTTTTTCCCCCTCTTTTCCTTTTAATTTCTCTTCAATTTCACTTGCATCTCCTCTGACTGCAGTTTTAATGAAAACAGCTTCCATAAATTAACTATGCCATACATCTCCTGTTGCCATTATCAGACCAATGATTTCTCTCCTCAGTAGCAGAGAGACAAATCAAGTCTATGCCAGGTATTTGAAAATCTACTACCTGTGAATCTTTAAGAATTAACTGCTGAGTCAGATCACGGTCTAAATATTTGATTAGACAAAGATTCATGAGAATATTTTACAGAACTGCACTTTTTTTTGGTTAATATTTAGATATAACATTTACAAACCCTTCTCATTCCAGGAATGAAATAAAAATCAGACCATTTTTAATTAGTAGCTTGTTACAAAACTCTCAGGAAAACAATTTCAAGCTTTTCGACTTTCAAAAGATGAGATTAAACACACACAGTACATTATTCTACGATACCTGTTCTACTTTTCCTTCTCGAAAAGCAAGAATTCTTGTAGCATTTTTGAACTCCGCATATCTGCTAACGTTCGACTTAATCAGAAGGTCAATTAACAGACCTCGGGAGTAAAGCAGCTGCACAATGAACAAAAAAAAATATGGTGAGTAAAGAGAAAGTGCTTACATCAAAAGAAAACAGTGACATCAATAGTACTCCTTTGTAAGATATTTTTTGTAACTCTTCTTAAGTACACACAGTAAAATCCCAATAAATGAGTATCAAGATGTAATAGGTGCAAAAGAATATTAAATACATTGAAGTGATCACACAGAGGCAGGCAGGTGAGCAGTCAATAGGAGAGAAGGGGAGAATGTTTCAGCTTACTGCTCATTAGGTTTTAAGAGTCTGGGGATCGTAGCTTAAGAGAATCATCTTGGATGATTTTCTGAATTGTACACTATATATCCTTGATCACTGTGCTTTACAACCATCACTTCCATGTATCAGTAATGCACGTGCCCCTGCCTAAGGAAATCATCACTATCTGTTTCTTAAATTACCTGAAACAATCACATTGCGTTTTCTAAATGCAAATTACTCAAACCCTCAGTTAAGGTTTAATTTTAGTCTATTGCTTCATAATATGTCTACCTTTACTTTCTACAAACTACAAATACATTATGAAATACAGAAATTTAAGATAAAGGTTTACAGGAACACTCCCTAGGACACTAGCAGAAGATCTGTGTCCAAGTGCCAGAGAGAGAGCCAGGGAGAACTCTTTCCATTTTTAAAATATCAAACACCTCCCTTCAGATTGATTTTTCTTTTTTATTTTTTTTTAACGGTAGTATTTAAAAAGAGCAGATTTGTAGATACTACCTAAATGCTAAATTTCAGGAAATAGTTACTTTTATGGATAGCTTTCTGACCTGTGCTTTATAGTCTCTTTGGTCATGAACAAACATTGAAGAGCAACATATGAAATTGCTTCTCTTTGTTATCATAGTACTAATGCTTTGTTCCTACCTTGGAAACTAAATCAATATTAAACCTTCTGCCTTCCCTAACAATTTGGGAATACATAATTTTCTTTGGTTCTTGGGCAGAAACTTCTGATGGTGCAGCTTCAGCTTTTCCCAAATCCGGAGCGGACTCGCCTGAAGACATACTAGGAGAACTTTCATTCTCACGGTTTACATCTGTATCATTCCCTTCCGCTGTACTTGCTGGATCCACACTTGCAGCCTTTTCCGGTTCCCAGCCCTCAGCCCTTGGTACGGCACTCTCCGGTGGTGGGCACTCTTTGTTTGGGTCCTGAGCAACCTCCTCAACACCAGAGGCTCCAAATACAGGCAGCTTTGGTAATGCACCGGCTTCTTCAACATCTTTGGCTGAATCCTGACTGATTAAAAACACAAGGGGAAGAAGGAGGGGAAAAAAAGTCTTTAAGAGTCTTTAAATCTTGTTTAAAGTTTTGAGCCTGTGCCAGGAATGGAAAGCTCAAGCCCTTCTTAAAAAGCATTAGTTTCTTTATCCTGGCCAAATCGGGTGTATCACACCCACTAAAGAATTCTGTTTCTTTGACTGAAAATCATTCAAGAGGAGTACTTTTACTGGGGAAAAACGCAAGAAAACACTTTTGTGTTCTTATTTAGTGAACTCAAAAGATTGAATGAGCTTAACATGAAAATCAAAGCTCCACCGGTGGCACAGTACACATCTACATGAACAAAATGAATATATTCTTAAAAACAGAGTAATGCGACCTAAGTTTTTCCTAAGGAAAAAAAACCTCTAAAATCAAAATGCAAAAAAGGTATTAAAGTCATTAAGCTCAGATATGTTAAAAATGAAAGCCACAGAAGAAAATGCAAGTGCTTTATACAACTAAGACCACTTTCCGTCTGTTATTATAACTAGTCCTTTAGAGCAGCACCGAATTTTGAGCTGAAGTTTACATTGAAATTTTGATTACTATTTTCTGCTCTTATCTTGCATTCAGTTTAGCTGCTCAAATAACAGCCATACAGAACAAAGTTCCCTCACATGGCTAAGTTATTATTTTGCATGTTACAAATTTTTTCATTGTTCTGATGAATTTCTAATATGCATATGATGCAGGCAGGCAGTTAAAAGGAGGGAAATGACCACACAAGTGCTATCTAGTCCATTTCCTTTCCACAACACAATTCTTTAGAATTCCTCTTACAAAGCAGACCTGCACTTTTAATCATATCTACTCGTTTTATCTTGAACTTCAATGACATCTACCGTAGAAACTGGTACTTTTGAACTTAGAAGTTTAGTTTATACTACCAGCTGAGATGAATCAAATCAATGTCATTGTAAGTGAAAGGAGTTCAGCACTAATTTTACACTATCTTTTTATCTTTATACCACAAGCCATTAATGCACTGAATAAACAATTTAATCTTGGTTGAAAACTAATGAACTACGATTTTAAAGGTGACCTGCACATGTACAGTACAAAATTTCAGTTGCTATCAGGATGGTTAAAATTCACCGAACACCAAGGAATTTTTCAGCACACATAAAAGTGCTCCTTCACGTATCTGTAGACTTAGAGATGGAAGGAAGAGGCACAACTTCTGTTCAAGTCAAAAACAAGAGTGGGAAGACAAATCCTCTCCTTTAAAAGTTCTTCCTTGCTTATCTCCTTTTGAACTCAGGGAGCTTGTACGGGCTGATGAAACTAAGAGTCTGGTGCATCTCAGCTTGTGCACAGCCACCAGGAAGCACTTATCTGTGAACGGAGTAAAATATGGCCCTGGGAAATACAGGAATGGCTACAAGGAAGCACTAGTGAAAGAAGTCTGTTTCTGTACATTGATTTTTTATGTCTTCTTGCTTTATACCGCAAGCATTAAATAACTATAAAATATAAAAGACAAAGTACTTTGTCAATTGTTTTTAAAAAGTAATCTCTATTAAAACTACAAATGAAGGTCAATTTAATTTTGGGGTTCTGTTTGGTTTTATTTACTTACTGTACTTATTTTAAGGATTTTGGACTATGGTGTTAATAAAGACATGTTAATGCAATAACGAAGAATAATATTTTTTTATTCAACCCATCCTACAGTTTTCTGTAACACAAAAATTCCGAGAAAATTCTTTCTATCTTCTCCCAAGTTCAATGTAACAGTATGTTTAAAATGTGACCAAACTGTATTGTTATTTTAAAAAAATCAAAATAAAATTTGGATTCCCAATACGTTGTCTTTTTAATACCATTGAAAAGCAGTTTAACAAATGTTGTATTTACATATTTTAACTCTATTCAATTCCATTTTAATGAATACGTACATTTGTATGATTTGCATCTCTACACATTTCATAATGAACGAGTAAAACCTGTATATAATCTAAATTCATGACATTCTTCCTATAGGAAGAAATATCCTTGAATAATGTAAAAACTGTCTATAAAAATCACTCAAATTGAACTTTTGTACCAACAATTATTCTCCTAATTCAGAAAAAAATAATACATCTGCAGACAAATTGTTGTGTAAATTTAGAATATTATCTTCTACCATTCATCAATTAATGGTACTAACAAAGGAATATCTTAAAATGAATGTGTCTTATTAATGCCTTGTAACAGCAACCCCTTCAGATAGGTCAAATGAAAAATTGCCAACCAGCTGGTTAATTTATTCAGCACAGGTGTTCACTATTTATTTTTCAGCCATTTGCCTTTTTTCAATACAGCTTGTTGTAGACACAGTATTCTTTTCCTTTGATGGATGCACTTTGTTCTAAGGCCATTCATTTCAGATTTGCACTGTGTATATTATACAGCTACCCAGCTGTTTATTCTTTCAAAATAAATGTTTAATGGTTACTTCATAGGAGTTATAAAAGTTAAGCAAAAACAACAGAATCTACCCAGAATGTGTAAATTGTCAGAAACACAATAATTGACTCTCTTGGAAAGTTTTGTGTTATTTTGAAAAACTTTTTCTTTGTCAGGTTTATGTATCTACCCCCTGTGTGTTGGGGAGGGGAGAGAGGGGGGTGTTTTCTTTTGGTTTTGGTGATGATGAAGGCAGACAGCATGGTACTGCCAGACTAAGTTAAAGGCTTAAAAGTAGATCCAGGACAAAATGGAAGACTTGAGTATAATGCTCACTTCAACAAACTGTGGGGTCTCAGTGCTAGGGAACTTTTGAGCCAGCTATCAATCAATAGCACATCTCCTTAGAAAAATCATATGTAAAGTTAAGAGACTAAGAAACGTAATCTAATATTGGCTCTGAACAGTATTTAATATATCAATATGATTACAATTACAATATTCAATTGATACGGCTTAACAAGCATAACATTTTATCTGCTGTAAGGTTTAACAGCCATTACTGTGCAATAAAGAACTCTGGAATATTCTGTACCTGTGACCTTCAGATTGCAAAATAGGCATTTTTTGTTTGTTTATTTTGAACTGTGATGATTACAAAAATAAATACGTATTTCTATACAAGTATGTGTCAGTCTTTCCTCCAGCTACCTAGAGGATTCAAGGTTAAACTTAAATATTTCTCCTAAAGAACCTTTCAGGAATTCTGCATAGTGTTCAGTTCAGTGCAAAACTCCAACGATAAAAATAACAAAGTGCAATTTTCAATTGAGACCCCCCCCAAAATCCCTTTACTATTACTATGGCTATGAACTACTCAACTACTCAAGGTGAAATGCTTAAAACCAAAAGCACAATATAATCATTTACTGGGGTATACAAAAAAATTTGTAGATTTTCGTATTTATACTTACTCGCCAAAACAGAAAGCTTCTACGTGTGCAATAGTTTTATCCTTCTTGTTAAGAGGGATAACTTCTTCATTCTCAAGGATCAGTATTCTCCAGTCTTCACATTCATCAGTGATATCTGACTTTTCCTTATGAAATACAATTATAAAATTACATTTTGTATTGTTTGGCTGCTATTAATCCATATAAATCTTTACATTCTCAAATAATCTGTTGTACCATCGTGTTTGCTAAAAAAAACATATGAAGAATTGTTTTTACTGTTTTAATGCTCTTTCCATACAGATTTTTGGAATTAAAATAGAGCTGGTTCCTTTATTATTGCACGTTAACATTTGTATTACATTATTAGCTCAAGTGATCTGAAAATAATGGCAAATGAAATGCAACTTTTAGCAGAGATTTGAACGTAAGTTTGAATACAATCTTATAAAAGACAGGTTTGTTGCACCCAGGTTATTTCCAAATTTTGATACAAAACTCTTTGAATGGACACCATGTAAAAAAAAATAATTTGTCTAAACAGGAATCTCTAAATCATGTAACAGAAAACTGGGAATATTAAAGTTCTGAGACTGAGCAACTCCACTGATCATGCCAGAAGGTAGTACCATGTAATAACAGGCATGAGACTGAACTGAAAAAGTCCCATCTTGTACAGACCAACAGGCTCATAATGCTTCAGTAAATAACGCAACCAGCCATTTGCTAATACAGTCTAAGTGCTCACTGCCTAAATAAATATCATCTTCAAAAGATTTCTCGTAGACTGTCATGAATTAGATAAACTTTGGTAATTGAAAAATACACTATCAAGATTCATCTTTTTGTCCTGGCTACAGAACATTTCAATGCAGTATCCAGTAACTACCTTTCTTACAGTTACGAAGAATCAGCTGAAAGCACAAAAGAAACACAAAAGATGTTGAAACATCAGTGTAGGAAATTTGCAGAAGGTGCTCAGAAAAGAATCAAAACTCCAGTGTAGTTGCTTCTACATACATTCAAGAACCCCAAAACTCCAACCCAGCACTAGACTGTTTGGTCTCAGATGGTAATTTACAAGGTGGATCAGTCTTAGTGTGCTAGGCCGTATGGATGAGTTTTAACCAGGGAAGCTGGTAAGTAGAAACTTACTGGATTTGTAAAATTACCAAAGAGAAAGAACACTGTGATAATCTGTTTTATAATAAATTATGCAAACAACTGGGATTGAACATTAAAAAACACTAAAAGAAGTAATCTGAGAAAATTTTACCTGATTTTCTTTAATCCAGGACAACAATCCCGAAAAGCTAAAACTGGCCCAGTTTCCACCATAGTAATTTCTCCTGCAAAGAAAAAACAACAATGAAAATTGACGGACAGAAAACACAGCTTTTTCAGATTTAAAGGAAAAGAAAAACAACCAAGTTTTGAGACATTCATCCTATTCTGATGACAGATTTTACAGGTGCAGTGTACACGAGTTGGTATAATATTTCAAAATCCTTGATCAGATGTAAAATTTCCATTTTCATTCATTTCTATTCATCTCTGACCATATAAACAGTTGTCCAGTATCAGATTATTCAGATGGTAAATTAAATAATGCTGAGAAAAGCACACAGGATGCTGCGAGTAAAGTACAACCCGAACCCTAACCCTAAAATATAGATAATACTGCCTTTTTGGCCAACACTCTAACTCAAATAGGTACATCACTATAGTCATCTTTACTCAATGTGCAGTCAAATAACTAGTCTGCCCGTTTCAATTTTGCCCTCAGAAAAGCCAGTTGAGGTTTTATACTCAACAGTTTCAAGTTCCTGGGGGACTTACCAGCTTCAACACAGGAACCCAGCGACACAGCTTCTGATTGAAGCTGATTAGAAAGCTAACACAATAGCACTGCATGCCTCCTCTAAACTAACCTGAGGTGGATAGGCAAAAAGGTTAAGTAAATTCATCTTGGGTGCAGAGAGTAGAACCCACATCTCCCTTACCCATTATGTAAGTAACAGAAAGTTCACCCTATTGTTTATCTGCTGTTTACAGAACAGATTACAATAGACTGTTAAGATTCTCTGGCAAAATCATCATTAAGCTGTGTATACTGTAGGTGGAGCCAAAGGAACTGATTTGTAGAAAATGATCGTATGTCCTTGACTATTTTTCAGTTTATATATATCACCTTCTGCCTTGAAAATATTAGTTTACCTGCTTTAAATCAAAGGAAATCAATAGTACTGCTGTTAATCAGATGGTTTCTGCATTCCCTTTTAATTTATTTTTCTACCAGTATTTCTCTAAACACTGGCCGTCTGGATGAATTAACTTTTGTTACCACGCATATCAGATCTTAAATATTTAACCACTTAGATAGGAAAAACTGCAATCGGAGCAACTGCATTTGATAAAATCAGCAGTTCTTACCAAATAAAATGGTTACTTTAGGATTTAACTCTGTTCCCTTGCACTGTTGCTGGCACTTCAGGAGCGTGCAGGGTACCAAAAGTGCCCTCCTGAATGGCCACCTAGTGTTACTGCACACGCTGAAAAGAAACATTTAGGAAGGTAGTTCTGTATTTTACAGAGTAAGGCAGACTGGTAAACCCAACAAACTTAAAATCTTATCACAACCACCTCCATTTCTGGCTTGTATAAATACATACAATAAAAATAAAAACCTAAATTTGGGGTTGATTCTACTGTTTTTGACAAGGCTTATCTGTACCGACAAAGACTTCATTAAGAGTGTCAGCCCCTTTACAGCACCAGAGGGTGATGCTCTATAGGATGTTGCTTACTTAGCATATGAAAGACAGATGTCTGCTAAACAATGCCTAATTGTTCCTGACTAGAAACTGACCTAAAAAAGTCTTTCAGCCACTGCAAGGCAATAGCGAAGAACATAAATAGGACATCTTTTGAAAAGACAACAAAACGCAGCATTCTCTGAATACGGATGGCTTCAACCGTGTAAGGCCATGCACGGGGAGGACTCGGGGAGGACTCAGTCTGTACTTTACGGATACCCGAGTTGTTCATCCTGCGATTTGGTTATTCCAAGAACAACAGCTTCATCTGCAGATCTGTTCCCAACCAGAAACTCTAATCATCTACAGAAATGAGTTCGTACCTACCTCTTCATGTGAACGATGTGGGCAAGGCTTACAAAGTAGGTTTGTCTGGTATCATTTTGATTACAAAGTGATGAAGATTAAACGTATTACGAAATGCCTGATTCTGCCAGATTTCAGTCTGTGCACCAGCAACTTGCTGTTGCTTGCCCTGGTACTGGTCAGCTTTGTTTTAACTGTCAATAGCGCAGGTCAATTTCTTCCTCCTTCTCTCCAAGATTCCCCTGAATAAGAAGTTCAATACCCATATATTATCTGTTGCTTCTGGGACTTCCAAAAAACCCACAGCCACAAAGATTTATTTTTCAGGGAATCTGCTGCTTTAGCTGCAAGTTTCCTTGAATATGGAATACAATCTGGCTGTCAGAACAAGCAAGGCCATTGATCACAGAAACCGCAGAAAACACCTGCCTAAAATTAGGACTGCGTTTCTTGAAACTATACCAATAAAAATTCAAGCATATTTAGAATTAAAACTCTCAGTAAGAGAAACCGATATGTTATTTTCACAGAAAGTCATGAAAGTTTGTTTGTGAGCTGCCAGACATCTTTGATGTAAACATTCCTCTGTTCATCAGGTGGATTTTCCTTTGAAACCGCTTTCCTTTTTAACCGCCACTGATGTGAATCAATCTTTTCAACAAAGCACCGCATAATTCTGCTCTGAAGCTCAATCAGTTCTGAGAAGATGGTATGGTCTTTCTCAAACGAAAAATGAATCACAGCTGTCTTTGCTCTCTCTGGCATCTGAGCACCATTCCCAAGTTGCGGTACACAACCTCCAATATTAATCTTCTCTGGAAGCATCAACTTTCAGATTTTTTTTTGTCGGAATTTTAATTATCTCACCCTACGTTACATGATGAATCAGGATTGCTTAATTTTCCCATCTGAAAACACCACAGTAAGAAGGCAGACAAGGCATAATTATTGTGATAATGAGGAAAGGTTTTTTGGAAAAGTTTTGAAGTAGAAAGAAAAGAATCGACTTAGACTCATTTGTAAACCGTTTTTTTTTTTATATAATTACCCAAAGATGGGCTAAAACAAGGAATTCTTTAAAGTAATAGTCAAGATCAAAGCCTAATTAAAGCTAAAATATTGTCCCAACATCACTAAATATCTCCCTTCTCTTGCTATATTAGCTAAGTACAAAGACAGATTTTCCTTTTCTTAGGGTAATAATTAAATTATCCTCTAGAGAAGAACATGAAACATTGCAAACACAATTCTGTGAAAACACATTTTGAAGAAATAACAACATAGTTAGAAAATATTTTTTCTTCTGTCAAGTTAGAGATGCACGTTTACTTTATGCAGCATAATTCATTTCCTAAATGCTAGTTGTTCACATCTCCTGTATCGCTTCACATGGATAAAAATACCTTTTAGTTCAGATTTTTCAAATCAGGAATCTGTATTTTAGAGGCAATGTCAGAACTGCTTGTGCTATGTTGCTAAGTTTTGGAAATATAGCTGCAGTCCCTCTACAAAAAGCTTAATTCTCACTTCTACATTAGTTTGTGATTTTTTTTTCCTCCGTTATTAAGACCATTTTTTTCTACAAATACTTTGAAAGCATTAGTAAATCCCTGCCTGGAACAGTGGAACTAAAAATTATTTCCATCTACTTAACATTCTTGGAATCTGACCCAAGAGAATACCTAACGGTACTTATTAAAGAAAGATGGCAATTTCAGAAACCCAAGACTTCCAAAAGCATGAATTACACAAGTAAAACACGAGTAAGAGCAGAAGAGGTATTTCATGGACTGCTCCTCCGAATGCCGTGTCCCTGCAGCCATGGTGTAACAGTCAAAGCTGGTGATGTCTGAAAAAAAGCTGCTGATGCCTCACGATCGCTCCCAAGAGCTGCCTCTACTCGTCTGTCCTGCATTTGATCTTCCAGAAAGGAGTCTCCTGCCATCAGAGTAGCTGTCTTTTGCGCAGGAAGTTACTGCCACATCGATTTTAAGGATCTGAAAACAAAATGACCTCTGCTTCAAACCCCTCAAGTTTCATGTGCTACCTATTAAGAACACAGATACTTATTTGAAATTCCCATGCTGCCGTAGTAACTGCGTTCTGGAGCATGAAAAGTTTCCATGCATTCCAAGAGAAACAGTTAACCTCAACATAGCTTGAGATCCCCCAGCTCAACAAAAGGGGGATGATGATAGCCACTACATTAATTACATGACATCCGAAGGTAACAAAAATAGCAAGGATAATGATCACAGACCAGTTGAGACAGTTTTACACTGCAGCACCACTGCTATAATTTCACATCCTCAACAAATTTAACAGCTTTTCAAAAAAAAGGTTAATCTGAATTAAGATATATATATGTATATATATATTTGGCCTAGGTTTCCTTTCTGGAAGTTAAATAATTCATCTTTTTTTTCTTGGAAAAAAATTGATTTGTTTTGAGAAGCAACCTTTCCCCTCTCTGCTTGCTGCGCTGACACAGCTATCTCACTTTACGGAAGCTAAAGATCAAAAAGAAGGCTATGTGAAGACATGATTGTATTACATTATGTACTTTACAAGCTGTGAAAAAATGAGACAGCCATAGCATGAAGTGGAACATACTACACAGATGTAGCGATGTTTTTCAATGCTCAGATGAAACAGTTTTGGACTCAAGGAACTTTGCAGTACTCCACATGCAAAGAGAGGTGAAAAGACAAGAAAGAGGTCACAAGATGCAGAAAGAAGTAGACCGAGCAAATTGAGCACAAGGGAGAAGTTAAAATCCTCCATCTTGACCGTCCTCCTTTGTCTTCCAGTTAAATTCTACATGGAAAGGTAAGTCAGCAAAGAATGACATACAGAGCAAGTTTACCACCTACAAATGTTATCTTCTAGGTGCTGAAAATCAAATACAAAATGTAGCTAAACGTGCCTCACTTCTAATCCCCCATCCTCAATAACCAAAGCAGTACACAATTACATTTGTATAGAAGAAAATAGGCAAAGCACCCAAATTAGAAAAGACAGCAAACCACCAGGAGAAAATCCTCTGCATACAAACAATTACTGTGGGAGGTACGTTCACTTGAAGTAACCAACTTTTAGTCTTGATCTGCCTTCCTTCAGCAACTTTGAGTTTAAAATAGGTGCCAATCTCCACATTTTAAATTGCAAATTACTTCTCTAAATCACTTAATATCTATCCTTGAAATTTCACATGTCAACAGCTCATTAATATCTACAGTAAATGTAGCTCTCTGAAAAGAAGCACAGATTTTACGTTTATTGAGACAGATAGCTGGCACGGAGAAATAGAGCTCCTTCAATTACTATTTGGCAGAAGCTAACTTTAGTTTAAAATCCGTCTACAGGAATTTATGGCAACACTGCAGTGAAGTGACTATTTTGAATAAGATTAGCTACTGTTGATGGCAATGCTTGGACAGTGTTTATAAATCAAACTCGGAACTTAGTATTTTATAATAGGCCACTTCAGAACTATCTACCATAATCACCTATGCAGTATATTATGATAAACGCAAACAAGGCTGGAGATTAAAAGTAATAAAATGATCTATACAAGGTAACGAATGCAAGCAAACTGTAAACAAAGACTTTATTCATATATGTTTTCTAAACCTTCTCCTTAACCTACCTCAGACCTTTGTAGAGAACACGAGACAGAAATTACTCCAAGTAGTACACCTACCACAAGTATTTCAGTAACCCCAAATCTCACTTTCTTATGGTTTGAAAACAATTTAAACTGGTGATTCTGCAAGATGGGAACAATGTAGTCTGCGATATTGTAGAAAGTGATATTCTGAATATAAACAAGCTTTTTTTGTTCATCAACTTTCAATTATGCTGTTATCTCAGTGACATGAAACCTGAAAATTTACCTATAACGATTTATTAAACCAGATAGATAGTAGGTAAAATTAAAATGTAATTCAGATGAAGTCTCAGAAAGCTTGCCAGAGGTCCAGCTTTTCACTTGAAATTCAAATGGCATCAGTTGTGGTTTTTTGTATTTTTCCAAGAGTACGAGCTTACTCAAACATGAACAGCAAATGGCTCGAAATGCTTCACTGTTTATGGGAGGCTGCACAGTACAAAACGGTGTGTTGTTTTGTCAAGATGTGGATTCTTGACCATCATTAGTTGAGCAGATGCACCAACTACAGTGGCAACTACTCCTCTAAGTGAAAACCACGTTTGTTACGAACACTTTCTTCCAACCCACAAAGCTCATGGCCTGTGTAAGAGTTGGACAATAACTCCACAGGAGAAAGGAAGCCTTCACTCCCACCATAAAAACAAGAACATGTTTAAGTTACTAAGGCAGAACAGTGAAATGCTAGAAAATGCAAGAGCTATGAGGTTTCTTTAAAATTATTACAATCCTGAGAACTTTCTTTCAACTGAATCATTAATTAAATTAAATATAGAGCATTAAGTACTGCCTCGCTGTGCATTATCCCATTGTGATGTAAAATACTAGCCCATTTCATAACTTTTTTCTTTACAGTTTTGGAGATTTTTCCATAGGTTCTGAGTGTTTAGTCCAGGGATCCTGAAGACTTATTATGCTGAGCTCTTAACCCGAACTCCTTCCTCTGGGTACAAACTACTGGCTCTGAAGTGCATCACCTGTCCTCACTCCAGTCCTAGACAGGAAGCCAGAGCCTGTGGACAGATGGACAGCCAAGTGAGGAATTGCAAATCACATTTTATGCGACCAATCTAGTGAGCTAACATCACCAGTTTTGAGCTTATGTATGAGATGAAATCAGAAATAAACGTACAATAAATTCCTACGTCCTTTCAAGGGCTGTAGGCAAAAGAGATTACAGAAGTTTAATCTTGAACCAAGACGGTTTAGAGATAATGAAGAGGAGAAGCTCTTGGTGTGAAGCACGAGGAAAACTGAAAACATGTATGCCATCCACAGGAGGACTCTCTAAACCTGGATGCTGGGTACGCAGGTGCATGTTACAGGACGTTTAGTGGAAAGGCAAGAACTCAAGAATGACATAAAATTGACCACCTTGTCACTTCTGGCAAACAACTAACAATGAGAGCATCTGAGCTCAGCGGAGTCTTGCTGCTACCACCACCTCAAAACTACCTCTCACTCTGCTGAAATGCAGCAGGAACCTGCTAGAGAAGCAGTAACAGGCTTTTCCTGGTTATTAGTAGTTAGGATTTTACAGTTAAACATGTAAGATTTTTTTCCACTTCAGGTCAAACTTGACCAGATTATCCACTTTGGCCACACGCACAAATATTTACCACAGCTTCTCTGAAGTGCAGAAAATTGTTCAACATTATTATTTTATTTTTTAATAACTTTAACACCGGGTGAACGCAAAACCCAAGTCCTGAAGGACGTGCTGACCCAGACACAGACACACTTCCAACCAGTGTAACTCTTAAAAAGGAAAACTATTGGAGTAACTTACGAATCCACGTGAAGAACTCTCTGGCCACTTCTGGCACACGCTGCTGCAATAATAGACTCAGGCAAACCTGAAACGACACATGCAATTTTTAGATCTTAGTATGTTAAGATACATTAAAAAATGAAATAAAAGTATAAGTTAGTCAGCAACAGGCAATTCAAAAATAATTTTGTGAGTCACTGAATTTTTTTTAATGCTCTTATGCAACTAAAATAATGAACACTTTTGCGTTCATTAACATCTTGCCTATTAACATCACCCTCCTGAATGCAAATTTTAATTTTTACTTTTTATTTTTAATAATAGTAGGCACATAGCACTTACAAATGCTGCTACCTCAGAGTTAAAGCTCGTTACCAACTTCATCTCTAGACGCCTTGTTGCCGTAAGCAGATTGAGCACCTGCCAGCCTAACGATACCTACACCTTAATGGGATGCTCTGTGATCGTGTCCCCTCTGATATGGGCTTTGCACGCCCCGGTTTGTTCCCCACTGGAGGGTGTGAGGGTATAAAGCTGCTAGGAAGGCATTAAACAGCTGTTTAAAGGTAGCTGCTGTCCTGCGTGGTGCTTTCTCCTCTGTAGTGCCTGGCAGCACATACCTAGTGTGAACAGGCCTCCGAATTACACTTGCACTTTGTCCGAGATGGAACCGATGGGTTTGCTCCGTAAGAGCACCAAGGAGCACACCCCAAATTCTGCAGGCAGACCGAGACCGGAGTGTGAACAGAAAAGCCCAACTGGCAGCACAGGCGTCCTTTCGCTTGGCATTTCAAAGGGGCAGTGTTAGGGACAGAGTCAATGTCAGGTGGACGTCCCTAAAGTGCTATCTCTGTCAAAGTCTCCCGCGTCACGCAGTTACATGCTAGAAAATCTGTTTTCACTGTATTTAGAAAAGTAGCAAGATAAAGGAAATGTCTAATGACATTTTTCCACTAGCAATGCCCACCTGGAATGACATGGTGTGCTGGTTAAACTGGACATTTAGTAAATAAACCAGACTGTTTTCTAACTTCTATTCCCCTTCACTAGCTGTTTAGATGCAGTTAGATAACTTGGACTTAGAACTAGATTCACAGAGAAAACCTCTTTTTAAATGATCTATTGGCTGTTTAAACAGGTAATTCAGGAAAGGTGATTAACATTCTACAGGACTAGTATTAGGAGACACTTACGGTACGTATTCAATTAAGGGAATGAGATTAAAAATAAGTGGAAGAAATGATCTGATTTACAGCGCAGCCCCCGGCGCAGCCGCACCAGTACGACGACGCGAGGCAGAAGCGCAGCTGGGCACAGCCGCTGGGGCAGGGCACAGCTTCGGGGCTGCGTGCTGAACAACACCTTGACAACAATTTCAGGCCTGCGGTCGTCTCTCTCTCCAGAAAAGAGACTAGTGCCTTCACCAGAGAACGAATGGTCAGCATGCTGCCAGTCTGGTGATTCACTTCAAACCCACCATGCAGTACGTTAACGGCCGATTCTTGCTGCTCTGTGGAGTAAGAAGCTGTTAGACCGAAGTGCAACGTACAATTTAACACACTCACGGACAGGTTTCAACCACTGCAAATGGTTGAGCCAGTCTTTATTAATTCTAGAAGCTGAGAAGCGGTGAAGAAAAATCTAGCAGGACTTAGACGAGACCATAGTTTCACAAACTCTTTAAGCCAGCAGAGGCAATCACAGCCAGCCAAATAAAAAGCTTCACGTCCCCACCCCTGGTCTTCGGCCACTCCTGGCCCTCCTGCCATGTAAGTACCTGGCTGGATTGCACCAGACCTGTGCCATGATTGCGTCCTGTGCAGGACTGCCAATGCCTGCACCAATACCAAGAAGGAGGTTTAAGACAGGCAAGACATGTCCTTTCTGACAGGAGTACAAACAAAAGCCCACCTGACTTCTGGGTGAAGAAAACCTACACAGGAATTGCAGAGATCTATGAAATGCCTTGACAAAGACTCCAAAAATGAGGTTTTAAATCAAGAATTCAATACACAGACTATTCTGAACAAACAAGAAGAGAACCTTTAACTGTAGCACACGCTTCAGGACTGTCACAAGCCCCTCCATGCACAACGCCGCATTATGGAAAAGCACCTCGACGTTCAGCTGCCCTCCAAACGCACTTCCACACATACAGACTCCACGTTTCATTTCTCTCCGTCTGTTAACTACCTGGAACAGCACCTACTGCTACCGGTTTGTAGCTTCTGAGAAGGTTTTCCTCCCCTCATTTGGGCACAGAGAATATCACTCAATGGAATTGAAAAACTTGCTTCTCCTTCCTTATTGAGAAAAGCCACTGAGAAAGTGTTGTAAAACATCACCAAGCGCTGCCTGGCTGACCAGGACTGGAGTTATAGCTACTAGGGCATAACTGATTGCTTTAAGCTTGATCCAATTGATACTGTGTTGGAGGTCTGTTCTTCCATTAACCTTGGATGAAATTGTTCCCTGAATTAGCTTCCTCGCTCTTGAAAGCTGGCATCAATTTTCTTCACCAACACTCTGCTTCTAAGGTACTGGGGCCTCCTGAGCACCCACTGGCAACAGAATGAGGAAGGAGCGGAAAGGCAAAGCCCATGCATTCAGCTTTTGGAGAGCCTCTTAGAACAATGTGATGGAGCAAGGCACCATTTATTCTTAAGTGACAAAACCTCAGCAAACCCAACAAGTTCAGACTGTGCCTTGGGCACCGGTTTCTGAATCCTGTTCTCTAACAGAAATAAAGCTCTGTTTCTGGCACACGAAGCTGTGCTGCCTCCGACAGGACGCTCACATGGCTGAGCAAAACGGGCTCTGTGCAGATTGTTCAGTAACAGGAAAAGAACGGTTCTCACCTGGAAACGGTTTCTTGTTCTGAACTTCGATTCTCCAAGAACTTTACGCTGAATTACATTCAAATTTTGAAATGCCCAAGCTACAGGGCAGAGCAAACTCCGCATTTCTTGTTCCCAGCCCGGTTTTAATGAAACAATTTATGAGAAGATTCAAGTGACCGCAGGAAAAAGGCTACATCCCTAGCAATGATTCTCAAGTTTCACTTACGCCTAGTGAGTAAATAAAGCTGGGGATCTCTGAGCTGGTTTTCCTCATAGAAGACTACTTTTAACACTTCCTGCCATCCATCCCTCGTGGGGAACCGTCAGCTTCTGGTTTTGCAAGCTTAAGGGATGAAGGATGTGGTGTTAAATCCTGTGTCGCTCTTGATGCCTAATGTTTCTGAGCAGATAGCTGAGTAATGGTTTGGATCCAACAACTCGCATCAAAACCCAGCAAGACCTAAACGAGAACGTACATTTCCGTTTAGATTAAAAAAAAATGTACTGCAATCAAATCTGTAATCAAATTACTGGGTCAGAGAAATCTGCCCTGTGGTATAATGAATAGTAACTAGCACTTTCCTACCAAGCTACGAGGCGTATTAGTTACTGCGAAACACAGCACGCATTTCATTTTATGAAATGATAAGGGCTACTACAAAAGAATACTTTCTCAAATAAGGTTCCAAATCCCAGGGATTTTAAGCTTTCTGCTGGTATTAGCATGAAATAAGACGTCTGAAGAGTAACTGCATGATCCGACGACACGCAAGCAGCAACAGATCCAGATCAGTAATTGATACAAAAACATCTGGCAGCATAAGAGGGACTTATCTGGAGGAATGAGGAGTCCACACGATTCTTTAGAGTATAAATTTAATATGCTGACTCAGAAGTTCTTTGGATTTCAGGCAGAATCAATACAGAAATAGCAGTGCTCGTTATCAAGATGCAGAAAGACATTCTGTGCTTCCTGGCCGTTTCATATTTTAGAATGATTACACTTGAAGTATTTGCATAAAGTCCTGTGACTCCTTTAGTATTTGTCAAACAGTCCTGTGCTGCATTCTTCTCACCAGGAAGAACAGAGTTTTCCTTCCTGACGGACAGCTGCTTAGCGCCAGCTGAAAAGAGATCACCGTTCTCAATGTCGTTGCCTTCTCTCCCCACTTACTCACCCCCATTTCTCAGCGGCAGCACCAGGGAAGTTAGCCTCTCCAGCTTTCTCAAGGAAACAACGTTTTCAGATTTCCCTAGAGCAGGACATTACATCTGCAGGCAGACACCAAAATAAGTAAAAAATTAGGGATTTTACTCATCAGTCATCTCACATGGGTCAGTGACGCCGCCTCACTGAAATACCAAAATCAAACCAAAGCAACTTCCAAGCCTTTCTTGCATTAGCCCGAGCTGACTGCTGACTACGCACCTGCCCTTCTGTGCTCGGACTTCTTCCATCTCGTTGGAAGGACATTGGGAAAAAAATGCCAGCAGGCAGAACTGTACCAAGCTGGCTCTGATTAACTAACAAGCAGAGTAACACCGCTCGCTTCAGCACGCATAAGCTGCAGGTGGTCCTACACATTTTTCTGCTTCTCCAGGTATTTGCACGACGCGCTGAGAACCGCTGCAAGAGATCGCAGGACCCTGCCAGAAGCGGCTGCAGCACCAGAATAAAGCGATCCAGAAAGCAGACAGTATAAACACCAGGTTCATGACAAGCTTATGATGAAGAATAAAGTCCACTTTTCACAGCACTAGCTTTCACTGCCGGCTGCCTAACCACGATGTCGAGTATAACCTTCTTGGATACCTCAGAGGCAGATTAATCTCAATAAATCTTACAGATGTGGCTGTTGCAAGCTGACCTTGAAGCCTACACCCGCTTGATTCCAGCAACCTCTGATCAAGATAGTCTCTATTACAAGGTTTTGGACCTTGTCTATGGAACAAACTCAACTGCACTTTCATTTTCATGAATGATATGTTTTGTAAGGGAATACAAAATAGGTAGCTGCACATACAGTTATGGTATCAATTCTGTTTTTGACTTCGACACAGCAACATGAAAACTAGAAACGACTGCTGAACTAGAAAGCTCCTTTCTTCAGTTTTAAGAGCCAGATGACTTTAAAAACTCTGCAAAATAAGCTGGAAGTAATAATTCACCTCTGAGTAATTTTCAGGATTACACATTTGTCTCCTCGGATTAGCAGCTCTACGTAACGCTGCCGAGAAGCGCCGTGTCTTCAAGTGACTTTAAATGGATAAATTCACTGCCCCAAGCAGTTTATAAGCCGAACAGCTGCATATACGTGGAAGCAGCTCAGTTCCGGAGTTTTTATTGAAAAGTTTTTTCCAGTCATCCAGCTGGTAAGCTTTTACAGAACTACACAAGCTTCCCTTTGAGAAGGTTTAAATGTTTAATTTGCTTCACTGTTTCTACTAAATAAATCACAAGTGGCTTTTTCATAATATCAAACGTTGAAGGGAAATATATTCAAAATGCTGGGACAGAGACAATTTCAAAACAATCTTCTGGAGTCAGGCAGTTGACCAACTGCAATAAATTCTGTTTGTGTGTGAACTCCTCGGAGATGAGCAACTGATTGTGAAGAAGCTCGCTGAATTTTCATGCGACGATTTAAATGGAACTTTCACAGTTTCTGGCAAACAAAGTTAAGCTACTTATTGCATGTAACATTTTTTAAAGGTAGCTAATTGAAATTAATAATAGTTTTGATTAATTTTATTGTATGTCCACGTTGCAGAATAACATCAGAAAATGTTTTTCCATCACAGCATGTAGCGATGTCACAGACATGCCAGCCCACTAAGACAAATAAGCAATGACAACTGGTCAAGTAAGGAGCCTCAAGTAAAAAGTTTCTTATTCTACACTGTATCACGGGATGTCTAAGAAACACAATCAAGGTAACAGATTAAAAAACTACTATGCAATTTGGCAGAGCAGTTTTTGGGTGAGAACAGGTTACTGCAAGGTGACGAACTGTTCACTTGAACGGAACTGCAGCTTTATTTTTCAAAACCAGAGGACTACTTCCAAAAGAAGCATAATTTTTGAAGAAGTATCAAACCTGTGTACTTTGATACAAGCAATTACGATACAGATAAGCACATCAGGATATATACATACTCCCCTTAAACCAAATCTATTAAGAAAGAAGTAGAACAGGTCAGTTGGAAGGAGCCTACCAAGATCCCTGAACCCAACAACAGCACCTCCTGGGATCGGCAAACGTGCCTGGGATCGCTGCACTCCTGCCCTCAGATCTCTCATGGCTGTGTTAGGCGGGACTGGCCCTCGCTCCGAGCCCGGGGAAACACGGCTGGCGGCCGCATGCACCCCCGAAGCCCTGCTGCTCACGGCCCAGCTGGACGTTTGGCCAGGAGGACGCTGCGAGGGCGGTATCAAAGAACACAGGCGAAACCCAAACGACCTGTGTCTTAAAGAAAAAATACAGTTGTATTAAATTGTAGATAGATTTTGTAGCAGACGCTACAGCTGAGTCTAATCTTTAGTTTACAGCCAAAAGTAGCGGATTAAATACATATATATTTTAAAAAGCACATACATTAAAAGATGAGCATAGTAAGACACACGTTAAAACTTCTGTCTTCATCCTACTCTTCTAATACCTTCATCTTTCGCTTCCTTTTCTACCTCCCTGCAGGAAGCCTACTCCCCTTGCTGTGTGTACTGACATGTTTAAACATTTCATAAAAGGCAACGTGAAAAGTGAAAAGTTTATTTTCCTACGTGAGCAATTCCCTATAGTTACCTGTGTTCCAACAGAGACTATTACAAAACGCTTTGGTTGGTTTTAAGGCAACGCCAGGGCACCAGTGACTCGAAGTACCTACGTTCTTGGGAACTTCTGTTCCTGGACAACAGTCACACGCTGGTAACTTAACCAGGAGAACGACATTTGCTACTGGAGACAGAAAAAATTGTTCTCGACTACTTCAGGTTCTTTTTGACTACTCCTGATTCTTCCCTTTCCAAGATCAGCAATATAATCTGAAAAATCTGAAAAAGTCACAGGCTGAAAAGGACGGTAAGAGTCACAAAGTAATGAGTTTTCTCCCAAGAGCAGCAAGGGGCATTGCACAGCATCTGGGCAAGAATCCCACGTGAGATTTCAGTGGGAGTCCAAGGCTCCAGGAGGGCTGGAGGGCTGTCACAGCAGCTCTGCTCCACAGGAACATTCAGAACAGAAAGCGTGCCAGAAAAAAATAAATCGATTTTAGTCAGGTTAAAAAAAGTCAGTAAGAAGATAAAGGTATGTTAAAAAATGTAATTAAAAAGAAGAGGAAATGAGAACACTACGCCAGCATTCGTTTTGTTTGACACTTACACGGCCAGGTAATGAGTTATTTGCAAACAATAATAATCCGGGCCTACTTCCTCCTCAGAAACATCAACCTTACATGTCTGTGCCACTGTATTGGTCTGCAACGAGCACAGGCGTTGAAAACATCCATCTGCAGCTGGCTTTCCTTCTGCTTCTGTTGCACAGCTCTAAGTAGGTGCTGATGTGAAACAAAGACTGTGTGCATACAGAAGGTAACCAAAATCCCAACCCGGAACGTGTCAGAAAACATTCTGGTCACATCCTACAAATACCCTGCGTCCATAAAAGCATTAGGAATAATTCACCTTTCAAAAACCTTGTTTTAAAAAAATCATTCTCCAATGCTAACTTCCTCACCCACGTTACGGTATTTAGGTTAGTTTTCCTTGATGTATTTTTAAAATTGTCTTAGTATCTGGAAGTGATTTTTCCTAACACTGTACTTACGTAAGATAAACATAAAGTACTTACACCACTCCCCGCACATCAAACAATAAATAATAGATTCTCCTGACAGGACTTTGATGACCTGGCAAAGCCCGAGTGCTTTCAGCCGAAATCATATGAAACCATAAATCACTCTTTATTTTATAGAATATTTCAAAATGGATTCCTGCTTTCTACCTTGAAAGTCATTTCATGTGTTATTTATAACCACTGAAAACCAGAATGGAAAGAAAATTGCATAGAACTAGAAAATTTACTGCGACTGCTTTTATAAAGAATAACTCCTTTTTAGGAAAAAAAATTAGAATTACTGGCAAACTTGTGAATACACCTGCCTCTTAAAGAGTAATACCTTTTATTTTACAACTTCAGCAGCAGTTAATACAGGCCTCCTGCGGGATCAGAGACAAGTTTAAGTAGTTACGACTGAATATAATCCAATCGAGTGAAGAAATTCAAAGGTAAGGGTGACCCTGCATCCTCATCCATACCACTTAAATACATATTTCAGTTATGGCTGTTTGCAGCAGCCACGTTGCAAACCTCAGCATTTACAGCGATTTCTGCCATGACTTCCACAGTGCTCAGTGTTCTGCCTGTGAGTTTCCCTTTTTGATGATTGCTTAAATACAAAAACCCTGTCACTGACTCCCAGATCTCTGTCATTCTCTCAAACGGATGTTTTTTTAACATCCTTATCAAACAACTCGTGGCATTCCCTCCTCTGAGATGTGCCCTTAAAACGCCTGCTCTAATTTAAAAGTTGGCCCCGCAAAGGGTTGGCAGTAAGGGACATGATTACTGCCCAGCCTGAAGTCCTCAAGCAAGCACTTCCAACATCGGCTGTTCAAAACAAGGCATTACAGACCTTAAGATAAATAAAAATCACCGAGTATAAATTTCCAAAATACTAGAACTACTTTGAGCATTGCTGATGCTCCATCTGCTTTGGCAGAAAATCACCCAGTGAAGCCATTTCTACTTGGTTATTGGGTAGCCTGAGCAGGGTACTATAACCATGTAATCAGGAGTAGGGAAACAGGGATATGAGAGCCTTCATGAGGGGAATAAAATAAAATTTCGACCCTACAAAAAGTGGGTGGAAGCAGAACAAAAGAATGTCATAAAAGCTTTAATTCTCATGTTGTGTTGTCACGGAAAACCTCAAGATATGTGCCTGTCAGTTTATGCCATATGGTAATCTAATTTTCATAAGAACCATGGATGTAATTTCCACCACTGCAATGAAATTTTTGCTGCTAAACCCACCTGGGTATTTCTGTACTACACATCCAGCTTGTTCTACATCCAGCTGTGCAAGACAATGTTCTCTCTGAGTTAAGGAAAAGTAGTCTCTTCAATAAGTGAGTGTGCTTTTAGCATAGAAATATTGATAAAGTAATTGAACCTAAGCATTAAATGCACCACTGATGACAAAAATTCAGTGTGAGGTTCCTGGTTTCACTCCAAGGAAACAGTTCAATGACCCTGAAATAAAAACAAATTCAAATCCAATAATAGCACTCAATCTAATTACTAAAATTAACAAGTTATAAAACCAGACAAAGGCCACGCATGCAGAAAAGAATGCAATTACTACTGTGCACTTAACACCAGCCTTACAGCTATTACAGTGTGACAATTAAATATCCACGTGTACACTCAGCACTGGCCATAGCATTCAGAAAGCGAGCGCTGAGGACGTTAAGCTATCCCTTCAGAAGTCACCTCCTAGAAGATAGAAGTTCTACTTTGACTCACACCCCATATGGGTAATTTAATACAGACAATCGGCACTGCTGGTCATCATTTATGTATGTCTAGTGAAAAGAAATGCAAAGAAAAGTCAAAATCATTCCTGGAATGTAAAATGCTGAAAATCTTCCAACTAGTACTAGCAGTACTCTTCCTACGGGTGCGCAAACGTCTGAAAAAGGCATCTTCTAACACAAATCCTCAGCAGCACCACCAAATACGGCATTTCTAAGGAAGAATTTAGCTCAAAAGACTTTTTTCCCCCAGCATCAAAGCTCTGATGTGACAAGGGATTCCCGCAGCAGGGAGGATCACACGGGATGGGCAGCGATGTGCTGCTGAGGTGGTGCCGTGAAGCTCAGCCAGAAGTGACTTTGCCTCAGGTGAACGCTGATAAGCACAGGGCTAGGAGCGAGCGATCCTGTCTGCAACACGCTACCGCCACGAGACCCTCCCGCCAGCCGCGTGCCCCAGGAGCAGCCCAGTATCACACAGTGTCACACAGCGTGACCGCAGCGTGGGATGTGAATGCCAGCACACGGCCGTGGGCGCTGCTGCCAGAGCCGCTCAGCTCACCTGCACTGCACGGCCCCTCAGCACCGCGGCTGCCAGAGCGAACGGGAGCACGCCCTACCTTGAATAAAAGCCTCCAGAAGAAAACTGTGGCAGCAGGTTTTTACTTTTCCATTGGAATCATGAAGGATGAAATCTTTAGGCAAATTATAGTTCTATCAGAGATACAACACCTTCACTAGCTTGCTTAGTATCTAGGCGGCTTCTCCTACCGTTACTATTCACCTTCTGGTTTCCCCAGTAGGCACACCTAACGAACCCAACATCGATATTAACTTCGTGAAGCTCTGAGTTTGCTTTAAATTCCTACCTCATTGCATAGATACCTTTTTCATGGCAATAAACACCAAAATGACATCCTAAATCACGGACGATAGGCAATTTTTAGTATTTCACCCTTTTGGCTTGGTGTTTTAGCCGTTCACTCTTTACTATTCTTGTCTTGTAACATTCACAAACCTGAACATACAGGAAAACATCAGGCTCGTTACGAAGGCTACCCCTCCACAGAACAAGTGTAAGTACACAGAGCGGATCTCTTAATCTTTAGCTATGATTTTGCATTTTATTTTGATGTTATATTTTGACCGTAGTTACAACGCTGTGGTACGTTTCGGTGGGACGTGAAGACGGCCACCACGACAGGACGGCCTCGTACAGCACACACAAGGCGCGCGCCGCTTCAGAGAGGTCACAGCCACGCCTGACACACGCCATGCAACATTACGGCTTATTGTATATGGAGTAATACGCTTTAATGGGAAATACCCAAAAAGGGGACGTTTGGGGGTATTTGTAGGCAAATGTAGAGATTATAGAACGCTTTAAACGGGAGAACTTAGTCCTCGTGTAATAAGGCACAGAGTACAGCACACAGCCCACTTCGCCCCGCAACGCCCAGCTCAGCCCCTCAGAGCCGCTGTCAGCGCACGGAGCCGCTGCCCCCAGCCCAGCAGGACGCCGTTCCCGGCAGGAGGGCGGCCGGCCCCGAGCGCCTTCCCCCCCGGGCACCCCACGCCCGCCCCTGCCCTGCCCGGCCCCGCCGCGTACCGGTGCCCAGCACCACCACGTCAAACTCGGCCGGCAGGTTGTCCGCCATCTTGGGAGCGGCTCCCTCACGTGCCCGCCGCGCCGGGAAGCGGAGGCCGCCGCCAGGGGCGACTTCCGGCTGCGGCGCGCGGGGGCAGCTGGGGGCTGGAGTCCCGCCTGTTAACAGCCACGGTACCCGGTGGGCTGCACCCAGCTCGTCCCAAAACACGTTCGATTTTCCTCAACCCGTCGATCATCATACTTTTTTCTTTCCCTCCGAGGCGTTCGGTGTTGTTTTTCCCTCTTCCTTCCCCTTGGGAGGAAAGGGAGATGGGGGTGAAGGGCACTTTTGTCACACAGAATACCAAAAATAAAAAGACATACTTTAAAAACCCACACGTAGATGAGCAATGTGAGCAGACTGACCTTGCATGGAATAGCTGTGTTAGCCCACTGGAAATATCTAGAAAGTTTTAATTTTGCATGTAATTACTTCCATGGGTTTAAACTAATCTCTTATTATTCCCAGTGTATGATTATATTCAAGTCTTAGCACCTTAAATCAATAATAACAATAAACCAGCTAGCAGCCCGTTAACACCTTATTACAAGCTCCTTGTTTGCGTAGGGAAAGAATTGGGAGAAGGGCATAAAGCGGCTAATGGGAACCAGAGCCCCCGCACCCTGTGGACAGGACAGAAAACGCTGAGCAGTACATTTCAACAACACAAGAACAAAAATACATGCATAATACATATACATACACATTTAAACATCGGTACCGGATTACAATGCTAAGAAATGCATAACAGAGGAAATTAGTAGTTATGGATTCAGATGTTAAAGCAGTAAGATCACAACTTATATTCGTTATATTTATGCTTTCAACTGTCCCACACAAATGTTAAAAAATAAAAATAAAAAAAATCCATTTTGCAGCTTCTGTAGTCCAAGTCTGTTAACGGGGCTGCCACGTCTACCTTTTAACCTATCACAAAACATACAAAACTACCTTGTAACCTGTTACAAAGCAATACAAAAATATTTAGCCCCAGAACTCTTGCAGTGTTGTATCATCCCGACCTCAATGTCCAAAGTAGAAGAACAAAGCATCACTATATTGGTTAGTTCAGATAAGACAAATTCTTCTTTCACATCCTTTCCTTACTGAGAAGGAATACTCATGAAAATATAATTTCATTGTGAAAACCTTTTTTGATTGTTTAGTGTAATTCTAGGACTGCACTAGAACTGAGTTATTTCATTGTCAATGTCTTACTGTTTCTCAAGCGCTTCAGTATTTATTCCACCACAATGCTGTTGTTTGGTTCTGTGAATTCCTGTTAGCTTCATTCATAAGATGCAATCAGTACGATCCTATTTCATGATGACAATCATTATCCACTGGACCAGAAATTCTTCTTAGTACTATTTATTTGACAAAATGGATTATTCAGGATATTTAACTGCAAGGTTTGTCAGCTCACAAAACACAGCAATATTTTCCTGTGCCTTCCATTTTTAATATCAGCAAATGTAAAAGTAAAATATGTAAGTATGAATAATTTTTATGAGAATTTCACGGACCTTGAGAAAATGTCTTACCATGTTTTTCTCTTTAGCTATTTAATTGCAATGTCATAGTAACAGAAAGCAGCATACCCAATTCTGCATGGATGAATAAACACATTCAATAAAGAAGATTTAACAGAGTAAATCAAACACTGGATTAAACATTTTCTGCATAACAGACCACAAAATGGGCATTCATTTTACCAATAGATTCTCTACATTAGAAACAAACAGAAATGCATACCAACATAATTAAACTGCACATCCTGTGGTCTGATTGCAGAATTTCCCTATATTTTATAAAACTGGGCCTCATCAATTAGTCACCAAATGCATTCAAGAATGCACGCTGACCAGACTAGATTTATTGTTTAGCCACTTGTATTAAATGTTTTTTTTCTGTTTTATGAAGTAATTCACAACCCTATATTGCAAAGTGATGATCAGTTTAGGATACCGCATTTAGTAGTTTTAAATATTTTCCTGTAAGCAACTTTTCTTGCTTTGCTTTCAAGCAAAACGTCTACCTTATAAAAAGCTGGATTTTTGCTTCCTAACTTTTATTTTGGATTTTCACTTACTCATAGAGCTACCTTACTTATTTTAAACTGCTAAACTTATTTAAGTTAAACTTATTTAACTGTGTAGTTAATATCTATGCTTACCAAAATGCTTTTTGGAAATATAGTAATCTTATCAAAAAACTCATAAACTATAAGTTTTTATTTTTCTAAATAGAAACACTGAAGAAACACACAAACATTTCCTTCTCTGAAAGCAAAAAAAACAAATACTTCACACTATGATTATTTATTTATTTATTTTAATTACGTAGTGTCTTGCAGTGACTTCATGTGTGAAATCTCATTCTTTATTTTATTATTCACTCAGTGGATATAGAATTTAATTCTCCTTGAGTACCAGTTTGAATAAGGAGCAGCAGCAGGATCGGGCCTATTAGCTGCTTGAAACATCTATTGAATAACCTGATTTATCCAACTAAATGGCTCATTAGTTCAGGCAGCAAGAAAATGTTTGTGTGTTGCTGAAGTTATGCATGGTTGTCATATAGAGTTTGCTGTTATGCAACTGTCAGTCACTCAAGCATGCACAAACTAGATTGTTCATTAACTACAGAAGCAGCCACTCTACATTCAAGCATGTTTGGGAAAATATATTTGTTTACAAATTTCTTTTAAACTCTGATACACATTTCTTCTTTGTTACCACTATCTGAATTTTTCTTTGTCCCTAATACAGCTTGCAGTGGTCTGTCTTTGCTCCTAACTATGCCCACAAAACATGTTATCTGTGTTTTACTCCTTACATTCTACAGTAAGACACTGTTCTGATCATGCACTGTTCTAATTCACATTATAGATTTCAGACTTCATACTTGCTAAACGATCTATCAAATCCACAGAAGGACAGATAACTTGCCTTTGCTTTGTCACACTAAACTTCCTTAGGAAGAAATGTGCTGTTCATAATTTGGGGAGTTGTAAGAGCAAATTGTACTCAATACTGTACTCCTTTTTCTTGGAATTATATAAATTGTTCAGCTCTGGGTGAACACTCTTGGATGTGTTTAGCAAAGGGCATTGTATTGGGAATGTTGTTCAGCATGTCAAAACTCTATTTCCTTCTTTTTATTCTGTTTAATTAATCTAGAAGAGTTCTGGTGTGTAAAATACACGCTGAGAACAACAGTAACAATCTCATGATTTGTATAAACAGATTCTGCTCCTTAAATCTTACAGATAATGCAACTGAAAATGTAGATACCTATTTAATTGTCTTATTTTAATCCGAGGTTTTTAAGTATAATTTAGCCAGCCATCATACAGCCTGTTTCATTTTGTTGTCCTCGTAACGATCGTGCAAGGCTGTCCATACTTCACAGATAGTACAGTGGTGGTAGCACACTGGGCCTGATCTCATCTCCATTGCAGTCATATGAATCCTGTCATTTAACAGAATTGGGATTAGACCCTAAACTGCAAATTCTCATTCATACGTAGATACCAAATTCCCATTGATATGAATTCCTTTGATACAGTAATCTTGGCCTTTGTAAGCCATTGAACAAAATATTTGTATATATATATACATATATAAATGAAACCCACCTTCTTAAACTAAGGAGCACTGAAATTAATTATTAAGTTTCCACTTTGATTACTAAAATATGAGTAAATATATTTTTTTTAGAGATGGGAAAGGAGAATTAGACTTGCTCTACTTCTGTAAGCATGTGAAGCAACAAGTCTCATTTGCCAATTCTTTAATTAACAACATTCTTCAAGAATTCTGTCAGTCTCTCATTGCAGTCAAAACATTCTTGTACAAACTGAGTACAGAAGAGAAAGAAACAGGATCATAGCTTTGATCAGTCTGCTTTGTCCGGCACAACTGGCAGAATATGCAAAAAAGGCTCCGCTACAGCTTCATTAAGGATTTTTAAGGAGTTCTAAAACTACCAGTATGCAGGATAAAGGAGAGTCTATGCAATGGCTGAAAAGTTCAGTTAGTGTTTTTGCCACAGGTTATTCTTTCATGCTTGAAATAGCTGATGAACCTAGGATGGTGACTCACATGCTGCAGTTTTTACTGCTTGTCTCTTAGAGACACGGAGGAAACTTTCTTTAGGAACTGGAGATTTAGTGAACTACTGGTAGTAGAATCAGACTGTATCTTGATTTACATTACCCTAAAAGCATGCTGTTAGTGCATTTAGATGCAGTATGTGGTGTCACTTCAGTTTTTGATTTGGTTAGATTACTTCACTCAGTGTTTTTTAACAGTGACTAAAACCATTTGGTATGGCATGTGAATTAATATCGCTTTGTTTCTCTTGTAGTGTTTGTGTTTTTATTATTATTATTATTATTAATCATTTAGGCATATTTGTAAAACACCCTTTTACCTTCCTAATCTTCATTCTGCATCTTTTCTCTTGATAAAAAATACGTATTTTGTAGTACTACCAAGATAGAGACAGAATGGTGTAAACTACTACTGAAACTGAAACTATATCAATATACTTAAGCAAAAGACTAATTTTTTTTTTTTTAGTACATGTCAATGAAAAAATAATCAGGAGTTTGTGACAATGTTTTGGTTTTATACAGTGTAATTTATTAAAGTAATGTATTCCTCTCCAGAAGTTTCCTTAATTTCCCTGGTGAAGTGTTAACATACATAAGAGATTGTTGGGACGACCTTGACAAGGTGGTATTTCTGGCAGAAGTTTGCACATCACTTTTTAACCTTTTTATTTCAGACTTTACACTGTATATGGCTTACCAGTTCTTCCTATTCAAATGAATAAAAGAAAATGCTACTTACCATCATCGTGTCATGATTGTGTAAATGTATTCAACGTTATTAGAACTCCCAAGTTAAGATTGGTCAATAAAATGGAAAAATCAGTTTTCCTACACTGATGTCAAGATAATTTTGAAGTGTGGAATATCCACACTGCATATATAGGACCGTGCAGCAGGCAGTTCCTGCCTAGCATTAGAGAAGAGGCTGATGTAAAAGCCAAAAATGTTTTCTGGAAATACTGTGGATTTTTAATTAGGATTAAGCATCATGGCAGTTGAACCACAAAAGATGTAAGGAAACTGTCTAACCACAGCCATGTAAATCATATTGATTTATGTAGACATGAGTTGCAATTCTGTTTTCCTCACTTAAAACAGATTTCTCAATTGCCAAAAGTGAAATAAGCCAAACCCTGTGTATTCTTCATCAAATGTGTAGGTTGTTAGATAGAAAAATCATCAACTTGGAAAAGACTCCAGCAAAACTGGAAAAATGTGGTATCTTCGTATGAGCAATCCCCTAATAAATTCAGAAACAGGCAGGTTTGCTGGAAGATTTTTTTTTCATATGCAGAAACAATGCAAATACTATAACATACATGTGTTTGAAGCCAAAGAAAAAGCAGTACTGAAATTAAACCTAAGAAATTGTAGTTCCTCCATCAACACATGACCGCTTTTGCGACTGAAAAGTACATGGCTGTTCCCATATGGGAAGCTGAGTCACAAGGACTTAAACTTAAATTTTTTCACTCAGTTTATTGCAAATTTTAAAGATTCTGGGCCTTGATCAAAAACTAGAAAAATAGTGGTCAGCTTGAGAATGCAGGAGAGAGCTAGGAAGTTACATGGAGGAAACCTGGAGAAAATCTGTGAAGAAGTTCCATCAGGCTTCTTCACAGAAACTGGAGAAGAGGATTAAACCAACAGAGCCTGCCTGCCACTGAATAAACTTGAGGAGGATCCCTCACAAGTGTAAGGGATTTTTACAAAGTATGCCATTTTTCTACAAGGGTAATTTGAAGAACTGTTTTTGACTAATGAAGGATAAATTATAAGAGAAAGCAAACAATAGAAGTTAAAGATATTCAAATATACACAGTTGAACCTTATCTATGCTAGTAAGGAATTAAATTAAAAACTCTTGTAGAATATATGCATTTTGTATATGTAACAAATTATGTTTTTACAGCTGCTTCTTTATTCTCAGTGTTAACTTTGCATTTTTCAATCATTCTTTTAATAACTAATGCCTTCTGTTTCTTTTCATCTGCTGAAAATGACAACAAAATTCAGTATCAATAACATCGTAAAATGGTAAGAATTACTGTCATTATGCAATTATAAAACAGGATGTTACAAAGCAGAGTTTGGTGCTTTCCATCTTAGCAACTCCATTGTTTGTATATTCCAGCTTCTAACATCTTGGTTGATCATGGTATTTCAGAAATAGCCAGTAAACAGCAGACAAAAAGAAACTGATTGGATATATAGCCCTACAAAGAATATATAAAGCGGTGCAATAAATCAAGAGTAGTAAATGCGTGTGTCTGGCGGTATTCAGTTACTGCCTTGTTTCATTTGCAATATTACTTGAAGCAGTTATTATTGCATAGTAAGAGGTTTTCAGACTTGCGTTCCCAGGGTTTAGGAAAAATGTGCCTTTTCCAGCACTCTGGAGACTGTAGCTCATTTGAAAAACTAATCTCTTTTCTCTGTAAATATGACTTTTATTTATTAATTTCTTTTATTCATTTCTTTAGGCTTGCTGCCAATTTGTGAATACGAACTCTTTAGCCATTAGGGCATACTTTTTACCGCCTTACAGTCAACACAAGTTTTATCATGCAAAGTTCAGCCTCTTACATCAAGATCTCTTCTAATTGATAAACAAAGCAGTTAGTGATGAAATGTTTATGGTTTTGAACATGAGATAGGAGTAGTTATCTCACTGTATATATGTTTTTTAAAAGTGTGCACGCAAATAATGAAGAAAACATTAGTTCTGGGAGATAACATGGCATATCATAAAAAAAAAAAAAAAAAAGACAACAAAAACCGCTACAACCCACAGAGTGCAAAGCTCTAGTTCCTCATTTAAGGGGAATAAATAAAAAAAAAAAGTAAAAGATCTTTGAGTATATTTTTTAAACAGTATTCTTCTGCAGTCTTGAAAATCATAAATGGGACATGGTTGAAAAGGAAAGAGTGTAAAGCAAGACTAAGTTCTGAAACTGAAAAGGCTCCGTTAGGAAACTCACCATAAATATTATCATATAATTAAAAGGGTTTAAAGTAGTCCATAAAGCTACGTGAATTGATGTGTCTCATATGCAGTATTTTTACTTAGACTTCACCAGAGAAACCATAAACAAAAGACTATAAAGGCCTCAGATAAAATGAGTTCTTGCAGGCTCGGATTCTTGTTAAGACGCACTTATCACTAAGGACTCAAACATGAAAACGTATCCAAGAGACACCTGCAAGTTAGGAATGAATAACAGAGAGGGACCAATTTGATAGTAAAGCAAGCTATCAGTTGTATCAGTAAGTACGATAACAAGTATGAAATGATGAAAGCAGATAAAAACGGTGAAAATCAGTGTTTGAGGTTGAATTTGCCTCTGTTTAAATGTGTGCGGTCCGTTGGTGTTGCACTTAGTGCTCTGCAGTGAGAGCAGAGATTTGGTTCTGGCTTTACAGCTGCAGTGGTGAAAACTTCTTAACCTGTCTGAGGGAAGATATGGCCAAGAGGCAGATATGGCCAGACCCTCCTACTCTATTTGCCCCTGAAAGAACATATATAAAAATAGCTGTCACATGCAGAAAGGTGATTTGGGGAGAATTTTTGTAGTATTAAAAGGAGTCTGACTAAAAAGAAAGCCATCAGCTTCTACAGCCATCAGTCAGTCTTCTTTGTAAGAAAGAGGTGTGATCACCTCTTATTTTTAGTAAGCACATTTATTAAAGCCATACACAGGAAATGCCTCCTTATAAAACATTTCCCCCATAACGTTAGAATTAAATCAGGTTTTATAATTAAAAAATTCTGTTTGGGATTTTGAAGCCAGAGAGTAGAAATAGTGGTTCACTGATAAGAAATTAGAAATTAAGCTTTGCTTAGCTTGCCTCTGAGAGCAGATCTTTTTCTTTCAGAAATTTTAAACTGGTGCCAGACTACATGTAGTGATGCTTTTGAGAATTCAGAAAGGACAGTTATGATTTAACTTCCATTTTTCGTTAATCCAAAACACAGTATACACTACTTAAATGCTAGCTCTTGTGCGTGTGTGTGTGTGTGCAGAAATTAAGACATCCACACTGCACTTATTAAACTTTAATTAAGCTGTATGTGTCTAGGAAAAGAATGTTTATACTGTAAACATTATGTGGGTCACCAATATTACTTAATGTTTTTTATTAGATGTTTGCATTTTAATTTGTCTTCAAGAGACGAAGCAACTGAGTATTATAATATATTTGAAACCTGAATTTCAACACCATGACCACGATAAGCACGTTCTCCAGTTCATGCACTTATATAGAGAGAGTGATAATGTGTAAAGCTAAAACAACAGGCGCAGTCACATCTGGTTGTAGTCTGAGTAAAAAATTATAGGTTGGAATGCAACAAATCATAACACATAGTACTAATTAGAAGCCTTTTTTTCCTTTTTAGTTTTAGCATCATTTTTTTTTTGGGGGGGGGGAGATCTGGGCTTGGTGGTTGTCAGTCCTACTGGATGGTTACATCATAGACCCATTCAATACAGTAGCAGTTCTTTGATAAGTTAATTTCCGCAATAGCAGAATTACTAATTGTTCCCCAACTTCTGACTATTCCTAGAAATATACCCATACCTCTCAGAGCAATTTTCTGTCACAGACTCTCTACGGGGAGGGAGACTTTGAGCCATTATACTTGTTTAATTCTGCTGTGCACCGAAAATGACTCAGAAACTCTAAAGCAGAACTAATGGGAACACGATGTTCACTCCCTGTTTTTGTACCTACTTAGCACCTTCTGAGTGGCACTGCCTCCTCTGTTTGATTAAGTAAATAAAAGGAAAGAATAGGTCATATCTCTTCAGATTCTGAAGGTGCTAGATGAATATTAATTCTATACAGCTTATATAGACCCTTATATTGGCCCTTTAGTTAAGGCAGAAGAGTCAGATCTCCCCCCCCCCAGATGAAAGCTATGCAATTGTAAATGTTGAGGCAGATTATTAGGAAGATTTGCAAGAGTAACTACTTAAAATGGTCACATTCATTTTAAAGAAAAGAAATATAATTGGTATTTGCATGGAAGAAAATGGATGAATTTAAATTTTAGTTGATTATAATTATTGTCATCATAATCATCATCATTATCTTTGTATGTCTAAATGACTGATTCAAAGAAGAATTTTAACACATTTCACATGTCAGTGCAATTCTTTTCTGTTTTGTGCTTTAGCGCTTAGGGTTTTTCATTTGCTTTTTTCAGTCTGAACTTTTCATGGAAGCTATTGTAATCTTTTTACAAGGTGGAAAGATGTTTCAAAAGAAGTCAAATCAAGAAGTATTGCATATGTTCATTTATGTTTTCTATAAAATATAATCAAATTGTACAGAAAAAAAGGGTAAACTGATACTGTGTGATGGCACTTCAAAATGCTCTTAAATGTTTCTGAACGGTAATGTTCTACCTGAGTCTGGCCTGCTTGACCAGATAAAGGATTTAAATAGGGTTAGTTATGTGCAAATTAGTTAAGTGGTAGGGCATTCAGGCTAAGACACCATTCAAAAAGTTTGTTAATAAATTGGAACCGCATGTGGATCTTGTGTTCCTACAGATACACAAGGTTACTAATATTTTTTCCTATTTAAGCTATACACTTATTGATAGGGGTGATATTTAATTATGTATTCCATGTTATTGTTACTACTATGAAAAGCATGTCTTCCACCGGTAAATCTATATTGTGTGAGTTTATCAGTATTGACAATTATGAAGGGTTTGGATCAACAGAATGTGTAGGTGAAAGCAGTTTCGTTCTTACTGAGTTTATATCACATCAAAACACAGAGAAGCAATCAAGACTACAAAGACTTTACACTGTGCATAGTAATACAAATAAAAGTTATGTAATTGCTATTTGCCTGGTAACTTTGAAATTGCAATGAAAAGAATGCATTTTGCAACAGAGGATCATCACAGCTGGTACGACAGCTAGAATTCTTGATGCTTGGCATCTTTCATAAACGAGGACTTGGTTTTCCCATAATTTAAAGTTTAGTGTTAATTCATTTTATTTGGTTCCTTTGCTCTCCGAACTTTTAATGGAATCTATTATCAACATAAAGAGAAAATAATAATTTTGACCTCAAAATCACTCATCTCCCTACTACAAAGTAGAAGACCAACGATGTGTAGTTGGCTCCGTGTACATACATAAGCTGGAAGCTAACCCTTTACTTTATGCTGTCCTGTAATGAGGCACGAAGTTAACAGTGGCAGATAACTCTATAATATCAGGAATTTAAGCTTCCCTTATACAGTTGTTTATGTACTGAGTACATCTTTCTTGGGAGGTCGTAAAAGGCTGTAGATAAACAACAGAATTGGATGCAACATTAAATAACATACATTGATGTCCAGGGCGTAGCATTATGTGTACGAAATACAGATGGGCTCTGCCCCTTGGCAGTCTGATGGCATTAGGTTACACTGCTCACTGGTGTCCACTAGCGATTTGTACTCCTGTGGGTCCCATGTGCCAGGCCAGATTTAAATCCATATCCTACATTTACATTTTATAAAAAAAGTTATTCAAATCCCAAAGTCTGTATTAAAATATGCTCTATTCTATATCCATAGCCTTTGTGAAAAAAATACAAATAACTGGTCATTTAAAATAATAATAATAATAGTAATAATAATAATATATAAAATTATAGTACGTTTAAACTAATGATGGGCACAATTTAATCAAATTACAGCACCTTTCTCTATAAAAATACTGAAGAAATTTATTTGTTTTACAGTCTTCCTGGGTGCAAGATACCCTAAAATTCATGACATGATAACACTTTTTATGAAAAAGTATGACCAAGAGCTATCTCAAAGTAGCAAAAAGGTTTCAGGACTAGGTTCAGTCCTTAAGGAGCTTGAAAAATAGGTCAGAATAATGAAGGAAAGACTTTTCAAAGTCTATGGGCAATTAGGAGTCGCTAGTCCTACAGATGACTGGCCTTAATTTTGCTCTTGCTCTGTACACCCTAGACTGTCTTCTACAGAGGCATTTAGGATCTGTGTTCTTCTAAAGAAGAAGCAAAAGTTAGAACATACTGGACTTTATCAACCACTAACAGTATTCCAAATGAGTGTATTCATAAATTTGTTAATTTGCATTCCAAATGGAATTTCTCTAACCTTCCTGAGCTTGTGTTTTAGGGATGAAGGGTGAAAATGACGTCTCCCACCTCAACCAGTTTGAACCAGTTCCACTGATTATTACTCAAAACTTCGTATTGATTTCAGTAAGAACTGGCAACATAGATTGACGCTACTGCATGGCTTTCAGAAGAAATGTAGTATTTATGAAGACAGTAAACAAAAATTTTGTTCAAAGCAAAATACCCATTGATGCCCATTTCCAGCAACAAGATTTCTATTAGTTTGAGAAGAGCAAAACTTTGAAATGTCTGGTAGTATGTGTGGTAAAAATACATGCAGATATACAGAAGCAGGCCCAAATTTTGAATACTAAAATGTTATCTATGATAATAAATATTTAAATCTTTATTGTCTCATTAAATTTTTAGACATAAATATATTGAAATATATGTTTTTTAAAATATGGTAATTTCTTAATGTTTACTCTCACGTTTATAAAAGAAATGTAGTCTAGAGTGAGGTAGATCAATTATCCCTGTATGTGTGAAATGCTGTAAAAAGATCAATGAGACCTGAACACAAGGAGGCATCTTAGGATAACAGCTGCAGATGCATGCATTCTCTGGGAAAAACCAAACAAATGAATACACATGACTCACCTTTTATGTTTTGCCCTTTCCCAGCCCCCAAAATCCCTGCCATTTTTCTTTCCAACTGTCAAGTGCATGAAAAACAAAACCAAACCAAACCACCACAACAAATAAGGACCGGTAGCAGTCCATGTATCAGTACAGGCAAAGTACACTAAATGGTCACTCTTAGAGCTAAGACCAAATGAATGCTCTGCTTTCAGATTTGTTCTTGATGGGACTTAATGCTCGGAGTACACTTTCAACCAAATGCTGTATATTTAATGGTTGTATGGAAAACTGCAACTACATACCTTTACTAAGATGAGCTCAAGACAATTACTTACACAATATTAATAATTCTGCCAATTGGATTTCCACAAAGATTCAATAAAATACTAAAAATATTTATTCAATAAATCAATTACACTTCTGATTGAGTCTGGATAGCTATAAATTATTTTCTCATTGATAAAAATTTGTTTATGAAAACCTATTTTCATGGAAATAGCTCTTAAGATCTTTATTGGAAAGTACTTTGCTGTTGGGCAGAAGATAGGAGAATTTATGAAATGTCCACAGAAGCCTTGTAAGTTTAAACAAACAACAATAATAATAATGTATTTTTTTTTAATTTATGATTGAGGTAGAATGCAATGTCCATGTTTAATAATGCCAAAAAATGTAAAGAAAAATCAAATACCTTCTTATCCCACTAGATGGTGGTGCCTTCAGATTAGGGTTGCGATACTTGAGCAGACGGTGCAGGAAATTTTTTGCTTTCTTTAGCTGACCTGCATGTGTAGAGAATGAGAATCTTGTTCCTCTGGGGACCTTAACAAGCATTCAGGTATAATGACTTACTAAATATATTTGAGTACATATTACTGTGTTCATAGTACATTTTGTTATAAAGTGTGTTTTAACCTCAGTATACATCTAATGGCATTAATTTTTCTCCCTGAAGAAGAAAAGGTGCAAACAATATTAAACTTTAATGATGATTGTATCTCACATAAAACAGCCTTATTATATTAAAGGTCCTGGCTTTGCAGTTTTACTGTCCTCTATCCTCAATCAAAAACAAAATCCAGATTAAAGTAGCGAATCATTAACGACTGAACCTTCTGTTTATTTCAGTTGAATTATCTTAAGGGACTACCCATGTTTTTATACAACAAACATACTACTCGCGTTCACGGAGAGCAGTATTTACACATCTTTTAGACAAAAAGTACCTGTCTAAGCATCGAGGGGCACATCTCTTCCGTTATAAAAGTCAAGCAAAATTTTAATGAATAGGAAGATTAGATAGGATTTGGTTTGAAAGAGTATTTTTGTGCTTTAATTTTCTCAAGTTCCTCTAGTGAATGGTCAAATCCTTCATGCTTCAAGTGAAGCTTGATCTGTTGAGTAGTCCAGACTATGACCTGGAGCGCTCACTGCTAGGGCTGTGTCTACTGATGACTGTCCAAAACAATGGGCTCAAAATCACACCCAGCTATGGCGCAGAGAGCAAGCCTGCAGGTGCAGACTCACCCACTGCTGAAACATTCATGTCAGAGCATTCAGAGTACTCCATGTATAAATGTTGCCAATGAGCTAGCTTGCTGTCAGTCACACCCAGAAAGGCAGCACACACCAGGTCTAGAGTTTAGCAGTACGCAGCAACCCACGTGGACAAATCGCTGCATGCACATGGTGCCTCTAGATAGCACTCTCTCAAATTTGTGTAAAGGTAGCCAGTGATTTCTGATTTTGCTTTTGAGTTTCCTGTTGAAAGCAGTTTGTGAGACTTGCACTGAAAAGACTGAAATGATTCTGAATTGTTTTAATTTTCCTTAGATATTATAATGTGCACAGTATAAAATACGTAGTAGTATTAAAAATTAAAAGCTGTTTCATGGATGAAGAATGTAGGGCAAGGTAAGCCCTAGCATTAGACTTTCCAACTGTTCTTTTTAAAGATGATGTAATGGTAAAGAAAAAATAAGGATGTCCATTAGTATCTTGGAAAAGAGCGATAATTAAGAATCTCAGACCTACTCTGCAGCCCGTAACTGTTGTTACTTAGTGGATTTTACTTCACTTCACCCTGCTTCTAGGTGATTACCCAACTGCTAATACCTAGGGTCAATAAAAAATATATTTTTTTCTGTATGTTTCTTTGCATTTATTCCCTTCCTTGTATTCTACTCTGTTACCTTTCAGTTCTCATCTTTGCAATAATTACTCAGTTTTCTATTTCCTCTGCAAATAACGTCCATCAGCACGAGTAGTGTCAAAGTGCTGACATATGCCAAATGAGCGTTTTTCCAAGCAAAGACAAAGACCTAAAAGCCCAAATGCTTCCACGTAAGGACGTCCACTGCCGAAACAGGCTTAAGCTGTTCGTCTTTAATGAGTGCCTGGTGAGGGCATTCCTTTGCAAACGCAGAGGAGCGAGGCAGAAAAACGGATAACAGAAATAAATGTGGATGCTGGGTTATTCTTTAAGGCATTAATTATTTTGCATGTTGGATCCTTCCCTGACTGCACCCGTGAGGGAAGACCCACTCTTACCTTACCTAACAAGGCGGGCAGGACTTTCTAAAAGCCCAGAGAAGCAAAATTCACTCCAATCATTGTTGCTCTCTGCCATGAGGGGGTTGAAATGCAGCATTTGCCAAGAGTGCAAGTTCCTTTATTTGATCTCTTTCAATTGTACCAGTATAACTGCCAATCACAGGAAATACCTCTAATAACTCTTCCTTTTACTTAATAAGGAATACCACATCTTTAAAACATTAGAAACAGATGTCACTGCATTACTTCACTGCTGATGTATGTAATAGAAATGACACACTAATTAATTTAATGCAGTATAAATGTACTGATTATTTATCATGGCTGACAATAAAATTATGAAAACATTCAATTACAATCAGTGGTAATTCATTATTTATTGATTCTGCATTATGCACACATTAATACAATACATTTAATTATATAAGAGAAGGGATCATTTTTCTATTGATACTTAAGACATTTAGACTCATCAGTTTCATTTAAAATCCTTGATGTTTAGGTGGGAAGTTTTAATCCACACTTCCAAAAAAAACTCGACTGAAATGTCAGAAATAAATTGAATACAAGTGCCAAGTACCAGCACATCTAGAAAAACGTGGGTAATAAGAATGACATACTCATTTCAATCCCTTCATTTTTTGGTATCGGTGGCCTACCTTTGTGAATATCATCATGGTTACTCTTTCCCTTACAACCAAGGGCATTAAACACTACTCTCAAAAATGGTGTTTCATTTCATGGTGGTTTGGGCGAATTGTAAATAAATCTTTTTTTTTTTTTTTGGTCCTTCATTTCGGGCACCCAGCTGCCTCTGACCCTCCTAAGTCTACGTTCACATTTACGTCTCAGAAACCTCTGGGTAGGAGGGGAAGATCCAAGATCTTCGCTAAAAACCAACATATTCTCGATAATCTCACACTGGACAGGCT
Organism: Nettapus auritus; assembly: GCA_011076525.1. Taxonomy (NCBI): domain Eukaryota; kingdom Metazoa; phylum Chordata; class Aves; order Anseriformes; family Anatidae; genus Nettapus; species Nettapus auritus. Next base: position 2,768,293 of record CM021768.1, read on the forward strand.
TCTATCATGCCTGCAAACTTCTTTATACAAAAAAAAGGGGGCCGGGAGGGAGAGAGAGGGAGAGAAAGAGGGAAAAAGAGAAATAGTGAAAAAGAGGAAGAGAAGGAAAGGGCAAATGAGAGCGAGCTATCACCATTTATCTTAACATAATAAATCTACAGAATTAATTTTTAAATTTTCCTGCCTCAGCTTTGGCTACAGCAAACTGAGATGCAAGACAAACATTACTACCGAGCCTTCCAGTCTTCTAGAAACAAAATGATTATTTTTAGTTATTCCCTTATTATTTTACTTCAAAACCTGCCCTTTATTTTTTATCATTGACTTCTAGTCAGCTGCATCACCCATCTCTTCACCTACGGGATCAACGTGAGCCAGTAGCCCCATTTCTGCCAGCTGGCAACAAGTCATTTACAGAAAGCTGTTGCCTGGCCCTATCTGGAAGGACTGGGGCTTTTCTCTCTTCTGTAGCGTCAGAAAAAGAGCTCTTTAACATTTCAATCCAATGGGGCATATGTAATGATGATAAAAACAAAAGCAAACAAATAGAACCTTTGCTCGATATTTTGCCATATGTACGTGGCCAATTTTTGCAGATAATATACAATACTTTAATATTTCTATGGTGGACGGTGTTAAAAAACTATTTTGTATGCCAGTCTAAAATCAACTAAAATATTTAAAGTTTAAGTTTAAAGAATTATTCTAAAATACTTATTTAAGCTATAGGGAGACGTACATTCAAATCGCATACTGCTGGACTCCATTCAAATAAACCATCTGGATACTTTATAAATGACAAGATATTACTGTGTGATTGTTAGGCTTTAGTAACTTTGCCTTGTTCTGAAATAAAATTACAGCGAAATAAAAATATCCATTGATGTGGTTGATTTGTATATGCTTAGCTGAACTGGACAGCTGCCTGGTATTAATTCTCAAACCTTGAGCACTTTCTTAGTTTAAGAGCACTTCTTCTCTCCATGGATAGTCACCTCTCAAGGGTACTGTTTTTACTACAGCCTTTATGATTTTATATTGCTTCACGCCACTCCAACTTGCTGGGTGCTGATGCGCAAGGCTTCCCCTGGCCTTGCAAAAATTCCGTCTTATTTAGAAATATGTTTAGCTTATGGAAGACATTAAAGTCAAAAAGGAAAAAGAATTCTCACAGTGGAATTTGATCGTCACATTAATCTCAAATGCAAAAAATGTCTCTAAAAGGGCAAAGCCAGCGAGAAATGCTTACACCTGATTTATTAAATCTCCTAAAGGCAATTATGCCCTGTAAATTAACGCCCCAAAGTTTCTATTTAAGTCAGTTACTTGCTATTTCTATAATTTCTGGTAGGTAAAAATCCCAGAAAAGTTCAGGGCTAAATTGCACCAAACCTTTTGCCCAGGTAGATAGCTCTTGCCTCACAGAGCTTTCAGACTAAGGTTCTGATCCCAGAAAATTACAAAATACGAGTATTCTCACTGAAAGGCATTCATTTTAAGTTTTTCATTTCACCCTAGGTTATGTGAAAATTCAGCCAGCTGGACGAGGGGCCTAAAATGGGCAGGGGATCTTCCTAGAATGTATGTGCCATTGATGGAGAGAAAACGAGGTTTCTCCAGAGAGAAGATCACTTAAGTTATCAAATAAAGCAACTTAGTTGGCATACAGTCATCTCCCTTCATCTAAAATGGGATTAGTCATAATGCAAAACCAGTAGGCTTTTGCACAAAGGGTGGCCTAAACCAGCAGGCACAACAAAAGCTGGGAGAAGATGGCAGGTACGTGCACCGTGGTCCTGGAAAGAGCTGCGATGCGCTGCTGGCACCCACTTGTAAGCTGCGCTTCTACTTTTCTGCTTGCTGTGCTTACTGGAGGCTTTAGCAGGAAGCTAAAGAAAAAAAAAAGAGAAGTTGAAGGAGAAGGGAAGATGAGAAAAGAGTGAGAAAACGTGCAAACGGGCAGGAAGCAAGGATGCTGATACAAAGGACGAGCGGGAAGAGCGGTCTGACCGAGGTGCAGCGGGAAAAGCCGCTGAGCGACGCGCCCTGCCCCGGCTCCAGGTGCGGGTCAGGCTGAGCGCCCCGCGCCGACGTTTCCATGGGCGCCTTGCTCCGGGCAGCCCCCTGCCGACTGACCGCCTGCGGGCCGGGCCCAGGGCCGGGCCGGGAACCCCCAGGCGCCGGGAGCCGGCCTCCCCCAGGCGGCTCCGCCACGGCAACCGCGCCGGCCCCGCAGCAGCACAGCGCCCGGCCCTCGCCCCCCGCCGTACCTCACGCAGGTGCCGCCCGCTCGGGGAGCCCGGGGGCCACCTGCGGGCCCCCCCCTCGCTCTCCCCATCCCCTCGGGGCCGCCCCTCCCGGCCCGGCCAAACTTTCCGAGCACCGCCGGGGGGGAGCCGGGACTTTGCGGGAGCGGCGCGGGGCAGCGGCCGCCCCTCAGCGGGCTCCGTCCCCTCCTCGCGCGCCCGCCCGCGGCGCCGCCGCCTCGACACCGGGTCCCCCCCCCCGGCTCCCGCCTCGCGCCCCCGGCCCAGGTGCAG